>OX243822.1:32048677-32648677 GCA_945859605.1 Lumbricus rubellus | reverse complement strand
TCAGTTAAGTAAGAATTTTTTCATCGATCCCACTTCTATTTAAGTAAACATTTTTCATCAATCCAACTTCTGTTTAAAAGCGAGAAATTTTTTCTAAATTATGTTAAGCTGTCAGGTTAAAGTTGATGTCGAAAACTAAATCCTTGCTTGGTCGATGAAGTTTTTTGCCTTAAAGGGAAGTTAGATTGATGGAAAGAAAAAGAACTTAATTTAAAAAATTTGATTGATGAAGATAATTCTTCCTATGAACATAATTTCTTCCGATGAAAATGTTTTCCTTAAATGTTAGCTGTATTGATGACATTATTGTTTTGTATAATACCATTATAGCGTTACTCTCAGCAAACGTCTTTCAGAAGTACTACCAGTGTGATGGATCCTGAGAGAAAACAGATTTGAGACGAGAGAAATATGAGAAAAGATTACTAGAGAGAAAGGTGGAGCGAACTGATGTTGGAATTCTATTCCATAGAGAGGGACCTTTGCAGTCAAAGCAACTGGATTGAGCCAAGACAGACATGAGAAACAAAAGGTCAAGCCGATAAGAGGATATTAGAGGATGCAGTGATGGGCAGAGAGGAGACGAAGCATCAGATCACAGAGATACTTCGAAGAAAGACCCAATTGAGACATAAAAAAACAAGAACTTTGAATTGTTCAAGTGTATACGGTCAGAGAGAGGGATCTAATAAGCTATTAAATCATGAAAAAATATAGGGCTTTATTTCAAGCTGGGAATCACAGCTATGTGTGTCTTGCTCAAGACTATTGATACCGATGTTGTTGTTCTGGCTGTTGCTTCCAGCAGAGAAAATATTGTGTCACAAATCCTTGGTGACAATTGCCTCTCTTACCAATTCCTGCAAGCTGTTCTACAAAATTTTTCGCTGCTTTAAAAATTACGTACTGGGCCACTGGCACATAAAGTTTGGTGTCAATTCAAAAGGCTTTTCTTCAGTTTCTCAAATGACATGTGTTTGACTTATTTATCAGGTTTCCCACGTACCCATTTGGTCACCTCATGGAAATGAAAGGTTTTTGGCTAACTGCTGCAACAGTTCCTGTCAGCCAGACACAAATAAATTACACATTTAATACTCTAGTTGCAGCTAAATTAAACCACTCTAAAATGATCTGAGATTTTATTATAGTGTAGGACTGTTACGGTGTAATGTGTCAGCAAGCATGAAAATAAATAGGTTTGACATGAAATGTTTTTGACACGTTTTAGCAACTCTGGTTTATTCCTCATACGAAATACAACAAATTTACTTGAGCATGCAAATCTATGCAATGCTTAGAACTCAAAACTGAAAACAACAAATGGGTTTAGCTGCTCTAGATGAAAAGTTATTGAAGAAGTCTGAAAATGTCAAAAAATTATGCAGACGAAAATTCACATAGTTTTTGTCCTACCAAATCAACTTCAGCAGCCCACATATCTCAGTCAGTTTATCACTTTGGACGTGTACTTCACATTTTCCTGGTCTTCATACCAAAAGACCAGGAATTATTGTCACTAGTGCCGGTTGTCAGCGTAATTTTATGAGACAACCGACAGGCAGATCGTGAATAACTAACTGGACACGTTTTGCAGAGAAAACACTTTTTAAAGTAGTGATAGAAATAAATGACCACATAATTAAACTGACATTTAGTTAATAGTGATGAAAAATGGAAATCAAATAATTTTTAGCAATTGTGGTGACAGCATGCATTTATATAGGACATTTCCAAAATGTAAAAGACCTGTTTTACAATTTGAATTTTGACATTGTGTCTATTTGTGACATTATTTTTATGTTATGTCTTCCATGACGGAAGCAAACTGATATTGGTATTTGGTATCTGCTGAAAGTACTCTTGAAGTCCTTTGTATGGGTGTCCAAAACATTGTGCTACCCCACATGACCATATTGCAACCGGAAAATGTAATGTTCATGTTGTCAAAAGACCACATATTCTGCATCTAAGTGCAATATGGAGTTGCACATCAGTTCTGGAAATGTGCAGTTTTAGCATACTTTCATAGTATACTGGAGCTATATCAATTGTCACACACATGTATGCATATGTGTATTGTTTGAATCAGATTAGTAATATTTCTTGTTCTCTAAAGACCACATATTCTGCATTGAAGTGCAATATGGAGTTGCATATTGGCTCGGAAATGTGCAGCTTTAGCATACTTTCCTAGTATACTGGACCCATATAAATTGTCCCACACATGTATGCACATCTGTAATGTTTGAATCAGATTAGTAATGTGTCACGTTGTTAAAAGACACCGTATTCTGCATATAAGTGCATAAAGAGTTGTGTATCGGCTATTAAAATTTGAATATTTAGCCTACTTCCACAGCATACTGGCGCTATAACAATTGTACCACACATGTATGCATGTGTGTCATGTCTTAATTAGGTTAGTAATGTTTCATGTTGTCAAAAGACCACATATTCTGCATCTATGTGCATGTAGAGTTATGTATCGGCTCTGGAAATGTGAATTTTTAGCATACTTTCCTAGTATACTGGAGCCATATAAATTGTCCCACACATGTATGCACATCTGTAATGTTTGAATCAGATTAGTAATGTGTCACGTTGTTAAAAGACACCGTATTCTGCATATAAGTGCATAAAGAGTTGAGTATCGGCTTTTAAAATTTGAATATTTAGCATACTTCCACAGCATACTGGCGCTATAGCAATTGTACCACATGTATGCATGTGTGTCATGTTTTAATTAGGTTAGAAATGTTCCATGTTGTCAAAAGACCACATATTCTGTATGTATGTGCATGTAGAGCTGTGTATCGGCTCCGGAAATGTGAATTTTTAGCATACTTTCATAGTATACTTCAATACTTGTGCTCTGTCAATTGTCCCACACATGTATGCATATATGCGTAATGTTTTAATTAGGTTAGAAATGTTTTATTTTGTCAAAAGACCACATATTCTGCATCTATGTGCATAAAGAGTTGTGTATCGGCTCTGGAAATGTGAATTTTTAGCATACTTTCATTGAATATATGTGTTAGATTAGTAATGCTTCATTTTGTCAAAAGACCACATATTATGCATATTAGAGCAATAAATAGTTGCATTTCATCTCTCTGATGTTAATTTTTAGCATACTTTCATAGTATACTTGTTCTGTATCAATTTCCCCAAAATGTGCAATGTTTAAATCAGATTAGTAATGTTTCATGTTGTCAAAAGACCACATATTCTGCATCTAAGTGCAGTTTAGAGCTGCATATCAACTCTGGAGCATGTGCATTTTTAGCATACTTTCAACCTTCTGTTTAAGTATGTTCCCATTTGAATTTTTTGATGCCTCTAGCTGAAAAGTTTTAAAATATGTTTGTCTTGAAGCTGTAAAAATTTGTTGCTTTTATCCACAAGATGCACAATGCACTGCGTTTTTGGACCTTAGCCTCCTCACTATAACTAGATATCATTATGAATAGCAAAGAAGAGCGGATTGTGTTAAATGAAACTTATGGTATACAGACTGAAATTTGAAGGTTTAGTGAATCGGTTGATAAGTGAGATTGCAATGCATGCTATTCATGTAACTATGTGTTCAATGATTTTACATTTTAATGTATTTCATAGGTGAGATGGATCTGCAATTGAATTGAACATGCATATGAACTTTTATGTTGGATATTCTTAATCAGAAATGGCGTGTAAATCATTCTAAGATATGATATGATCTACCTTAAAATTATTTCATTGTGCTATTTGCAGTTTTTAGATAAACTACATCGTAGAGGTTTTAACTGGTAAGCACTGGGCGCTAGAAGTGTGACATATCATTATTACTAACTGGTCACTAAACAACAAAATGATAAGAGCCCTACAATAACAGGCACAATTGAAATTATGTTCTGTCTTTTTATACTAGCCTAGTTAGCTACACCGGTAAGCGCGAACGGTATTCGTCTGTTGGATACAACGGACTGCGGTTCAAGCCCTGGACTGGGATTTGACATTTAGAGATTTAGATATCTCGGGCTAGTACGTGTGGGACGCAGAGGCGAAAGCTCCTGCGGAGCGACCTTAGGCAAGTTGCTTACCCATTATTGTCTGTGGGGAAGGCAACGGGAAACCACCTCACTCATCTCATCCCCAGGGGCGTAAAGCCAATGAACCTGCCTTCGGGCAGAGAACCATCATCATCATCATCTTTTTATATCTATATAAATAAAAATGTAACCGCGTTTAGAACGGCTTCAAATATCTCCGAACTTTCTTCATTGATTGCTTTCGAAACTTCACCAAAACGTTTAGTTCCAACACGGCCGGGTTCGCAGAAGCTTTTTGGGAAAAAGCGCAATCTTTTAAACAAAAAAAGCAACTTTGCAAATTCTACCGTTTTCAACACATACGCCTGTCGATAAGACTTGCCTTACAATTCGGGCGCGTTTCAAACGGTTGTTCAAATGTGTTCCGTTATGTAGCGCATTTCAACACATTCCATTGCGGCCTTCTTGCTGAAGAGTTTTATGGCGAAATGGCGCGTTTCAAACGGTTGTTCAAATGTGTTCCGTTTATGTAGCGCATTTCAACACATTCCATTGCGGCCTTCTTGCTGAAGAGTTTTATGGCGCTATCCGCGTCGCTATCGGAGAGGGACGGTGTGAGGGAGGAAAGGAGGGGAGGGAGCGGGACGAATAGGGAGGGGAGAGATGGGGGGATGCAGGGAGGGGAGGGGCAATGGGAGGGGAGGGGGAGGGGAGAGGAGGGGAGGGTCTTTTCTGCCACAGCAAAGCGTGGCCGGGTACAGCTAGTATAAAATAAATTTCTGCTCTTTTTAGCAGGTACATGATGATAATGAACAGCATTTTGTTAAAGCTTCAAATTTCTGTTGCAACATAAATGTTCATCTGGAACGTGACATTAGATATTTGTGTCGTTTATTTAAATGAATGTCAACTATTTCATCGTCGATCAAAATCACACTGAGGAATAGCATGGAGAACTGGAGATGTGCTATTTTACAAGGTTTAAAATGGATCCATTATTTCTTCATTGTGTATTTTTCTTTGTTGCTTTACTCAGGCGATGACGTCCAGTGTCAGATGAAGCACGGATCCTTCTTGTGAACATCTTAAATGAAGTCGACATTACTATACATTACGTGCTCAATAACGATTTTTTTATGTTTTTATGCAACACGTGACAGTAATGTTTCTCGTACGGTAACGACTAAAAACCGCAAGGGCCTCCTACTTCTTTTGAAGACTTTCAGAATTGGACAATAACACTACAACAAGACAAGACTTCACTACTGTCCTGAAAGTTGAAACTCTATCTTGTAAAAACCACTTGAACTCAGTTAACTTAACAGAATCACTTCATACAGGAAAATTAGTAAAACTGAGCTACGTTCAATAAATGTGTGCCCACTTGAGCTGGGAAATAAACATTTCGTCATTGGTTTCTTTGTTTATAACGCATCCAAATGATATTTCAAACTTGGAGCCATGCCACTAAGGGGTTTCTAGTGGTGGCGTCGTTGCCTTGGAGCCGGAAGGTCCGAGGTTCGAATCCACCTCCCCGCGTAAGGACCTTGGGCAAGTCCTTCACTTACAATTGCTCAGCGCTTCGACGCGAAACTCCGATGCAGTGTTCGCTCTGCATCGGGAGCGCCTCTTGGAATGAACACATAATGGCGATTTCCAAAAAGATTGCAAAAAATATAGGGGTTTTACTTAGGATTAAGCACTGCCTTCCAAAGTCCATTCTAATCAACCTATACTATTCACTCATTTTTCCATATCTCTCATATTGTAATATTTCTTGGTGCTCTAATTATCCCTCACGTCTTCATCATTTGATTACATTACAAAAACGAGCAATAAGAATAATCTGTGGTTCTCGTTGCCGTTGGAGAGATCATACTGCTCAGTAGATGTAAAAGGCGGGTTTGAAAACAGCAACAGTAAAGACCAAAAGATGCAAACCTCGGTTTAAGCACAGAAAACAACTGTAAAAGGGGGGTTTGAAAACAGCAACAGTAACCGAAGTACTGATATAGCCGGGGCGCCCCCCACGCCCGGCGCTCCTATTAAACAAGTGAGGCATATTGGATATACCTAACCAAAACAACATGCCCAGGACGGCCAATAATAGATGTAAGTGGTTGGTTATTGGCTCTACGGAGAGATGTGGTAAGAGTTGCGTATACGAGCATTGTAAGGTGCATCTATTGAGACTACGACAAGGACCTGGAACCAAACCATGTACTGGCTGTCGCAAGGGGGTTAAAAACGAACATATGTTATGTCACGGGTGTGGATATCGCCTTAGAATTGTGAGAGATTCTATGCGCCGCGTTAGAGCCTTCAAACAAGAATGTATCCGTCTTGGGGGGATCGAAATTTCATGTTGAACAAATAAGTGAACTAATATATAAACCAAAAAATGCCTACTATACCCGAGCTTCGCGTACAGGCTAAGGCCCTAGGTTTGAGAGGATATTCTCGGCTCAGAAAGGCCAACCTCGTGCAGTTTATTGCCGACGGTATTCGAGATCAAGCACCCCCGATCCCAGCCCTTCGTGGGCCGCGGCCACCCCCAATTCCAGCCCCTCGTCACAATGTGAATCAATTCGCCGCGCACCCCCTAGTCCCCACCAGACCAGCTCCACCACCACCAGGTCCGAGACTAAATATCGCACTAGAGGCCCGCCAAGCGCCACTACCTACACTACCACCTCCTAGATGGCCACCAGGACCAGTTCCACGGCAGCCACCGATTCCAGCCCCACGTAGACTACAACCCCCAATTCCAGCCCCACGTAGAAGGGAGTTGGAAGCTCCACCGCCGAAACAAGTAGATAAGATATTGGATAGGCACATCTTGCCTCCGGCAATAAGAGCAAACTTAACGGATCCGCCTCAGTTTGTACTCATACGAGAGGTAGGGGCATTGAGAGATTATAGTGCTATAGTACCGCCAGAGGTTGTATATGACCCAGATGCACTACGATTTCTAACAGAAATGAAGAGAAGCACAACAAACTTAATATCTGATGGGCTAAGGCGATATAATGGAGTGAAATTTAGTCTTGCTCTTGCAGCTCAATTTGAGCAGACAGGAAAAGACGGGGAAACTAATACATCAATCGGGTACTTTCACTCCGGCATGATACCAATTACAAATGCGGGCGAAATTGAAGAGGCGATAGGGCAAGCCCACGCTAAAATGTTGGAAAGCCTAGAGACATTCACCAATAACGGAAGCGGCTGGGTACTAAAACGATGTATTGCGCTCGACCTCGGCATTGACCAGTATCAACCCTTTAGGGGGCGCAGCTACATCCCAACGCCGAGTGATATTCCTCCACGCACCATTGTTAATGTGCAAAATGAAGATAATCGCTGTTTCGAGTGGGCAGTTCTGAGCGCGCAATATCCAGCGAAAGAAAACCCACAACGCCCAAGCAAGTACGAAACACACCTTGGCAGGCTCAATTTCACCGGCATAGAGTTCCCAGTAAAGGTTACAGATATTAACAAGTTCGAGCGCCAAAACCCAGGCCTATCAATATGCATATACGGCTGGAAAAAGGGTTTATACCCAATCCACGAATCGAAACAGGTAGGGCTAGAGATAGACTTACTACTGCTGAACGATCCAGAAGACCCCGAGAAAAATCATTACGTGTGGATTAAGAACCTAGGCCGCATGCTTTTCAAGAATAGTAAGCATAATAGTCGTATATTTCCATGCCGCAGATGTTTGCATGTATTCTCGAGTGTAAAATTACGCGATGCACACAAGAAAGATTGTAAAGGAATTGGCGATAAACCTCAAAGGACAGAAATGCCGAAGGAAGGTGAAAACATCCTGAAATTCATCAATCACCAAAGACAGATGAAAGTACCATACATCATTTATGCAGACTTCGAAGCCCTCAATATTCCAGTCGAGGGTGCAGCAATGGACCCACACGAGAGCAATACCAGGATGATTGCCAAACAGACACCCTGTAGCTTCTGCTATATAGTCGTCCGCAGCGATGGAGAAACAAACCAACCGGTGTTATATAGAGGAGAGGGCACCGTAGAGGAGTTCCTTCAAAATCTACAGAATGAATTGGACATTATAAAAAGGGCGCTGAAAAAACCAACCAAAATGAATATGACTGAAGATGATCGGAAAGTATTCGATAACGCGCTAGATTGCCACATCTGCGGCGAGCCATGGGGTCTTGACAAAATACAAAGGCACTGTCATATAACGGGCAAGTATTTGGGGGCGGCCCATAATACATGCAACCGAAAAATGTATTGGGAATGGCGCAAGAAACAAAAAAGTGTAAAGAAAACACCGGCTAAAAAGATAGTAACAGATACTGATAAAGAAGCATTCGAAGCAGCGACAGAGTGCAGCATTTGTAAGAAACAAATGGCTAGTCTAGACAAGGTTCGCGATCATTGCCACATCAGTGGAAAGTTTCGCGGAGCTGCCCACAACAAATGTAACCTTAAGCTTCGCATATCTCCAGATACGATCAAGGTGCCAGTAGTCTTCCACAACCTCCGCGGTTATGACGGGCATCTGATAATGCAAGCACTCGGCACTTCGGAAGCTATGCGGAAACAGAAAATAAACGCCATACCAAACAATATGGAGAAGTACATGACCTTTAGCGTTGGGCAGTTACAATTTATCGACAGCCTGCAATTCCTAAATAGCTCACTGGATAAGCTGGCCAGCAACCTGAAGCCGGAAGACCTCAAGATCACAATGAAACATAGCGACGAGACCAAGTTAGATCTTCTAAGACGCAAGGGAGTCTACCCGTATGAATACATCAACAGCCACGAGCGATTTGATGAAAAACAACTTCCACCAATAGAGTCATTCTACAGCAAGCTATCTCGTGAAGATATAACAAGTAAGGACTACGAGCACGCCCAGCACGTCTGGAAAGAGATGAGATGTAAGACACTTGGCGACTATCACGATGTGTATCTAAAAACCGATGTGCTGCTACTGGCTGACGTCTTTGAGACATTCAGATCTACTTCGCTAAAGCATTATGGGCTCGACCCAGCGCACTACTTCAGTCTACCAGGAATGGCATGGGATGCTCTATTAAAAAAGACAAAGGTTGAGCTCGAATTACTTGTAGACATCAACCAGCATCTATTTGTAGAGAGAGGTACTCGTGGTGGAATAGCCATGGTGAGCAAGCGATTCTCGAAAGCAAATAATCCAATGTGTCCAAATTACAACCTAGAAAAGCCCGACAAGCATATTATGTACCTGGACGCCAACAATCTATATGGCTGGGCCATGTGTCAGTTTCTACCAACCGGAGGCTTCCAATGGACCAACACAACCATAGATGAGGTACTTACCACACCAGATGACGCAGACGAAGGATATATCCTAGAAGTCGACCTCGAATACCCTGATGAGTTACACAACACTCACAACGACTACCCGCTAGCACCCGAAACGATGAATGTGCTTGAACACTGGTTTAGCGACTACCAATGCACTCTACAGAACGAGTTGGGGGGCAAGTTCGCAGAGTGCGTAAAACTAGTTCCTAACCTACGTAACAAAGAGCGATACATCGTACACTATCGAAACCTGAAGCTGTACACCAGCCTAGGAATGAATGTAACAAAGATCCACGACGTATTAAAATTCAAACAATCGGCTTGGATGAAGCCTTATATTGAGATGAACACAGCGCTACGAACTGCGGCAAATTCGGACTTTGAAAAAGACTTCTTCAAGCTCGCTAATAATGCAGTCTTTGGTAAGACTATGGAGAACTTACGCAAGCGCATCAGGGTTGATCTGGTCCGGCCAAACGAGGAAGTAGATAGGTTGCGCCGACTAATAGCGGATCCAGCATACCAATCACGCAAGATATTCAGTAATAACCTCGTGGCGATACACAGTATAAAAAGTAAGCTAAAGCTGAATCGCCCAGTCTATGTTGGTATGGCTATTCTAGATCTAAGTAAATACCTAATGTATGATTTCTGGTATAACCAGATAAAGGCTAAATATGGCGAAAAAGCACAGCTTTGTTATACGGACACGGACAGTCTGTTGTTTGAAGTAGAAGCCGAAGATATTTATGTAGATATGAAAGCCAATGCGAGAGAGTATGACTTCTCAGACTATCATAAGGATCACCCATGTCACTCAATAGAAAACAAGAAAGTCGTGGGAAAGTTCAAGGACGAGTGTAGCGGCAAACCTATTGCGGAGTTTGTTGGCCTGCGCCCAAAAATGTATTCCATACTCAAAGCTGATAGTGGGGAGATTAGGAAGGCCAAGGGCGTCCAGCGAGCTGTTGTTAAACAGGAATTACGGCATGAGCTATATAAGGAAGCACTCTTTAGCCGGAAGGAATTCAAACACACACAGGTGGCCATCCGAAGCCAACGACATCAGATAGGTGTTTACGAGCAGAATAAGACGAGTCTGAGTCCTATGGTCACGAAAAAATGGATAGCGCCAGACGGTGTGACAACACGAGCGTATGGCCATTATATGATCACACAAGAGCAGGAAATTGCGGTGGAGAACTACCTCAACGAGCTCTTGGCCGAATGAGAACTCGATCAGGCGGCAGCTCTGTCCCATCTGGTACAATAAGAAGCTCTTCGCGAACAAACCCACGAGCAGGACCGTTGTCCAAGTGATAAAGCGCGGGCTGCCCAGACTGACGAACCACATTGAGAACGGAATGCACAGTCAGCGACCACACAGGATCAGTTGCACGCCGACGGCCACCTTCTAGCTCACCAGGTTGGTATAGGTAGCGAACAAGCACTCCACTGAATAGTAAAGGTTCCTCGAGACCAATCGCACGATGAGCCGGAAGGGAGGGCTGACAAGCCACTTTAGAAGTCTTAATAGCCTCAGTAGGCTTTTTACCAGTCAGCCGAGTCACCTCATCATTCAGCGCAGCCACAACTTCAGGCAAAGCACGCACCCACTCAGCCGACCTCTCCGAGGAACCGCGTGCAGCCAGCAGTAATTCTTGAGCATACTGTGCGCCGAAGAGTCGCTCAGCCAAAGTACGGTTAAAGCGCTCAACTATTCCTTGCTGTCGATGATTACCAACCTCACCACGTCGTACATGAACGCTATGTTTAGCCAGCAGCTGATTCACAGCACCCATAAATTCCCGCCCAGCATCAACCTGCAGAAGATGAGGCCAGGTCAAAGGCCCGCGCTTGTATATACGCCCCAGAGCTGCCGCAACTTCAGTCGCGCTCTTGTCCGTCAAAGGCTCAGCCTCCTTGTATCGGGAGGCAACATCTACCACCGTCAAAGCGTATTTGTACTTCTTTCGGCCAACCCGATCATGTGGTAAAAACAATAGGTCGGCTTGGTGTACAGCATTTGGTTTATCTTCATCGAACATCGGTCGTGGAATATATCGCGGCGCCGGCAAGTATATCTGCCACACAGCTTGCCTCTTTAACCATGTGCGAGCATCGGCCTCTGAAACTTTTGCAGCCAAGGCCAGCTTCTTTACAGCGGCCAACCCACGCCAGTACCCGCGAGGCGAGTAATAAATAGTTGACAACTTAGAGTCATTCATCTCGAACCCTTTCTAATAACGCTATAAATCTCCAACAGGCATCAGCCGTACCGGCGGGAAGCAGTGCAGCAGTAACGCGGATATCAATAGGGCTAGAAAGCACTCCACGCGCAAAAGATTTCAAAGTACCCGGCTTTGTAAACCAACATTCAAAACAGCGAGAAGCCATATCACCAAAGTCCCAGCGACCCGGAATTTTTTCATGTTTGGCGTTAAATTGTATGGCCCACAGCGCAGCCCAAACCTCCTTCACTAGCTCTTCCGAAGGCAGCGTCATTATTCATATATATACATTCAGATTAAAGATTTGGCACTTGTATTCATAACAATGCCGATCCCACAGCACTTGAAGTACAACGCAACAGTGAGCTACCGCCTTGGTACCGTCTTCGAATACACGAAGGATGAGAGAGCCAAGGTCGCAGCCGCACTTCAGTCGCAGGATGTGTATGTAAGCGAAAAGGACTCCTTCAAGGTGATTTGGTTTGACCTAACACAGAGATATATTTTACCACACGTTACAACTCAAGCCATCATCGATGCTTGGAGCAGCAATCCAATGCAGTTCTGGCAGAACCAGCTTCAGTTCGCGCTTTGGTGCGCAACGGCTGGATGCGGAGTGTCGGTGAAAGATCACCTGCTCAACGAAACAATACCACCACTTGCTCGTTCGATATATCGCTTTCACATCTACTATCAAACCAGAAGAATTTTGAAGGCGATGTTATGCCCCCTTCCTACAAGTGACAACTGGAATGCTTTCGATAACGTCATCGATCGACATGCTTACCAAGCTATCTGCGGTGAATTTGGAGTTGACTACAATCAGGCAGCGGCCGCGTGTCACCTCAGCGGCACGCAGATGCCGTCGAACGGTCTGGGTAATACATTCGTGGAATGGGACCGAAGTGGTAACAATGGTAACCGCTACTGGACTACATATGGAAGTTACAGACCTGGTATTGACTCATTTAGCGGAAGCTTGGATAGCGATCGCGGCCGACTCGATTACCTCAGTCAAGACTATAACGGCGATACAATCCCCCCCACAGACATTTCATACGGTTTCGTCTGGAGCATGCTCGACAAAAGCCAAGGGTTTACACGTGCAGGTGTGGAACGGATCAATGACTCGGTGCGCGCGTACGCATGGGCCATCCTTGGTGCACAGGGACAGACCCGCACCTCGGTGTTGGGCGTTGGGCCTGCATTCGACGCTCAGAAACAGTTCATGGCCAACGTGGAGACGAAGATCCCAGCTGCGGACGACCTTCCTAAGAGCATAAAAGAGTATCAAGATGTTCTACAGTACGCTAGGTCAAAACTCGACTACGTACTGGGGGTGGGTTGTATATGGTCCCGAGTAACATGAATCTGCGTATTGGTACAATTGCGGGATACAACAATGAGATTGTGGTTGCCACAGACGACATGAGCCTTGGCACGAATGACAACATAAACACCGTGAAGCCACCACCTGCGCCACCAGTAGAAAAGGGGAAGGTTGATCCACCACCCACAAAAAAAGAGGACTCGGGCTTCAACCCCCCGCCTTCCAACCCCCCGCCCACCAACCCCTCGAATGGAACATCCAATACGCAAGACCATGAAAACACAAAAACGGTGATCACGGTCGCAGCCATCGGTGCCGGACTGGTGTATTATTTCCTATTCAAATAGGAATACTACAGATATTTGAAAGCGAGCCACCCGCTTAGGCCAATGCCACCAGCGAGGAAAATGAGCTCGTATTTTTTTTGTTCTTCGCTAGGTTGATAGAACTCGTCGAGCGTAGGTTCATTTCCAACATCTGGAATATTTTTCTGCTTCTGTTCGTCACCACCGGTCACCTCATAGTATAGGCGCATCGCCTCGTGTACGTCGGCGTAGACCTTATCGGCGTGCGCTTCTAGTCGCAACTGATCGTTGAGGTAGTCGAGCCGTGCTTGTCGTTTTTGTGACCATTCCGCACTAGCGCGCTGGAGGTCTTCTATAGCTTTGTTATGTCGAGCCAATTCCTCCGTTGACCCTGATTTATTAACGAGGCCGTATATTGCATTTCCACCGATGAATGCCACAGCATTGGCCACGGCAGAACCTATCATCATACCAATAGCAGCCATTTTATTATCATATTAATGGGGCTCATATTCAAAAGCAAACTATGGGGCCATGACGATGTTGGCTGGAATGAGACCCTTTTTGACTAGTAGGTCCTGCGTTCCCAAAGCCAGTGTTATTGTACCGATAACCTTGATACCATCCATAATATCCAGCTTATCCAGTTCCGCTGGTTTCATCTTCAAGAGTTTCTTTCCAATCATGGTATACCCGGCCATCAAACCATATACAACAGCTGCGTGGTATGCTAGATTAGCAACATCCTTTGCATAGGGTGAAGGTGTGGTTGACATGTTATAACTCTGTGCTAGTTGATTACCAATAATATTTGTTGCAACAGCTGCAACGAAGCCAAGTACCATTTATATTTCAAAAACATTGTCTATCTCTAATAGAGGATTATTCCATGTCGAATACATTACGAGTTTTACGTGGTGGCGCGTTGACGGGTGGTGGTACTTCCTGAGACGTACGAGCTGGTGTGCCCGGTTGTGTTTTAGCATAAGGTTTAAACCATAAAACCCCAGCCAGAAGTATAGCCAGACCGATAGCGGCAAACCAATCGTTCGTGCCAAGTTTATGCTTCGAATGGTGTGGCGGCGGGTCTACGGTTGACTGCGGGGCGGTGCTTGGCTGCGGCGCAGGTGATGAAACATCAGCCTCGCTTTGCAATCTCTCTTTTACTATGGTTAGTTCTTCCAGCACGCGTTTCTCCTTTGCCTTGCGTGCCGCGGCGCCCAAACGGCCGGCTTCTTGCTTTTTAGGGTCCTTCGTTTTAGTGGGCTTCTCCATTAACGTTGGCGTCGTCGAGTCGACTACAATCGCGCTCTCGTCCTGCTTCTCCATCTGTATATGCAGCCCGTGGCGCGTCTTTAATAGACCAATCACAATGCTTTGCAGTTGTTATGGCAGCGGTTAGCGGTGCCAAGTACATACCATAGCGGTAGTATAGCTCACAACAAGCACTGCTTAAAGCCGCTGATACGAACGGATCCTCTTCAAGGTCGGCAACGAGTGTTGGTTGACGCTCGGCTGGTAGAGGTAACAGCATTGCGGCCGCGGAGGCATAAAAGCGGAGAAGGCTACTGCCCAAAGACTTTGACATTGCTGTGCCAAGACGCGCTTCATATCGGGCATGTGCCTCATTAATTTCTTCGTTCGTCATCTGGTCGACCCGTTCGGCGCTCAAGGGACCTCCCTTGAATATCATTTTTAACTGCCCTCCAGCGGCTAAAGCGGCCAGCCGTGCGCGTTTTTTAGCCACTTCATCCGAGTTTTGTCCAGTTGTGGTCGGTGTGGGCACTCGCTCAACCGAAGGTGCCTCCTGTAGAAGTTGTGCCAAAAGATCGTCACAGTCCATCTTTGTAGCTAGTATACGCATAACGCGCCTGGCTCTAATATAGATATACACCCCATATATCACACATCCTAGCGTAAAAATTTGTAGACCAACGATCAGATATAGAATAGTTGACTACTACTCACTCAGCAGATGTGATATTCAACTGGTTGGTCTGTCTTTAACAAAAGCTTAGCGTGCTTAGTTGCTGCTAAATGGGTGCTAAGCGACATGCGAAGCTCGTGAGGCACAACATTGTTCTCATCAAGTGCATCTGCAAATGAGAAACGATCTTTACAGTGGAACAGGCAGACCCACTTCGTCTGCTCCCGCAGATCCTTCCCGACTGAATTGTATTTTTGTGTCAGCACCCACACACTCTGTTTCGCGTGTCGTCCGGAAAAGGCGAGTTCAGAAAGCATGTCCTTCTTTTTCGTTAGGGCTTTACTCGCAGCAAGATCGTCCAGGACGTACAACGTCGGCGAGCCCGCCAACAGCTTAGAGAGAACGCGTAACCATTCGTGCAGCTGCTCTCCGGGGTTTATAAAGAAGAAGCGGCCGGCATGGGGGCCGCGCCAGAGCCACGACCGCTCATGGTAAGTGCTATTAAAAGGCAAAGTTGGGCAAAGGAAAAATACATGCTCGAACACTCCGCGATAGTAGCCGGTCTCTGGGTTTAGAAGCTCATCGAGTATATACTGGGTTTTTCCGCAACCCGTTTGCCCACAAATAATGGCCGAGTGGGGGTCTAATGGCAACGTTATTGGTAGCGACGACATGTTACCGATATCAATATTCCATTGTCAAGGTTCAACTGAACTTCAGCAAGCTACCGAATGATAGCTGCCATCGACGATGTTTATCTGAGCATCCATCAGCAAATACGCATGGCAGTTCAACTTTCCCTCGCCTTGCGCTGTCCTTTTGATCTGGAGCATGATGCCGTCAGACCCGTTAGGAAGTTTACGCCCGGACCCATGGAGGGTGTTATCTTCCGAGGTGCGGAAGTCAAGGTAGAAACCGTACTGGTTTTGGAAGTAGGTTGACATGTCGATATCGGATAGCTCTGTGTCTTTCATGACCCAGTCGCGGCAGAACAGCTTTTTGATTTCGTTCCAGTGCTGGTATGGTTTCATCGAACGACTGAATAACTGATTTTGCACCCCATCCACGGTGACCTCCACCTCTGTAATCAGTGGATTGTAGAAACTCTCCGGGTTTCGGCCGTATGGCGTGGCATTCGTGGGGTCCTCAAATAGTAGTAGAATACCACGTAGGCTGGCACAGGACACTTTTATAGGTATGGGCCACGACGGATCCTTCTTGTCTAGGTTAGGTATGGTATAGTTAAGGACGCGCGTATACTTGATCACCAAACCGGACATATATTGTTGGCGTATAAGAGTGGCAAGTTTTGAATGCGCGACCTTTTCAAACTCCAACGACACATCCGAAATCGAATACGTTGCCTGGACGTTCGTGGATACAATCACGCGCTTGTAGTCATTGAATATTATCTCGATGGAGAGCCCGTCGTTCAGGCCGAACTGGTAGAATGGCATATGCTCTGTGAGAAGTTCGAAATCGAGCGGAATCCGGAAGCGATTACCGAAGGCCGCAGCGATGCTCGCATCAGGTTGTACTTTCTTGTCAGCATTAGCAGCGCCGACCCGAATCCCCAGCTGATTTGGAGTCCCTAGACCTTGATAGGCGCCATTCAACCGTTCTTTAGCTGTTAGCCAGAGATCCTTAAAACAGTAGTAGATATCATAGTTGGTGATACACGCCACATCGTTACCACCAAACTTCACACCTATCTGTTTCACAATAGCACGACCTATGTTGTTTACAATCGTGCGATTCGGGTCTGCAGTGCCAGTGCCATCGCCGACGTTTGCAGTTCCATCCAATTTCAGATTGAAGGCCACATAAACTGTGCCGGGTATGATCAGTTCGCCTTCTGCGAGATTCGGGAAATTTATATACAGGGGTTGAGTTTGATCAACTGTTGATGGTGTGTTCGTGAGAGTTACCGATGTCCGGATGCCCTTCGTAGCCAGCTGCTTGCGCTCTGAGCGATAAGGGTCCAGTAGCTTTCCATACGATTCCATATTATTATATGAAGACATCGAGTCATTTCTTCAATATACTGCGCATCCAGTATAATGATGGAAGGATACGAGATGGGTGGATATGACCACCCGGTTGAAGAACCGGTTGACGAGGCCAATTTCGGAGGCGCTGATGTTGACTATGCTATGCCTGAGGTTCCGGTGACCGACATTGATGAAATTCCAACAGGTTGGATGACTGAGACAACTGAGGGATCTGGTGGCAAAAATACTCGATTAGGTGTCGAGAGGTTCAAAGCGTATATGCAAAAAACTGGAAAGCTTTTAAGAGAGCCCGCCAAAGACCTTAACTTTCGCTACAATACTAGAACAAAGGAACTCGAGGTGCAGTACCGAAATAGGTGGGTGCGTTTAACCCAACTCTCTGATAAGACAAAGTTCTATGCACCATCAAACTATGCACGAGATCTGCAGGTGAAGCTAGGACTGTGTGAGGCAAAACAAAAGCTTTCCGCAGAGCAAAAACAGCGGCTAGCGGCTGTAAAAGAACGCATTCCATTGTTACGTCAAGACAACATCGAGATGGAAGTCATAGAACAAGCGGCTAGTACCGCAGACACTGCGATTAAGGAGTTTTTTCAATCTGTAGGGACCAACACGGATGGGCTGCCAATGCGTGAGTTTGTAGGCCTCGACAAATCGCTGCAACGATTGTGGGGGGCGAAGGCTGATACCCAAGCAAAGATAGTGGAGCTGGAAGATCACGTTGCGAGCATAGAAAGAAAACTGGCAAGGGAGGATCTCGATGAGGCTACGCGAGAAGTTGAGCAAAAGAACCTACAAGAGTATCGAGATCAGCTTGCTGGTCAGCGTGAGATCCTGGCCACCCTCAACGGGGAACAGCGGGATCAGATCCGCAGCATACGCGAGACTATCGACCGCGTTCTCAACTCGGATACAACTCTCGCCGAACGGATTAGGACTTTGTTTCGTGAGCAGGGTGTTACAATCGCTAGTCTTCTAACTGCGCTGGGTTTCATCATTTCCACCATAGTCCTTTCCATTACTAATCTGTTTGTGGGTACTCCTAAGACTATACCGAAACCAGACCCAAAACCTGACCCGAAGCCTGAGCCGAAACCAGAACCAAAACCTGAACCTACACCTAAACCTACGCCGGGTGGCGCAAAAGAGTGGATTAAAAATCAGCTCCAGAAGCTGGGTGAATGGTTGAAGGCTCTTGCCGGAAAGGCCGCTGCAGCTTTACCCGGTATTATTGGTGCTGCGGTGTCTTGGCTCTTAAAAACCGCGGGCGGCGTCGCTGTGTGGCTTGCGGAACATCTGTGGGCCCTCGTCGTAGCGCTTGTCGTTGCCGTCGGTGTGTGGATAAAAGAGCGATCTCGTTCTTAAATTGAAGGCGAGGGTTGTTGTAGTACAAGCACAATGCCACAATTTCATGTATTGACGGGTTTGACTGGCGATGCAGTCGCGCTAGAGCACAATATCGGCAATGTAGACGGTGAAAAACGTGTGGGCCTTCGCGAAATCACGTACGTGACTGGTTGGTACAATGTCGCGGCTGCGCTCGGCAATAATGTCTTTTTCATTCGCCCCACTAGCGATGTCGCTCCGACAAAAGTTACAGTGCCGGATGGGTACTATAATGTCGAAACTCTCGAGGCTGTTGTCTCAGCGTCGGTACCCGGGTTCAGTGCGAGCGTAAATCACGCGACGGGGAGAATTACTCTAACTCTGGAGGACGAAAGCTACCATCTGAACCTGGCATCAACCGCGGCGATATGGGGTTTCCATATGGAAATTGGATACGGTGATCCCATTGATCAGTGGAAAGGGGTCGGTGTGCATATTGGTTCCTCCACACCGGGCTTCTTCAACAACCGTAACCTTTTCGTCCATCTCGACCAGATCAACACTACAGGTAGTTTTCTGAATGGACGTCAGACTACGCTTCTCCGCGTAATTCCTACATCGAGCGAATCGTATGGTGCGTCGCGCACGGTAACTTTCGAGAAGCCCCAATTCCGTCGACTTCGTGGTGGAAGTATTCAAGAATTAACTGTTCGCATATTAGACGCCAACAACGTTGACATATCTGCATCCACACAGCCGTTCTCTGTCACACTCGAAGTGGCCCGTAATAAGCATCAATGAGTCTTTTCGGTCCAGGTTATGTTCGCAAACGCGCGTCAACTGTACAGGCACATGTGCACGACATCTATAAAGGGGCTTTGTTGTTTGAGTCGCATAGGCCTTCAGAGTTAAAACTTACACCTGTGCGTAAACCTAGCTTTACAAGAAAAAACGACGATGGAGCTGTCCTGCTGCAGCCTGGATTATATAAGTTACTCGTTGTTGGAATGCGTACTGGTGGTGCGGCATTCACGGTTGCCATCAAACCTGGCATCCGGCAGCACTCGTTCACAATATGGGAGCAGGAATTCGATTTTACAACGGTAAGAGTGTGCCCGAGTGAAACTATACTGAAGATCAATATTTCACCGACGCAATCTAGTGGGGAGAATTATTTAGACATAAAGATCACACTCGTTATAGAACGATTGTAACAATGTCGCTATACGCATCAGCCAGAGCCGCCCTAGAGAATTCCGGAGAGGTGCCAAAACACAACTCGCATGAAGCCCACCTGCAGAAGATTAATGAGCTCGAGGCTTTCCTTCGATCTGAAATCGTGAGTCGCGGTCGTCTCCACAAAAAGTATCGCAGAGCGGCCAAAATGTCTGACTACTTGAAGGTCGGCCTTTCCACCACCGGTACGGGAATGGGTGCTGGCGGTATTACCATGATGTCCACTGGCTTTGGGCTTATCCCGGGTGGCGCGGCTTTAGGTGTAGCCATACTCTTATGGGCGTTCGATATGGGCAGCATCGTAGCTTCCCGTAAATTTTCGGCTAAAGCCGCGAAACACTCTACTATTCAAACACTGGCCCTTTCGAAACTTGACACGATCAAGGAACACGTTGCGAAGGCTATGGAAGACAACTTTATCAGCAAGGAAGAGTATAAATTGATCGAAGATGAAGTGGAGAAGTACCGCAAGCTTAAGGAAGAAACCCGGCGCAAGCACATTGGATCGATTTCTAAAATCAATGACCAGGAAAAAAACGAGCTGCTCAAGCAGGGGCGCGAGGATGCCCTTGCTTCGCTCATGAAAAATCTCGCCGGCGCCTCCAAGTCTCCATCGCCATAGACTGTATCTGCAGCAGGGATGAGCCCATTCCTATAACGCCTTCTGCCCCACCACCATACATCTGAGCATTTTAGAGAACGAAAAAAGTTTTTTTTTTAAGTCTCAGAGGTATCTACTTTTTACACCGCCATACATACATAATGCAGTCGCGTATATCTGGAGTAAGTTCGACCGCTGTACCTCGGCATATACAATTATATTGGATATTTTGGGGCGTCTCTGGACTATCTTGGATGTTGGCAGTTAATCCTAGCAAGGTCGAACATGAAACACCCATGATGGCATAAGTATTCCATAGGATAGTTTTATTTGCATCATCAGGATACAGTGGAGTCATAGTAATGGAATCGTCAATACTTGAATATCTCATCAGTTTGATATGGTCGCACCCGTTAAAGGGTGAGGGGTTGACAATAATTTCATTCGAGAGCCTTCTACCTTCTGCGGTCAGTACGACCAGTAGTATTAACGCAAAGCGGAAGCTAGCCATTGTATTTATTTGAGTCTGTCTCTGTTTAATTGTGAACTCTGACGGGTCGCGCCACTGTGATTCACGTTTCGTAAGTGTTTGTTACTTTCGTGTGCCTGCTAGCTCTCTGGCCACCGCCGCGGTAGGCTTAGTAGCTGCTTAGCCTAGCAAACCGCGTGGGTCTGTTGATCCGGCTCCTGTTTGGTATTGTATAAAAATAATGCACGGCTTCTGATACGTTCTCCTACTATACTAGCGTGACAGTTTTTTTAAACGTGACAACTTTCCAGAAAATCAGTCACACTTGTCACACCCGGACCTATATGTAGGCCTACGCCCAGCCACATACAGCGGTTGCATATATATCCTTACTGTTGAGTCAGTTTTAAAAACGAGACGTACTGGACACCCATTGTATAAGCTTACTTCTAGTTATTGCAGAGGTTGAGACGCAGCTGAAGGGCTCTGGCTTGCCGCTTGAGTCTATCGCCGATTCGGCTCTTAGGGGCCACTAAAAACCGTCAAGGCTATTTACGCTATTTCTCAGGCATCTGGATGCGGCCTCGCACAGCATCATCGAATATAGCTGTATGCCATTCTTTCAAGAGCTTGATTATGTTAATATCTGTTGTTTTGACTAGTACGCTCCTAATCAGAAACTCGGAGAAATCGCCCCCATGGTCTTTTAAGAGCTTTATTAAGTCAATGTTGCCATCTTTTACAGCGGCTATCAGAGCAAGATGGAAATCGATCGCGCCGTATACATTTAGAAGCCTCATCGTCTGACTTAGAAGATCAAATTCATCAAACCGCACTTCGAGAATCCTCTTTGCCCGACGAATACGGAGTTCGTCACGCTCCTCATCAGACTCGTCCCATTCCGGGCGCTTATAGGACTGATTACGTACCTGATCATCGAATGTTGCCATATGCCATTCTTTCAGGAGTTTATTTATATCAGGGTCGGCAACTTTTGCGAGTATGTGTCTAACGTCATATATATCACCCCCACAGTTTTTCAAGAGCTCTAATACACCCCTGCTTCTGGTTTCTACGGCCGCTATCTGAGCTAGGTGGAAATTTATAGCAGAGTGTTTTATGAGAAACTTCATCGTCTGAAGAGGATCGAGATCATCAGAGTCAGCCATACCGGTATTACAAGGTGTCAGTCGGGTCTGATGACGTCTAAGCGTGAAAGGATCTCGAAATATATGATGGCACTTGTCGCACGTGCGATTGTCATCCATTGATATACAACTGTATCCTAATGTCTAATTGATTGTGGTGGTGGTGGTGGTGTTTCTTTGTTTGCCGCCGCCAGGGCGAAACGGCTTTATTTTTTGTACTCATCATATAAAAGTCTTTCGTGCTCAACGGCCCGGCTCCACCCCTTCTTCTTTCTGTTCCTAATGACAACAAGCAGTGCAAAGGAGAAAGGGTGGGGTAGGAATAGGTAAAAAGGAGGATGTGGATAAGGGCGGACAGGATAATCTTCAAATTGGTTTTCATATTCGTTTTTCATGCACCAGTCTGAATAATGATCATAATGGCGCCAAAATATATATTTCTCCGCATCTTTTTCAAGGCGCATAAGTTCATTTAAAAATTTAGGTTTAAACCCTAACCGCCGTTGTACATGAGCAGGCAATGTGGTGACTTGCCTAAAAACCTGCGGCGATTTATTTACAGCATCAAGTGCTGTTTTAGTTAATGAGACTGGTTGCATTTTATCAACACTCAGTACACCCTAGGTATATCCAATATGCCTCACTTGTTTAATAGGAGCGCCGGGCGTGGGGGGCGCCCCGGCTATATCAGTACTTCGGTTACTGTTGCTGTTTTCAAACCCCCCTTTTACAGTTGTTTTCTGTGCTTAAACCGAGGTTTGCATCTTTTGGTCTTTACTGTTGCTGTTTTCAAACCCGCCTTTTACATCTACTTCTGGCAACTGTATGGTTTCTCTCCAGTATGAATTCTCATGTGGATTTTCAGATGACTGTTACCATTACATGATTTCTGACATATCTGGCAACTGTATGGTTTCTCTCCAGTATGAATTCTCATGTGGATTTTCAGTTGACCATTTCCATTTAACGATTTCTGACATATCTGGCAACTGTATGGTTTTTCTCCAGTATGAAAGCTCATGTGGCTTTTCAGTTTACCAATTCCAATAAATGATTTCTGACATATCTGGCAACTGTATGGTTTCTCTCCAGTATGAATTCTCATGTGGCTTTTCAGATGACTATTTCCAATAAATGATTTCTGACATATCTGACAACTGCATGGTTTCTCTCCAGTATGAATTCTCATGTGCATTTTCAGGTTACCCTTTTCAGTAAATGATTTCTGACATATATGGCAACTGTATGGTTTCTCTCCAGTATGAATTCTCATGTGCTTTTTCAGGGTACCAATTACATTAAATGATGTTTGGCATATCTGGCAACTGTAATGGCTTTCTTCCATTTTAATTCTCGTATTCGCCATCAGTCTACTTGTTTAATCGATTACTTCACAATTTTCATCAGTTTCGGTTCATTGAAGAACTCTTAGATCATTACAACTAGACTACTAAAGTCTATAGTCTCTGAAACAATTAATCTATGTGTGCTTCCTCAATCGCCAGATACAAATCAAAGATGGACTATGACTTTTATGACACTGACTTCTGCTGTTCACTGCAATGTAATTGTCTGTGTACAAGATTTTGCAACAATTGTTGCTCCAATGCATGCAATGTTCATCGTAATAATAATAAATATATATATATATATTCGTTTAATTTAAAATAAGACAATTCCTGGTGACACACTGCACCCGGTTACATGTCAAAAATATAAAATAAAACACAGAAATAATAATAAAGTATAGTAATAATAAAGTTTAAAAAAAATAAAATAGTGGCAGCCATAATCAGGCGCCAATCTGTCTGGTTGTTGATGTTAATGTTAGAGAAAAAGGATTTCTTGAGTAACCATTATGTCCTGCTAAAGATGTAATCGGAAGGATAAATGCCGATGTTACAGGCTACTCCTGCCAAGATGATCGTAGTTAAAAGATGATGGATGTTATAATATGCACATAGACTAGTACAATGCTGCAGCCCTACAGCGAAACTCTTGGATGACGCGATTGACGTGGTTATCCATTGTAAACACACATGCGACAGTCATGCGGTGAAGATCGTAGATGAAATTGTCAAAAACGCGCAAATAACTCATGGCTTCCTCCGGAGGCATCAAAGAAACAGACCAGATGGCATGATATAGAATCCAAGTAGCGAAGTCTTGTCTTGTTGTAGTGTTATTGTCCAATTCTGAAAGTCTTCAAAAGAAGTAGGATGCCCTTGCGGTTTTTAGTCGTTACCGCACGAGAAACATTACTGTCACGTGTTGCATAAAAACATAAAAAAATCGTTATTGAGCACGTAATGTATAGTAATGTCGACTTCATTTTAGATGTTCACAAGAAGGATCCGTGCTTCATCTGACACTGGATGTCATCGCCTGAGTAAAGCAACAGAAAAAACACAACATTGAAGAAATAATGGATACATTTTAAACCTTGTGAAATAGCACATCTCCAGTTCCCCATGCTATTCCTCAGTGTGATTTTGATTGAAGATGAAAATTAGTTGGCATTCATAAACGACACAAATATCAATTGTCATTTTCCAGATGAACATTTATGTAGGAACAGAAATTTGAAGCTTTAATAAAATGTTGTTCATTATCATCATGTACCTGCTAAAAACAGCAGAAATTTATTTTATATATAAAAAGACCGAACATAATTTCATTTGTGCCTATTTTTCTAGAGCTCTTATCATTTTGTTGTTTAGTGACCAGTTAGTAATATTTCCAGCGCCCTGTGCTTAACGGTTAAACCCTCCACGATGCAGTTTATCTCAAAACTGGAAATAACAGTACAATTTGATAATTTTAAAGCAGATCATCTCATATCTTAGAATGATTTTCATGCCATCTCTTATTAAGAATATCCAACCTAAAAGTTCATCTGCATGTTCGGTCCAATTGCAGATCCATCTCACCTATGAAATACATTAAAATGTAAAATCATTGAACACATAGACTTTACTAAATTTCAGTCTGTATACCATAAGTTTCATTCAGCAGAATCCATTTTCTTTGCTATTCATAACGATATATAATTAGAATTATGGACAAGAGTGAGATGGCAGAACCGTCTTCATTCTCACTTAACCCATTACCAACTACAGTGTATTAAATGGTATGAAAAATCCTATAATATTCGGTTGGTAAAGTGTTAAATATCTATATGCTTTTGACGGTTACTCACTTCTAAATCTTTCCTTTTGATGGTGCATTAAAGCACATGTTGACCTCATAGCAATTTAATTGTTTGATTGTTTCTGATTCTGACACTGAATTGTTTTTAACGTTTTATGGTAGCACTTGTGCTTAAGCCAGTGCCACCACTGATCAAACGCAGCGCTCGTGAATAAGAGCTCTAGTCTCTCCGCTTGGCTTTAGATTGGCGCCATATAAATTTGGAGATTACGATAACGAGTATGATAACTTAACAGGCATTATCCATAACATCATTTTCAGACAGATGGCACTTTGTTTCGGTAAAGTTGTTGTTTAATAACCATTTTAAAGGCAAAGTCTAGATTAGTTACACATTTACATGTATTATCGAGGGAGGAGTAATTATTACGCTAAACTACACGTTTACCATTCTGTCGTAACAAACCGCAGATCCAAGTTGTTGTTGAATTGCGACCCTTTCCGGAAGTGGCGTGCGGCAAGCAAAAATTAATAAGTAAGTAAGTAAAGTCCAGCTTTTTCAATAGCATCAGTTGTTTTATGAATCCAACTTCTATTTCAATAATAACTATTTTTCATCAATCCAGCTCCAATTTCAGCTTGGTTATTTTTATTACCCCAGCTTCTATTTCTCGCCCATTAATTTCGTCAACCCAGCTTCTCTTTCAGATATAAAAATACCCTCATCCAGCTTCCATCACCTAAGCGGTTTTCTTATCAATCCAGGGTTAAACCGTAGTTTACGTTGTGTAAATATTTTCATTATCGATATCCCGAAGTTTACGTTGTTTAATTATTTTACGCCTTAAATCGTGAATATAACGCGCCATAAAACGCGCTATTCCAATTTCTCAACATTCGCAACCGGAAGTAGCAATATAAACATAAAAGGCGAGAAGAAATATTATAGTATATAATTATATGGAAGCTGGATTGACGAAAAAACGGTACTTTTTTTATCCGACAACCAATTTCTTACATTCGATGACAAATATTTCCTTACGAAATAAGAGCGGGATTTTACGCATGTGGGTCGGTTAGGGCTCAGGTTAGGCGTCGTGAGGGTCGGTTAGGGTTAATTTTATGATTAGTGTAGTCATTCTGCTGAAAATGAAGCTGGATTGACGAAAAACGCTTGACAATTAGAACCTGGATAAAGGCATTTTATACCTGAAATGGAAGCTGGACAAAGGCATAGTTATAGTTGAAATGGAAGCTGGATTGAACCTGGCGATCCAGAAATTACTTGTATATCATTTATACACATGCAAATAATTTAGCAACGTCACTTTTTTCCAAATAATTAAACAACGTAAACTACGGTTTAACCCAATCCAGCTTCTATTTGAGATCTAGAATTAACCTTCATCCAGCTTTTATTTATCATGCGTTATTTTCGTCAATCCAACTTCTATTTCACTTGTAAAAGAACCATCATCCAGATTCCATTTCTCTTGCGATTTTTCATCAATCCAACCTCCACTTCACCCCTAAAAACTGTCATCCAGCCTCCATTTCTCAAGCGCTGGATCAGTTGCCAGTAGACCAGCTGTCGTTAGACGAATTGTCCGGAGACCACTTGTCGTTAGACGAGTTGTCGGTAGACGAGTTGTCGTGACACCTTTTTATAATGTGAATAAAACAGGCAAATCTTAATCGATTTTCAAAATTTCAAAACTGTTTTTATCCTCAGATAATTTTCTTCCACTGATTCAAATATGAAGTTTCTGGCATGAATATTGACGCCACAATTACGTCATTTGCATAAGAGAATTAAAATGTTAAGTACCGAACACAACGATTTTGTTGACATTTGGTTTCAATATGTAAATTAACGACGTCATTATGACGTAATTTTTTAGTGATGGCCGTTCATAAATTACCAATTTGTAGATAATTATCACAGGATAAAAACAATTTTGAAAATCGATGAAGATCTGCCTGTTTTATTCACATTATAAAAAGGGGAATGGGGTATGCAAGCGACTCAAATAGCCTCTGCTGCTCAAATGTCCACCCACGCCACCTTCACGGGGTCCCTCCTGTTTCAACGGAGTGCGTGGTGGACGACCGAGTGCTCGCCGGTATAAGCGAGTGCCCCATGGGCGAAGAAGCTGAAGGACGGACGATGGACGGCATCGACGCTGAGAGATGGTGTCTCTCCGTAAAAACACCGGGAGGAAGGCAACGGGAGACCACCTCCCTACTTATCCCGAGTTATATAGAAAATGACGCCAAACAGAAATTCAGATAACGACGTTAACGATTCAATCCAGACACTGGGGAGAGTCGCGTTCGGCAGGGGGAGACAAGGCTCCTTCGGTCGTCAACAAGCGAAATCCTTCCAAACAGAAAAAGATACTAAAAAGGAAAGACTAAACATAGGAACATGGAACATAAGAACGATGGCAAGACCAGGAAAGCTGGCAAATGTGATAGGAGAGATGAGGAGGGCAGAACTTGACATACTAGGACTGGCAGAGGTAAGATGGAAGGAGGGAGGAGAGCTCATAAGCGAGGGCATCAAAGTTGTTTATGCTGGAGGAGATAAGAGCCAGAATGGGGTGGCCATCCTAATGTCCGATAGAGTGGCCAGATGTGTGACAAGAGTGGAAAGAGTCGAGGACAGGATGATCTTAGTGACAATACGGGGTCACCCAGTGGACATAACAATTATACAAGTGTATATGCCTACATCAACACATGATGAAGAGGAGGTGGATGTCATATACGAAAAAATAGAAAGATGTCTGGAAAACATCAAAGGGACGGATTACGTGGTAGTAATGGGAGATTGGAACGCAGTAGTAGGAGAAGGAGAAGAAGAGGGTATAATAGGAAAATTTGGACTGGGAAATAGAAATGAAAGAGGAGAGAAACTGTCAGAATTTTGCAAAAGACAAAGACTAGTAGTGACTAACACATTGTTTCAACAAGAAAAAAGACGAAGGTACACGTGGAAATCACCCGGGGACAGAGAGAGATATCAGCTGGATTACATACTGGTCAGGCAGAGATACAGAAACAGTGTGAAGAATTCAAGAACTCTCCCAGGTGCCGACGCAGATACAGACCACAACTTGGTTGCTATGAAAGTAAGCCTACAACTCAAGTTCATCAAAAAGAGAAGGACAAAGACATTGAAGTGGAACAAAGAGAAGATAAAGACGAAGATGAACGAACTATCAGAGAGAATAGAGGAAAAAGTCGAAACGCTGAAAGAGGGATCAACAACAGAGGAAAGGTGGATGAAACTAAAAGAGACAGTGGTTAAAGAGGCGACAGAAACTGTGGGATTTCAAAAGAGTATTGAACCTCGCAAGCCATGGATAACACCAGAGATGGTCAAAGATATGGAAGAAAGGAGAAAATGGAAACACCAGAGCACAGAGGAAGCTAGAAAAGAGTATAAAAGACTCAACAATCAATTAAGAAGAACAACGAATAAAGCAAAAGAGGAATGGTGGGAGGAACGGTGCAGGGAGTTAGAGATACTCCAGGAACAAGAACGCCACGATCTAGTATATGGGAAAATAAAATCACTAGAAAAGAAAAAGAACATGGGAAGAGGAAACACAATCAAGGATAAGGATGGCAGGCTACTAGAAGACTCAGGAGATATAAGGAAAAGATGGAAGGAATATGTGGAGGAATTGTACACAGGAAATAGCAGCATTGAGGAGGAAATGGAGAAACAAGCAAAGGAACAGGAGGAAGCACAAACAGATGACACCATTGGGCCTGGGGTGTTGAAAGAAGAGGTCTTAGCTGCAATAGATGACATGAAAAACGGAAAGGCAGAAGGAATTGATAGCATCCCAATAGAAATGTTGAAGAACCTAGGAGACAAAGCAATGAATGAATTGGTGCAACTATGCCAGGACATATATAACACAGGAGAATGCCAGAGGACTTTCTACAGACCATAGTTATACCAATACAGAAGAAACAGAATGCAATAAACTGTGAAGACCATCGCACTATAAGCCTCCTGACACACGCATCAAAGATATTGCTAAGAATAATAACAAAAAGACTGCAGTCAAAAGCGGAAAGGGATAAGTGCCTAGGAGAGGATCAATATGGGTTCAGGAAAGGCAGAGGGACAAGAGATGCAGTGGCAGCGTTGAGAATAATAGCAGAAAGAAGTATTCAGCATGGACAAGATATATACATCTGTTTCGTCGACTACGAAAAAGCTTTTGACAGAGTAGACTGGAAGAAATTAATGGGAATACTGAGACGAATAGGGGTGGACTGGAGAGAAAGAAGATTGATAGGCAATCTATACATGGGTCAAAGAGTAAAGATAAGAATCGATGGAGAATTCTCAGAGCCGGGAAAAGTAGGAAGAGGAGTGAGGCATGGATGCCCTCTGTCACCAATTCTATTTAACATCTATATTGAAGAAATTGTCAGAGAAACGCTAGAGGAGCTGGAGGAGGGGATAAAAGTGGGTGGGAAAATGGTGAAAGCATTGAGATTTGCAGACGTCCAGGCGATGTTGGCAGGCAGTCAAGAGGGCCTACAAAAGATGATGGACCGCTTAAATACGATATCGCTGGACTACGACATGAAAATAAACATAAAGAAAACAAAGGTGATGAAGATAAGTAAGAGAGGAGAGGAAACGGTAAATATCACGTTAAATGGGGAGGAAATAGAACAGGTGAAGAAGTTCTGCTATCTGGGAGGTGTGGTTACAGAGGATGCAAGGTGTCACGTAGAAATAAAAAGAAGAATAGCTATGGGGAAAGATGCATTCTGCAAAAGGGGTGAGCTACTCAGAGGAAGTCTAAACAGGAATCTGAAGAAGAGAATGGTGAAGACATTGGTGTGGAGTGTTGTCCTATACGGCTCGGAAACGTGGACAATGCGACAAGAGGACACAAAGCGACTGGAGGCCTTCGAGATGTGGATATGGCGCAGAATGGAGAGAATCAGCTGGGTTGAGCGAAAAACGAACGAGGAAATCTTACAATTGGTGGAAGAAAAGAGATCACTGATGGACACTATATTACGTGGACGACAGAGGAAATGGATAGGACACGTCTTAAGGAGCGACACCCTACTAAAAGACATCATTGAGGGAAGAATGGAGGGGAAAAGGATGCGAGGTAGACCAAGAACAATGCTGCTGGATTGGATGCTGCCAGAGGATGGATACGGTGGACTGAAGAGAGAAGCTCAGGACAGAGAAGGGTGGCGTCGTTGGACATACGAACCTGCCTGACGGCAGAGAACATAAAAAAGAAAAAGGGGTCCCGATTTATTTGGACACAGTGTATATAACAGCAGTGCTGTGAAGTGTGATGAAGCGCTTGCACAAGAACGGGAGTTCCTTGCAATTACTCAAGAACCACTGACATAATTATTTTGACTGTCATATGAGCAATGGCATAATTTCTTGTTGTCGTGTTCATTGTTGATTTATCTACACGCGGTTTGATATTGATTATACCTAAAGCAAACTTATTACTAGTTTGTACTGCTGAACATTAGGTTGTAAGCTTACTCGGCACTCCTCCGAAGTCCGGTCCCAAATTATTTCACAGCATTTGTCTCATCGACGTCATCGTCACTTTACAAACCGTTCACATAGGCTAATTGAAGAAAACTTGGTAGGTGAAGTGGAGGTTGGATTGATGAAAAAACGCTAGAGAAATGGAATCTGGATGATGCTTCTTTTACAGTGAAATAGAAGTTGGATTGACGAAGATAACGCATGAGAAATAAAAGCATGACCAATGTATTTCTAGAGGTGAAATAGAAGCCGGATTGATGAATAAACGCTTAAGTAATGGAAGCTGGTTAGCTGGATGAGGGTGTTTATATCTGAATTAGAAGCTGGATTGACAAAAATAACGAGCGAAAAATAGAAGCTGGAGGAAGGTATTTTTAGATCTGAAGTAGAAGCTGGATTTATATTGAAACTTTCGAAATCTGTCAAGAAAATGTACTGGTAAACAAAATGGCCTCAATAATGACGTCATTCTATATAAGGGTGGGTAAGTAAGCATTGGAGAAGCCATGCGAAATAATTTGGGACCGGACTTCGGAGGAGTGCCGCTTACTCTATCATTATTAAAGATACAACCGTAGCGCTAGGGTTACCTTAATAAAATGATGCGTAAAACTCCGAACGGCGGTCTCAAATTATAACATTAAGTAAATCAACATGACGTATCGAAATAGTGCGGTGTATTGGATGGGCGCATAGAAACGGTAGATTGATGAAAATCGCAAGTGAAATATAAGCTGGATGAAGGTATTTCTATATATCTGAAATAGAAGCTGTATTGATGAACTGAACAGTTGAGAAATAGAGCCTGGATGATGGACATAATAAGTTATATGGAACATGGATTAATTAAAACGCTTGCGAAATGGATGCTGGATGAAGGGTCCTTGTAGGCTAGGTGAAATAGAAACTGAATTGACGAAAATTGAACTTGAGAAATGGAAACTGGATTGTTTATTTGGTACTTGTGGGTTATTTCATCTGATTTATTAATTTTTTTTTGCATATAGCATCCGATAATATATACTATGTGTTTAAATGATCGGCAAAACTCCGAACGGCGGTCCCAAATTATAACATTAGGCCTATATAAATCAACATGGCGTGTCGTACAGTCGTAATAGTGCGGTGTATTGGATGGGCGCATAAAAACGGCTTCTTTTGCACTCCACACTTATAAAACGACCAGCTGGTCCAACGAAATAGAAGCCGGATCAATGAGAAAGCACTTGAGAAATGGAAAGTGGTTAAGAACGGGAGACCCAGAAGGGATGGACAAACCCGCAAAAAGGGCCACTAGTCCAGGCAATCTAGCTCAAATATACAGTGAACCTGGGCAAAATTGCAACACAAGCGTTTAAGACGGTTTCCTGCTCAGAATTTTCTGCTGAATAACATATCCAAAATCGGCAAAAATCCCACCATGGGGTCACCCCCCAAAATGGGGTTCAAAATATAATAGGTTTCGTGCTTTTTACATTGCATATCGGGCTGCAAGTACAGCGGCCTGGTTAAAAATTGTTTACTTTGTGATACAAGCATAAAATTTGGTACATTCTACGAACAGGTCCTAAGAAAAAGATTTATCTATAAGGCCATCGCATATTTGACCCCTGTCCCCAATGGCAGCCATTTTTCAAAATGGCCCCCGGTTTACCGATTTTAAATTATATAGCTTCCAATACACTTAGAATCGACATCTTGGTGCCTATACATACATAGTTAGGGGCGAGGATTCCAACAGGGCCATTGCAAATGTTCCAAAAGGCTTCCATGGCGGCCATTTTCCAAAATGGCCGACCGAATTTTGGAATTTTCAATATATCAGCTTCCAGTACACTTAGAATCGACATCTTGGTGTCTAAACATACATAGTTAGGGGCGAAGATTCCAACAAAGCCATTGCAAGTGCTCCGAAAGGCATCAATGGCGGCCATTTTCCAAAATGGCCGACCAAATTTAGAAAATTTTAATATATCAGTATCCAGTACACTTAGAATCGACATCTCGGTGTCTAAACATACATAGTTAGCTACAAGGATTCCATCAAAGCCATTGCAAATGTTCTTAAAGGCTTCAATGACAGCCATTTTTCAAAATGGCCAATTTTTCAATATCTCTGCCGTCAACAGCAATGATCTACTTGTCCTGGACACCAGAGATCTGGCCGATCGAGCAATCATAAACACCATGTGCAACCTCGAGAAAACTGGACAAGAGCAGCATGAAACATTTGTCATGGAATGTATTAGGCCTATTTATCAAACGCCACCTGTCAATGATAAAATAAAAATATCTAATTTCCCTCTCTTCAGTCGTCCACCTGTACCGGACAAGTCACGAGCAAAACGACATTTGTCATCTGTGAAGAAGTATTGTTCACTATTCTCCAGGTTGTACATTTCCTGTCAGGCTGTCAGACATTGGAAGGAGACCTGGACAAATTTTTGCGCACGAGCCCACCATCACTCTCGAATTATGGGCTACCCGGTACTTATGTCTAGGAACTAAGTCAGCCATTGCGAGTTGCCTAGAAGAACTGATTCCAACTTCGAAAAATGAGGCCACGCTAGATATCCAACCAGGCAGTTCACTTGATGTTCCAATTGTTGACGCTCTTATACTGGAAGGAGCCCTCATAGTCAACATACTGAAGCCTGGCAATGTATGCACCTTTTCAGAGTATGTCTCCCATATTTTCCTGCCCTGCATCACAAAACAGCTAGAGCATGCGCCTAGAGTACATGTTATATGGAATGAATATGAGGATGGCAGCTTGAAGACATACAGCAGCTGAGCATTGATGAGCTGCAGTGGGTTGGCTTTTCTTCAGACAAATACTTCAGATACCTACCAGCCCATGAGATGGTGCGTGCCCTTGGTCCAGAAAAGAGTGTATATAGCCGTGCCATGCCTACACACATTCAGCGGATGTGACACAGTATCATCCTCTGCTGGCCGCCGAAAAAGGACTGTCTGGGACATTTGGAAGACATTCAGCAAATTCACCTTGTCTTCTGCACTTTAGAATCAACTCCCAGTTCTGTTTATGATCAGCTCGATGTAATTGAGCGTTTTGTGGTTCTGCTGTACGACTGTGCCAGTGGCGAGGAGAAGGTGAACGAGGCAGGGAACCAACGGTTTGGACAGAAAGACAGACCTATGATGGCTTTCCACCAACTCAAGCTGCTCTGGTGGAACACACAGAGAGCTGCCTACCAAACAGGTCACGTTTTGGCACAGCTGCTCATAGCTGATCCTAAACTTCCATGTCTTGGTCAAAGGGAGTAGCTGCAAACGAATGAAGGTCGCTGGGAGGGGAAGAGGACAGTACTTCCTGAAGCGTCTTGTGCCTGTCGTGAACTGCTCAGACATGGCTGTGAGAAAGGCTGGACAGTGCAAATGTGTTAAAGTTTCTCTACAGTGTACTGGTCTCTCTCTCTGTAGAGGCCTATGCGACCATGAATGACATGGATGATGTTGTATAATTCTATGATCAGTACTTTGTCAGGATAAAGGTTCCCAAATATCGACTTAAATATGTCACTATACACATTTACGAGAACATCAATAATATCTTGAATTGCATAATGCATATAGTCCAAAACTTTTTTTATTGCCTAATGAACATGAACACAATCAGAAGTTTCAGAAATAGCATGATGCAACAAATAGCTTGGATTATACTGTATTTATACTTGACGCACCGTGGGCCCATAACAGCTGATTTTCAAATAAGCAGAGAATTTCTACCTTACCGTATCATTGACATCCTTTGCTGCAAATCTTGTGAACAGAAACGTTTGTATTTAATTTCACTGGAATCCTTGCCTTTAATTATGGTTGTTTAGACCCCATCATGACGATTCTATGTGTACCGGAAGCTGAGATATTGAATATTCCGAATTACGGTCGGTCATTTTGGAAAATGGCCGCCATTGAAGCCGCTGGGAACATTTGCAATGGCTCTATTGGAATCCTCGCCACTAACTATGTATGTTTAGACACCAAGATGACGTTTCTAAGTGCACTGGAAGCTGATATATTGAAAATTCCTAAATTTGGTCGGGCATTTTAAAAAATGGCCGCCATTGATGCCTTTGGGAACATTTAAAATGGCTCTGTTGGAATCCTTGCCCCTAACTATGTATGTTTAGACACCAAGATGTCGATTCTAAGTGTACTGGAAGCTGATATATTGAAAATTCCTAAATTCGGTTGGCCATTTTGGAAAATGGCCGCCATTGAAGCCTTTTGGAACATTTGCAATGGCTCTGTTGGAATCCTCGCCCTTAACTATGTATGTTTAGACACCAAGATGACGTTTCTAAGTGCACTGGAAGCTGAGATATTGAAAATTCCAAAATTCGGTCGGGCATTTTAAAAAATGGCCGCCATTGATGCCTTTGGGAACATTTAAAATGGCTCTGTTGGAATCCTTGCCCCTAACTATGTATGTTTAGACACCAAGATGTCGATTCTAAGTGTACTGGAAGCTGATATATTGAAAATTCCTAAATTCGGTTGGCCATTTTGGAAAATGGCCGCCATTGAAGCCTTTTGGAACATTTGCAATGGCTCGGTTGGAATCTTCGCCCCTAACTATGTATGTATAGACACCAAGATGTCGATTCTAAGTGTATTGGAAGCTGATATAATTTAAAATCTGTAAACCGGGGCCATTTTGAAAAATGGCTGCCATTGGGGCCAGGGGTCAAATATGCGATGGCCCTATAGGTAAATCTTTTTACTATGACATGATCGTAGAATGTACCAAATGTTATGCTTGTATCACAAAGTAAACAATTTTTAACCAGGCCGCTGTACTTGCAGCCCGATATTCAATGTAAAAAAGCACTAAACCCATTATAATTTGAACCCCATTTTGGGGGGTGACCCCATGGTGGGATTTTTGCCGATTTTGGATATGTTATTTAGCAGGAAATTCTGAGCAGGAAACCGTCTTAAAAGCTTGTGTTGCAATTTTGCCCAGGTGAAACTGTATATTGCCTGGACTACACCCATTATTATTTTTAATTCCATGGTAGGACATTCAATTGGAGGAATAGATGGTCATATAATGACAGTACATTGGCATAGCTGAGGTATGCGGCACAATAAATTTTTTATCTGAAATATTATGTAAAAGCACTGAATTGGCCTTTTGGTATAATTCACATCTTAAATCTCAAAATATATTCCGCTAAGTGACAGGACGTACTTCCGGAAGATCACGCTCAGTCGTAGTTGTCGTGAAACTCTTTGATCGTTCGCCATTTTGTCTAGATGAAAGTTTTGTTGAAACATGTTAGCGGGAAGATTCTCCTCATTTTATTCCAAACTTGGTCAGATTCTGTAATTATTTGCGTATAATTTTATAATTTTGTTAACAATCACATTTAATGGTTTTACATTTATCATGGAGGCAAATTAAATTGCTATCAGGGCAACATGTGCTTTAATGCACCATCAACGTAGAGAGGTTTTGAAGCACTTGACAAACCGTCAAAAGGAATCTTAGATATTTGACACTTCACCGACCGAATATTATAGGATTTTTCTTACCATTTACTATACCGTAGTTGTTAATGGGTTAAGTTACGATGAAGATGGTGCTGCCATCTCACTCTTATTCATGTAGTTCTAATCATATATCATTATGAATAGCAAATAAAAGTGGATTCTGTTAAATGAAACTTATGGTATACAGACTAAACTTTGAAGGTTTTGTGAATCAGTGGATTATTGAGTTTTCAATGCATGCTATTCATATTATTATGTGTTCAATGATTTTTACATTTTATGGGTTGTCATAGTTGAGATGGATCTGCAATTGGACAAAACATGCAGATGAACTTTTAGGTTGGATATTCTTATTATTAGATGGCGTGAAAATCATTGAATATATGAAATGATCTGCTTTGAAATTATCATTGTGCTGCTATGTTAAAGTATTGAGATAAACTGCATCATAGAGGGTTTAACCGGTAAGCACAAGGCGCTGGAACTGTGACATATCATATTACTAACTGGTCACTAAACTACAAAATGAGAGGTCATACAATAACAGGCACAAATGAAATTATGTTCTGTTTTTATTAGGGCTGTTGTTCGATTAAAAATTTTAATCGAAATTAATCGCATGATTAATTTTTTTAATCTCAATTAACGGCAAATTAATCGCAATACATTTCCTTCAAATATATTAATCTTAATATTTTCTAAGGACCCCTGAAGCATAAATTTTTAATGTCTGAATGCATTCTTTCTATTGCAAACATATTCAATCACCTTTGGGTCGGGTCTATTTAATGTTTGCATTATGATTTAGTTTATTTAACTGTGTTTTGTATGACAGACAGAATTGAAACACTTCAAATCAGTCAAAACCTAAAAATTCTGTTAATTTTTCATTTGAACCACCTTTGATTAAAATGATATAGACCTAAATGAAAATTAGATAACCGTTTCCTGACTATCAAAATTATTTATTTATTCAGCCAATTGTATATGCACCAGTTTATTTACATTGGGATGCTCTTATTAATAAACAATAGTAGGCCTACTATTGAACCTCATTATTTAGTCACAGTTTTTCACAAGAGGTTGCGGTTCTTGCCGAACCTCATCTCAGTTTTCCTTCTGTAAACATTTTATCATTTGAAACCTGGATCCATTGGTCTTTCCATCTCCTGGAGTACAACCAACGTAATCTGACGGGGTGAGGAAACAACCTCAGTGGACGATGCTATGCGACCGATGTCGACAGCTCATCGTTAGCGTTTAACGCATGTTTTGATTCACATGCAGGCGATAATTGAGCAATGAATTGCTAGTGCTGCGATAAAAGGCCTACTGAAATTTTAATTTTTAAAAAAATTTTTGGTAAACAATGTATCACTAGTTTTAATTATGAACCTTTCCTTTGAAACGCGTTTTCTGCCTCTGATTCCATTTTAAGCAGATCCAATTAAACGCGTGCGATTAATGCGTTAACATTTTTAATCGCAAATTTTTTTAACGCATGTATAAAATAAATTTTTGCTGGTTTTTAGCAGGTACACAAGGATGATGAACAACATTTTGTTAAGGCTTCAAATTTCTGTTCCTACATAAATGTTTATCTGGAACATGACACTGGATGTTTGTGTCGTTTATGAACGTCAAATATTTCATCTTCGATCAAAATCATACTGGTGAATAGTGTGGATATATGTGCTATTCCACAAACTTGAAAAGAGTTGCATTATTTTTTTATTGTATGTTTTTCTGTGTTGCTAATTTCCTACTTTACTCAAAAGATGACATCTTGTGTCAGATGAAGCAGGGATCCTTCTTGTGAACATCTGCAATAAATTCGACATTATTGTGATGAACATTTCATGCATTGGAGCAACAGTTATTGCAAAAGCTTTGTACACAGACAATTACTTTGCATTGAATAACAGAAGTCAGTTTCACAAAAGTCATAATTATATCAACTTTGACTAGTATCTAGCGATTGAAGAAACACACAGAGCTTAATTATTTCCAAGACTACACACTAGTGGTATAGTTGTGATAATGTAAGAGTTTTTCAATGAACCGAAACTGGTGAAAATTGTGAAGTAATCGATTAAACGAGCAGACTGATGGCGAATACGAGAAATGATATGGAAGAAATTCAACTCAGTTGCCAGATATGTCAGAAATCATTCAGTAATCTTGAAAAGCACATGAGAACACATACTGAGGATAAATCTTACAGGTGCCAGTTATGTCAGAAATCATTTTCTCATAGTTGTGACTTGAAAAGGCACATGAGAACACATACTGGTGAAAAACCATACAATTGCCAGGTATGTAAGAAGTCATTTAAACAAAATGGTCATCTGAATACGCATATGAGAATCCATACTGGAGAAACACCGTTCAGGTGTCATCTATGTCAGAAATCGTTTAATAGAAATAGTCACCTGAAAAGGCACATGAGATTTCATACTGGAGAGAAGCAATGCATTTGCCAAATATGTCAGAAACCATTTAATGGAATTGGTAGCCTGAAAACGCACATGAGAATCCATACTGGAGAGAAAGGATACAGTTGCCAGATATGTCAGAAATCATTTAATGGAAATGGTCACCTGAAAACGCACATGAGAATCCATACTGGAGAGAAACCATACAGTTGCCAGATATGTCAGAAATCATTTAATGGAAATAGTAGTCTGATAATGCACTTGAGAATTCATACTGGAGAGAAACCAAACATTTGCCAGATATGTCGGAAATCATTTAATAGAAATAATCACCTGAAAAGGCACATGAGAATTCATACTGGAGAAAAACCATACAGTTGCCAGATATGTAAGGAGTCATTTAATGAAAACGGTAAACTGAAAACGCACATGATAATTCATACTGGAGATAAACCATACAGTTGCCACATATGTCAGAAATCATTTAATAGAAATAATCATCTGAAAACACACATGATGATTCATACTAGAGAGAAACCATACAGTTGCCAGATATGTCATACATCATTTAATGCAAATTGTCACCTGAAAAGGCACATAGGAATTCATACTGGAGAGAAACCATACAGTTGCCAGATTTGTAAGAAATCATTTAATGAAAATGGTAACCTGAAAAAGCACATGAGAATTCATACTGGAGATAAACCATACAGTTGCCAGATATGTCAGAAATCATTTTCTGTAGGTCATGGTCTGAAGTATCATTTGAGAATCCATGCTGGAGAAAGACCATACAGGTGCCAGCTATGTAAAAAAGGATTTCGTCAACGTTGTAATTTGAAAACTCACATGAGAACCCATACTGTTGAAAAACCATACTTTTGTGATATTTGTAATAACAGATTCAAACAAAGTGAAGGTTTAAGGAAACACAGAATGACTCATGCAGTTGAGAAGCAACACATACGGAAAAATAGGTCTTTTTCCAAAAGCAGTTTTTCATCGAAACAGCTTAAATTTCATGGAAGAACTGAGCAACAGGATCTTAAAATTGGAACTAAAGTAATTGCTCACCAGTCTGACCGTTTTGTCAAATATAATACAGCTGGTTGCATTGATGCACTGGACAAAAGTTTCTCAATGAACACCTGTCCGTATTCAAGTGGAATGGAAAGTCTTTTATCGAAATATAAAGATAGTGAATACCTTTCAAGGAGTAAACTCAAATCGTATGTGGATGCAAATACTTGTTTTTCAAAATCTTTTGGATGTGGTTTATGTGACGAATTGCTTGAAACATGGAAGGAGTTTGTGGAGCATTGTTCTGGCCATGAATTGTTTCCAACTATTGACTTTGCTTTTGCACATGTACAGACTTTTTATTGAAGACACTTAAAGGTCGAAAACAATTATTATCATTCAAGTTAAAGTATAAAGTTGATATAGAAGTCGAACTGCAATGATACGTGCATGCGTGCATCTATAGTTCTGTTGAATAGTTCCAAATTCATTTCGAAACATTTATAAACTAGGATTTCTCATTGTTTTTGAGACTCCAGAAGTTCATAACTATGACATTTTGCACACTTTTCATTTTGAAGTTGACAATCGTATTGTAGTTGACCATCTATAGAAAAAGTGTTAATCTCAGCAAGTCCGAAATACCCTTATAAAAAAACGAAAAGAAATGTTATTCAAATTGAAGTATAAAGTTGAACTGCAACGATTCGTGCATGCATTTATAGTTTTGTTGATTGGTGCCGCTTTAATTTCATAATATTTATAAAGTAGGATTTCTCATTATTGTAGAGACTCCAGAATTACATAACTTTTACATTTTGCACACTTTTCATTTTACTGTAGAACGTATTGTAGTTGACCATTTATAAAAGAAAGTGTTCATCTCAGCATGGATTTTTCAGAAGCACTCTTAGTCCGAATGACCCTGAGAAAAATCGGAAAAATGACTGCAAAAGACGATGATTTAATACTGCTGGTTTTATTGATAAACCAGATGAACGTTTCTCAAGAAACACATGTCTAGATCTGGATTCTAATGGAATAGCATGTCTAGTCGTAAACTCAAATTGTCTGCTGAAGCAAATACGCGTTTTTCAAAATCATTTGGATGCGGTATATGCAACGAATTGCTTGAAACATGGAAGAAGTTTGTACAACATTGTTCTGGCCATGAATTGTTTCTAACTAATGACATTGCTTGTTCACATGCACATACGTTTTACTGAAGACGCTTAAAAGTTGAAAACAATTGTTATTCAAGCTAAAGTAAAGTTGCTATAGAAGTCGACCTGAACTGATACACGTATGCATGTAGAGTTCTGTTGATTAGAGACACTTTCATTTCATAATACTTATAAAGTAGGATTTCTCAATGTTTTAGACGGTTCCACGACAATTGGTCTAACGACAACTCGTCTCCGGACAATTGGTCTAACGACAGCTGGTCTACAGACGAATAGTATTGATGAAATAGATGCTGGATTTATGAAAATGATTTCTTAGCTTAAATGGAAGCTGGATTGATGATTTTATTCATGTATTTTGGCATGCATCCAGCTTATACTTCAGATCTAAAAATACCTTCATCCAGCTTCTATTTCTCACCCGTTACTTTTTTCAATCCAGCTTCTATTTCAGATATATAAAATAACCTCATCCAGCTTCCATCACTTATGCGTTTTTTCATCAATCCAGCTTCTATTTCAGATCAAGAAGTACTTTCATCCAGCTTTTTTCTCATACGTTTTTTCGTCAATCTAGCCTCTATTTCACATTGTAAGAGATCCAGATTCCATTTCTCTCGCGTTTTTTCATCAATCCAACCTTTTCACCAGTAAAAACTTTCATCCAGCTTCCATTTCTCAAGGGCTGGATCAGTTGTCTGTAGACCAGTTGTCGTAGACGAATTGTCCGGAAACCACTTGTCATGGGCGGAGTTTATCAGGGGCTAGGGGGGCTAAGCCCCCCCCAAGAATCCTCCGACTTGACCATGTATCAATAAAAACTCACAAGGGTAAAAATGGTACTTGTGGCGGAAAGAAGAGAACAAAGGACCTAGACTGTGAGTTGCTGGCCATCAGACCCCCCCTCTACTTCAAAACTGTGAAAACGAAGTCTGGCAGTCTGTAGCAGTATCGTAGTTAAGTTCGTTTAATGTGTAAAAAAACAGGTTGGCAGGATGGCAAAATGGGGCATTGAGACAAATTAAAAGATAGTTGGAGTTATAAGTTATTAGTATATATCACATTACTACCGTGAGGTGAGGTTCCATGCATTTTTCCTGTAAGTTCAAAGTTGTGCATTTGCTCCCTGATCATCTGATCATGAGACCTGGATCGCGACTGGTGATCTGTGAAGGACCGTTTTGTCCGACTCCAGTCTTCACAAAATAACATTGGAACAACTGTTTAGAAATGCAACTAAGATTTTGTTTGCTCCTGCCTTACTAGATTTTGGACATGTTCTGAACCCCATCCTTCCTTCGGAGATTTAAATTAAAGTCGATGACTTAAAAGTATATACGGAATAAAGTATGATTTTATGAGATTCAGTGACTAAAAAAGGTGTTTACGCAAAACAGTATGGTTTTTATGAGATTTTAACTACACTATATCACTAAAAAAGGTGTTTACAAAAAATATAAGTTTCTATAAGATTTCAATGAAACTCGGTGACAAAAAAATGAGTTTACGGAAAATAGTAAGGTATTATGAAATTTCAATGAAACTCGATGACTAAAAAAGGTGTCTACTCAAAAAAGCATGTTTTTAAAAATGAGTTTTCAATTAAACGCCATGAAAAAATAAGGTGTGTCCTCAAAAATAGTATGTTTTTATGAGATCTCAATTAAACTTGACTTTAAAAGGTGTGTAATCATAAATAGTGTGGTTTGTTTCGATTAAATAAAATTTCCCTAATAAAGGTGTTTACAGAAAATGTTATGTTTTTTATGAGATTTCAATTAAACTCGTTGACTAAAAATGGTGTTACGGATATAGTATGTTACATGAGATTTCAATTAAACTCGATGACTAAAAAAGGTGTTTACGGAAACTAGTATGGTTTCTATGAGATTTTATCTAAACTACATCACTAAAAAATGTTTACGGAAAATTATATGTTTTTTTGAGAATTCAATTTAACTCGTGACTAAAAAAGGTGTCTACAGAAATAGTATGGTTATATCAGATTTCTATTAAACTCTATGACTAAAAAGGTGTTTACGGAAAAAAAGGTAATTATTAGATTTTAACTAACTATATCACTAAAAAAGTGTTTAAAAAATTGTCGTTTTTTATGAGATTTCAATTAAACTCGAAGACTAAAAAATGAAATTACGGAAAATAGTATGGTTTTATGAGATTTCAATAAAACGACTAAAAAAGATGTTTACGAAAAATAGTATGTTTATTTTTATGAGATTTCAATTAACCTCTATTACTAAAAAGGTGTTCACGGAATAAAGTTTTTTTATGAGATTTCAATTTAACTCGACGACTAAAAATGTGTCTACGGAAACTAGCATGGTTTTTTAAATGAAATTTCAATTAAACTCGATGACTAAAAAGGTGTGTCGTCAGAAATAATATGGTTTTGATGAGATTTCAATTAAACTCCATGACAAAAAAGGTGTATCTTCATAAATAGTATGTTTTTTAGATCTCAATTAAACTCGACTAAAAAAGGTGTGTAATCAGAAATAGAATGGTTATATGATATTTCAATTAAACTTGTTGACTAAATTAGGTGTTTACGGAAAGAGAATAGTATGATGGATCTGGTTTGACCAGGGTTTATGACAGCTGAGGCCTTTAACCTGGAGATAAATTTGCTTGGTATTTTACATCACCTATGTTTATTTTTAAAACATTTCAATGAAACTCGATTACTAAAAAGAGGTGTTAACGGGAAATTGTTTTTTTATGAGATTTCAATAAATTCGATCACAAAAAAGGTTTTTAGGAAAATAGTAGTTTTTATAAGATTTCAAGTAAACTCTATAAAAGCTAAAAAAAAGGTGTGGGCGATTCAGATAAACTAAAGTAGTAGTGGTACTCTTCAGTTTTTCTTCGCTGTATAATAACAAAGACTGTTAGCGACGCCCATCTTTTACTTGCAGGCTTGGGACTGGCACTGGTAGGAACTAATTAGCTGATGTGCATAGCCTGGACTCTCAGTGGCGGAAGTGTTTCCAAGAAAGAGTATGGATTTTATACTTATTTTTTAAGGCTAAAAAGGTGTTTACAAAAGTATTTTGTTTATTTTTATAAGATTTTAATTAAACTTCATCGCTAAAAAGTTTTTACAGAATATATTTTTTATGAGATTTCAATTAAACTCGATGACTGAAAAAGGTGTGTCCACAGAAATAGTATCTATGGTTTTTATGAGATTTCATCTCGATGACTAAAAAAAGCCAAAATTTCATGGTAGTGGAATTTTTTTTTTAGCCCCCCCAAGAATGGAAACCAAACTTCGCCCATGCCACTTGTCGTTAGACGAGTTGTTGGTAGACGAGTTGTCGTGACACCGTTTTAGAAACTCCAGACGTACATAACTCTGACATTTTGCACACTTTTCTTTTTGGTTCCACGACAACTGGTCTACCGACAACTCGTCTCTGGACAATTGGTCTAACGACAACTGGTCTACAGACGAATAGTATTGATGAAATAGAAGCTGGATTTCCGAAAATGTGTTTTTAGCTTAAATGGAAACGGGATTGATGATTTTCATTCATGTATTCCAACATGCATCCATTTCTACTTCAAATCTAAAAATACCTTCATCCAACTTCTATTTCTCGCCTGTTATTTTAGTCAATCCAGCTTCTATTTCAGATTAAAAAAATACCCTCATCCAGCTTCCATTACTTAACGGTTTTCTTACCAATCCAGCTTCTATTTGAGATCTAGAAATACCTTCATCCAGCTTTTATTTGTCATGCGCTATTTTCGTTAATCCAGCTTCTATTTCACATGTAAAAGAACCATCATCCAGATTCCATTTCTCTTGCGTTTTTTCATCAATCCAGCCTCTACTTCGCCTAAAAAAACTGTCATCCAGCTTCCATTCCTCAAGCGCTTTATCAGTTGTCAATAGACCAGTACTGTTGTCGTTAGACGAATTGTCCGGAGACCACTTGTCGTTAGACGAGTTGTCGGTAGACGAGTTGTCGTGACACCGATTAAAATGTAGCCTTTTCTTGCAGCCGTAACACACACCAGCAGAGCTGATGCTGAAACCATGATGTGCTTTGCAAACTTGACCCTTTCGAATACCAAGCGAATTTCCTGAACATGGCGCTTTTTCCATGTCAGACCAAACGACAACTGCCTGCCTCTCTTCCAACATCTGACCTCTGTTACATAAACACGTTTGCAGATAGACTTCACTGTGCTCAGGCTCCACTTTTCATTGTGTCCTGTTCTATGAGCGCGCTATGTCCCAGTCTAAGAGAGTCTCTGTTCACGTAACGTCCGAGTTCCCATTTTATCATGTGCAGAAACTTTGCCCATGACGCTCAGTAGCCTAACGGATTCACAAACTGAGACTTCAATATACAAAATATGACCAAATACCAACAGATTACATCATAAACACTTCTTTAAAGCTCTAAGTGAGATTGCATGACATTATCATCGTCTTTTGTGTTTTAATTTTCCAAAAAATCGCAATGAAATCACTTGTAATGGAACATGGTTCTCCGGATTTTTGAAAAAACGAAATTGAAAGTTTAAACAGCTGTAACTTTTGCAAACATGCAAAGTTTCAAATGAAATTTTCAAGTATTGTAGAAAATTAATTCCTCTACAAATTGGAAAATTTTCAGAGAAAAATGTCAATCGGTAGCGAAGTTATCGCATTTTATGGTGGTACATTTTTTGAGCCACCCTGTAGAACTGCGCTTGAACGGCTTGATATTTATTCCGAATTTGTGTTCTATCCGGTGTAAAGGTTTCAAATTACCCCCTCCTAAACATTACCCCCCCCGGTAACTTGAAACCGGTTTCAGATTACCCCCCGGAAACTAGATTTGCACCAATCATCGCATTTATTCTACTAAAAATATCTGAAAAATGATCCCGCTTCTTGTTTTGGTCTGAAGATTTTCATCGGTCATCCCACTTCGAGGTTTGTTATCAATATTTTAATTGGGAAAAATAATAGCCTCGAAGCCCCATACCCTCCTGCAAACTGTAATTTGTATGAATCGTCGCACGTATTGAACTAAAACATAACTTCAGTAAGACGTTTAATTGTATTCGCTAGATGACAGTATGGCGGGGCATACTTCAATCACCCAGCTTCTGTGTCGACGGTACATTACAAAAACTTTGATCGGTGACCTTTCAGAGGTGTTGACAGTACGAACATGTTGATGGTTTTTGCTCAAGATATTATATTTTAATCCAAAATCTGGTAAGATTATGTAAGTAATCTCGTTAAATCACCCAATAGTGATTGCTAGATCAACGAGATAGCCAAGGTCTACGGCACAAATTAATTTTTATATCTAGAAAATAATGTCAAAATCAAAACCTTTAAAACTGGTATTGCAATGATTTTATTGACACCTGCTTAACGTCTCTGCGGTTGCAAAAATAAATATAAAACTGGTACTATAATTTTAATTCACACTTTAATTTCGAATTAATTTTTCGAATTTATTTCGAAATTATTTTAGTGACGCGCATACCCGTTTTTATAAATCCGACTTTTTTAGATAACAAAAATTTCTCATCTACAATTTTAGTCAAGAAATCGTTTAAATTTGTTGAAAATATGACATTTCGCATGAGAAATCGTCGTTTGAATCGCCATTGAACCACAACATTTGACCGGAAGTTAGGTACGCGTATAAACCATCGACGTATAAATGATCCATGCCACAATAAATAACGTGTACGTTCAGACTGCGATCCTAAGTTCAAAGTACAATCACTGGAAGCTGGACTGATTAAAATATTCTTACCTCAATTGAAGCTGGGATAATAAAAATATTGTGGCGTAAATTGAAGCTGGATGGCTGAAAAATAATTATTATTGAAATAGAAGTTGGGTGCAGCGTAAGAATTTGTTCGATAAATCCCGCTTCTATTTCGTCAGCAAATATTTCTCATCGATTTTATAAATTATTCATAAAACAACAGATGCAATTGAACCAACCTAATGGTCTTTGATTGAACTATAAGCTGGACTTTTACTTACTTACTAATTTTTGCCTGCTGTCTTATTGCACACTTGGCGCACGCAACTTCCGGAAAGGGTCGAAAAATTAATTCGAAATTAAAGGGTGAATTAAAATTTTAGTACCGTAAAACATATACGCTAAATGATAGAGCGGGCGTTTCAAAATTAATAGCTAAAACCATCGTGGTGAAAAACTATTTAGTCGCTCGCCATTTTGTTCAGATGAGATGTTTTGAAACCAAATTAGTTTCATTCCAAATATTTCTATAATTCTGTGCGAAAATCTATTCTACTCAAAATTTACTAAGCAGTCTTACCGTCTACCAGGCTATTTTACCGTCTATCGTTTTAGCCTCAAAATTATTTAACATTTTGATAATGCTTCAAATTTTTTTTGCTGCACAAAATTAATGTTCATCTGGAACATTACGCTGGGTGTTTCTGTCATCTATGAATGTCAACTCTTCCGCCTCTGATTAAACTCATATTGAGGAATAGCATGGATAGGTGCTATTACAAATGGTTGAAAATAGCTGCACTATTTATTAACACAGTATTTTCATCTGTTGCTTTACTTAGGCGATGACATACAGTGCCAGATGGAAAATGGATCCTTCTTGTGAACATCTGAAATGAAGACTTCGACATTAATGTGTTGAACATTGCATGCATTGGAGCAACAGTTATATTGCAAAAGCTTGTACGCAGACAATTACTTTACATTGAACAACAGAAGTCAGTTTCACAAATGTCATATTCCATCTTTGACTAGTGTCTGGCGATTGCAGAAACACACACAGCTTAATTATTTCAGAGGATACATACTAGTAGTCTAGTTGTAATAATCTAAGAGTTTTTCAATGAACCGAAACTGTTGAAAATTTTAAAGTAATCGATTAAGCAGACTGATGGCGAATACGAGAATTACTATGGAAGAAATTCAATACAATTGTCAGATATGTCAGAAATCATTTAGTGGAAATGATGCATTGGATATGCACTTGAGAATCCATTCTGGAGAAACACCATACAAGTGCCATCTTTGTCTTAAGTCATTTAATAAAAATTCTAACCTGAAAACGCACATGAGAATCCATACTGGAGTGAAGCCATACACATGTCATCTATGTCTGAAGTCATTCACTCAAAATAGTTCACTGACAAAACACATGAGAATTCACACTGGAGAGAAGCCATACCGTTGCCAGACATGTCAGAAGTTATTTAATGACAGTTGCCATCTGAAAAGCCACATGAAAATACATACTGCAGAGAAGTCATACAGTTGCCACATATGTGAGAAATCATTTGATCGAAATGTTGACCTGAAAAGGCACATGAAACTCCATGCTGAAGAGAAACGATACAGTTGCCAGATCTGTCATAATTCATTTAGTAGAAATAATAACCTAAAAACACATATGAGAATTCATAACGGTAAGAAACCATACAAATGCCAGATATGTGAAAAATAGTTTTATGGAAATGGTGACCTGAAAAGGCACATGAGACTTCATGCTGAAGAAAAGCCATACAGTTGCCATATATGTGAGAAATCTTTTAATAGAAATAGTAATCTGAAAACACATATGAGAATTCATACTGGAGATAAACCATACAGTTGCCAGATATGTCAGAAATCATTTGCTGTAGGTTATGCTCTGCAGTATCACTTGAGAAACCATGCAGGAGAGAAACCATATAGTTGTGAAATATGTCAGAAATCATTTTCTGCAGATAACACTCTGAAATATCACATGAGAATCCATGCAGGAGAAAAACCATACATGTGCCTGCTCTGCCAGAAAGGATTTCGTCATTGTAGTGCTTTGAAACGTCACATGAGAACCCATAATGACGAAAGACCATACATTTGTGAGATTTGTAATAAGGGATTCAAACAATTTAAAGGCTTAAAGAAACACAGAAGAACTCGTGCAACTGAGAAGCAACACAGACGCATTAAGTTTAAACTCCATGCAAGAGCTGAGCCACAGGATATCAAAGTCATTGGAACTGAAGTAATTGCTAATCTGCCCGACCGTTTTGTCAGATTCAATGATGCTGGTTGCATTGATAAATCAAATGAAAGTTTCTCAAGGAACATATATCTGGATTCGGATTCTAGTGGAATGGCGGGTCTGTTGTCGACAATTAAAGATAGAGAATGCCTTTCTATTGGGAAACTCAATTATTTGTCTGCAGATGCAAATGCATCATTTTCCAAAAAATTTGGATGTGGTTTATGCGACGAATTACTTGAAACAGATAATCAATTTCTGGAGCACTGTTGCGGTCACCAATTTTCTCCACCTGATGACTTTGCTTTTGACATGTGTTGCCCTTTACATCATCATCACCAAGACACCATCCTTGAAATTAAACCTTTTGCTTGATATAGCGAATTAGTTGCTTATCAAATAGACTAATAATCAACATGCTAACTCTATAATCTGAGTAATAGTTTGGACAGAAAATGTAACATATAGATAATTAATTGTTGTGGCGTTAAATCATGTAAAACACTATAAAAAAAACCAGGAGGTTTGACGTGATTGCGACGCGTTATAGCATTGCCACGAAAACTACGTGAACACAAACTGGTAAACAAAGAACAACAAGATCCGATTTGAGCGAATCCGATAATTGATGTGGGACAAATTCAGTACAGTACTGTTGTCAGCTTAGTCACAAGTCATTTAGTTTATTTTTTCTCTGCAGGTCCGTATGCCCAACGGTCACACTCTTCTGTCTTGGGGAAAAATAGAGAGGTGGTTACCCGCTGCCTTCCTGTAGTTTATTTGAAAACGCACATGAGAATCTATACTGGTGAGAAACCCTACAAATGACAGTGGTTGCCTGAAATGGCACATGCGATTCCATACTGGAGAAGAACCTTACCATTGCCGACTATGTCTAAAGTCATTTAGTGAATTTGGTACTTTGAAAATGCACGTGAAAAATCCATACTGATGAGGAACCATGCCTGTGCCAGTTGTGCACGCTTGTAGCGACTATAGGGCAAGGAGTATGCTTGCGGATGAATGTAAACAAACAGACCGTTGCCCGTAAAATCGTCAGTTTGTCATGTGAACTGCAAGGGTTGAATTTGAAATAAATTAACGAATTGAAATACAGCTACAATTACCTGCAATGGAATGTAAACCGTGAAGATAGAGGCCATACATTTGAGCCAATATTTAGATTCGAAAGCCTGATCAACAGAGAATTTAGACTCGACATAAAGTAATTGATGCGAAATTCATTTTATTAATCTCGGCTTTAACTGGCCGAATGATATTGTTGCAAATATTATATTTCGTGTGCGTGCATACACACGGACATTTCTCTAGCGCCTTCACAAAAGCATCGATAGCCCTGAAAAAGAGACTTTAGCGACTGCACTATCTGCGAAATATCTTAGCCAATGAAAACTTTTTCATAAAAATTAATATATTCGCTAGAGGACAGGTTAATAGTACACCAGGATTTGACTTATGGGCTATTTTCGTAAAATACTTCTATCGCTCGCCATTTTGTTTGGATCACAGTTCTTTAACCAGATTAAGAGGAAATGCTAATTCTATTGCAATCTTGATTAGGGTAAACGTCAAGACTGGCTGCCCGTACTCCAAACAATATGGCCGTTAACGAATGCAATAAAATTAGAGCGCGCGACCTATTATAGACGACATCGCAACGCGAGGGTCGTTTAGGGCTCAGGTTAGGCGTCGTGAGGGTCGGTTATAGCTGAGGTTAGGCGTCGTGGGGGTCGGTTAGGATTAGTTTTAGGGTTAGTGCAGTCATTCTGCTGAAATTGAAGCTGAATTGATGAGCAATGTCTGGGATGGTCGCGCTCTAATTTTATTGCATTCGTTGGCAGCCATATTGTTTGGAGTACGGGCAGCCAGTCTTGACGTGTGAGTTATTGTTTCTTGCGGATAGTATTCATACATGTACTATCAGGCGGCGAAAATTATTTACAGATTTTCGCGGTGCTTTCATCTTTGTCATTGTTGCATAAAAATGCAGACTATATACCCCAAGAGGGTAGTCTTTGTCGTGAGTGTTGGTTAGGTGCAGATTAGGCGTCGTGAGGGTCGGTTGGTGTTAGGCCTAGTGTTTGGGCTAGTGTTGTTGCCATTAGAAACTCTGGTGGATTGATGGAAACAGTTTATGGTGAAATAGAAGTTGGATTGATGAAAATAATATCGCCAAATTCGAAGTCGGATTCCACTATTTTCCGGAAATGGAATGGCCCTTATTATGTCTCAATGCCGCTTGCACTAGCAAAAGCCACTGTATATTTTTTGCTCACTGATAGTAAAGTGTGTGCCTACCTGCTGATGTCTATAATTGTAATCGACAAACACTTTTCCAAAACTCACTAATTTAGGCAATCCTTCGAAGTCCGGTCCCAAATTATTTCACAGCATTTGTCTCACCGTCACTTTACAAACCGTTCACATCGGCTACTAAATATTGCAATTGGCGCACAGCATTTGCCGAAAACATAAAGTAATTTTATATCTGATATCGAAGCTGGATTAATGATAAAACGTTTGAGTAATGGAAGCTGGATTGACGGTATTTTTAAAATCTAAAATGGAAGCCGGGTTAAGGTATAAGCTTCCACTTCAGATATAAAACTACTTTAATCCAGCTTCCATTTCAGATTTAAAATACCTTATTCCAGCTTCCATTTCAAATTTAAAAAATACCTTAATCCATCTTCTATTTCAGATATAGGGTGAGTAAGTAATACGACCACCAAGACACCAAGAACTAACGTTGCAGCGTTGTTATCTTAAAATCCCGCTTCTATTTCGTCAGGAAATATTTTTCATCGAATTTATAAATTTTGGTGTTCGTATAAAAAAACAAGTAAGCATTGGAGAAGCATATCTATGTGATAAGACATGCGAAATAATTTGGGACCGGACGACGGAGGATTGCCCTAATTTATATTTTTGCAGTTATCACTGCCATGTTATTCCCTATATGCAAATATATAATTATAGTACACATTATTAATCAGTGCCAATGCACACTCAAAATATGAAAGTGTTATGGTCTTATCTACTTCTATTGAAGCAAGGTTTTTTGACAGTCCAATTTCCATTTCGGTTAGAATCATTTTTATCAATCAATTTCTATGTTAGGAAGAAGCTCTTTATTCATACGATTTGTATTGTATAGAATAAAAATTTAAACGATTACACCTGGTTTTGCCCTATTTCATACGATGCATAACTTGCAGAGGACATTTCATGTTGGCAACCTCGTACATCCGGTAGCACCTCATACAGTAATGGGCTCTAATGAAATTATGTTTACTATTTATTTTCTTAACTCTATCAAATAATCGTGTACTGTTTTTTTAGGAAGTAGGCTTACACACAGAAGACGAGCAACGTTTTGTTAAAGCTTCACATGGTTATCGGTTGCTACATTAATCTTCATCAAGAACATTGCACTGGATGTTTCCGTCAACAGCATTCATGAATATCAACTATAGATTTCATCTTCGGCTAAAATCATATTTTACAATGGCGTAGATGCGTGCAATTTCTCAAAGGTTGAGTAGCTTCCATATTATTTTCGCCAGAATTTGTTTGTCTTCCCAATTTCTTCCTTTGTGACAGACCAAGCAAGAGACCCTTGTTGTAAGCATCTGAAATGCACCCAGAAATGAGTTCTTATTATTGCATAATTTGGAGATTGCTGGTGTTTGAACATCAATTGTAAAAGCTGTTGCACAGGCATTACTTTACACTGAACAGCAGAGCTCAGCTTACCAAAAGCCATATTCTAACTATTGTGATTGCAGAAGGACGCATCAACCAACTAAAGCAACACAGCTCTCTAGTATTTCAAAACTATAAAGGTAATATTGTTATGAGATCGTCAAAGAACCGAAACTGGAGAAAATTGTGAAAATTGTCTTATTTAAGTAAGACTGATGGCGAATACGAGAGTTGATGTGGGAGAAATTCAATACAGTTGCAAGCTATGTCTGAAATTATTTAGTGAAAATGATGCCCTGAAAATTCACATGAGAATCCATGCTGGAGAAAAACCATATATTTGTCAGCTATGTAAGAAGTCATTTAATCAAACTGGTGCTCTGAAAACGCACATGAGAATACATACTGGGGAGAAACCATACAGTTGTCAGATATGTAAGAAATCATTTAATGAAAATGGCAACCTGAAAATCCACATGAGAATACATACTGGGGAGAAACCATACAGTTGCCAGATATGTAGGAAGTCATTTAATCAAAACAGTAATCTGAAAACTCACATGATAATCCATGCCAGCGATAAACCGTTTAGTTGTCAGCTATGCCAGAAATCCTTTAAATGTGGTCGTGACCTGAAAATGCACATGAGAATCCATGCTGGAGAAAAACCATATAGTTGTCAGCTATGTAAGAAGTCATTTAATCGAAGTGGTTATCTAAAAAAGCACATGAGAATACATACTGGGGAGAAACCATACAGTTGCGGGCTATGTAAGAAGTCATTTAATCAAATTAGTTCTCTGAAACGGCATTTGAGAATCCACACCGGTGATAAACCATTCACTTGTCAGTTATGCCAAAAATCATTTAAATGTGGCCGTGACCTGAATAGGCACATGATAATTCATACTGGAGAGAAATCACACATTTGTCAGCTATGCCAGAAATCATTTCTTAAAAAGAGTAGCCTGAATGTGCACATGAGAGTCCATACTGGAGAGAAACCATACATTTGCCGACTATGTCAGAAATCATTTACTCAGAATTGTTCTCTGAAAATGCACATGACAACGCATATAGTTGAAGCACCATACAGGCACCAGCAATGTCAGAAATCATTTAATTTTGGTGGTGACTCGAACGTGCACATGAGTAACAATACTCGTGAAAACCCATACACTTGTGAGATTTGTAATGAAGGATTCAAGCACCGTGACAGTTTCATGAAACATATAGGGACTCATGCTATTGTGAAGCAACATAGACGTGGTGAGTCTTATTCTAGGAGCAACTTTTCACCAAAACATTTTAAACTATGTAAAAGAACACTCTCCCATGATCTTGAAATTGGAAATGAAGTGGCTGCTAATGTGTGTCATCGTTTTATCACATTGAATGTTGTCTGCGTTGCGGATGAACCAGATGACAGTTTCTCAAGCAACATACATTTTGATTCTGGTGCAATTAAAGATGGAGAATGCCATTCTACTAGCAAAAACAAATCTTCTGTGGATGCAAAAGTGTCTTTGTCAAAATCTTTTGGATGTGGTTTATGTGATGAATTGCTTGAAACAGAGAAGGAATTTCTGGAACATTGTTCTGGCCATCAATTTTCTCCACCTGATGACTTTGCTTTTCACCTGTGTTGATATTTATATCATCATCATTCACCTTAAAATTAAACCTTTTTGTTTGGTGTAGCGTTGCGATGAAAACTACGTAAACACAGAAAAACCAGTAAACAAGGACCAACAGAGGCTCTGGTGAAATCAAATTACGTCATAGTGGAATATTGAAACGTCAAAGATAGAAAGTAATAAAGAATTTTATTCTCGACCTGATGCTGGAACTGATAGACGTTTTGTTATGGCAGAGCACTTTATAAGTTTATTTTCAGTGCTGTTAATGATTGTTCTGACAGTTTATGTTGTAAAATGAAGCTGGCTGTTGGTAGCAAGTGTTGTGTAACTGAGAATTCCAATGGAAAAGGATTGTGCAGTTGGTGTTGACTTTGCAATAGGTGAGTGCACAAGGAACTTTTAAATTTACGTGCGAGCGAAGCCAGCAGATTGTATGTGATTGTGCAATAAAACAGATGCATCGGTTTGAAATCAATAAGTGTGGTGTTGACAAACTAATCTCATGAGGCATTCTGCATTGCTTCTGCTTTGGTAACCAGACGAAGCGAATCCGGAGTAAACCGTTGGTGGCAAGTTTGACCGAACCAGTCAACCTGCAGTTCTGCACTGTCAATCGAAATTTTAACAAATTAGGTATATAGCGTATAATAGCGGTGCTGTGAAGTGTGCAAGAAACAATTTGTATGAAGCATTTGCTCAAGAACGGGAATAGCTTGCAATAAACTCACAAACCACTGACTTAATTATTTCCTGCCAGGAACAATGATCTTTTCATTTAATGACACAATCTGACACACCGCACGCAGAATGATTACATGTACATGTTATACGACATACGGCCCACTATAGCACGACAAGCAGGTCGGCTTTACAGCAGTGGATTCGGTAACTTATACTATGGTCTAAGTGCTGGATCACTCCTGGTTCAGCCAATTCAGAAGTGGGAGGGGCTATCTTACTTTCAGCTGAACCCGAGTTAAACAACACAACATCAAAGCACCAATGGTAGCTAACATAAAGTTGTGTAAAGTAATGCCCTGTGGGAGGCTTTTAACAAATTCAAGAAAATTCTTGTTCAAGTATGCAGGCCCTATTGAATGGAATAGAATTCCTCTAAAGAGTCTAAACCTTCGCAGTATCCCAACTCTTAAGTTATTTAAGCATTGCTTACGCTCATGGATGATTGACCAGAACTGTTAGTCGGGTTCTTATTTAGTACCTCCCTCTCCCTACTTAGTTCAGGTTTGATGTTTCTTATTTAAGGTTTTCTTACTTTATTTAGTTTGGTAATGATTTTTTTTAAATTAAGATTTGTTGCTTAACATCATTATGTCTAGATCTGCATGTTATGTAGTATTGTGATGTTAAAATTTGGAACGTTTAGTTTTCTTAGGTAAATTTTGATTTATTAGGATGGAATACAGACTATAATTTTTGTTATTGAATCTGTAAACGCCTAATACCAGAAAATGTACATAGGTGGCACTAACCAGCGGGACTCTGCAGCCAAGAGCGTTGATCAATGTTTATTTTGATGTGATGATATAAAATCTTGTGTGCTTCATGGCTCAATAAAAAAATTGATTTTATTTAACATGTATTCGCAAGATGGCAGGATGTACTTTCTCCCTAATATATCCAGCTACATCGTCAATGTGGTTAAGAACTTTAATTACTCGCCAAATCCGCCATTTTGTTCGGACGACAGTTTTTGACACCAGATTGCTGAAAGATTCTACTTTAGTTCCAAAAATGGTTAGATTTTTATTCGTTGCGTATAATTTGTTTGTAGACACAATGGTAAAAACCCATTTTAACGTCACAAATAATTTTTTGGCGTTTTTCTAGCGGTTTCATTTTAAGCGGCTATTATTTCTTAGCGTACGCATTTCCGCTTTCATGCGCTTGAAATATAAGCTGGATGAAGGTTCTCTGTAGGTGAAATGGAAGCTGGATGATAGGATGAAACCGGTGTGGGTTTTACGACCCCAAAGAAGTAACGTTGCAGCGTTGTTTACCAAGACTCCTTTTCATTCATCCAGCTTCTGTTTATGCAACAATTTGTTCCATAAATCCCTCTTCTATTTCGTAAGTGAATAGTTTCCATCAATCTAACTTCTATTTCATTGATACTTATTGTTTATCATTCCAGCTTCAATTTCAGCATAGTGACTGCACTAACCCTAATACTAACCCTAACCGACCCTCACGGCGCCTAACCTGAGCCCTAACCAACCCTCACGTGAGAAATCCCGCTTCTATTTCGTCGGAAAATATTGTTGTGTATGTCATTCTGATGCGACGATTTAATTTGCCATGAAAATAATTTGTGACGTTAAAATGGGTTTTTACCCAAATTAGAGCGTGTGAGGGTCGGTTAGGGCTCAGGTTAGGCGTCGTGAGGGTCGGTTAGGGCTCAGGTGAGGCGTCGTGAGGGTCGGTTAGGGTTAGTTTTAGGGTTAGTGCAGTCATTCTGCTGAAATTGAAGCTGAATTGATGAACAATGTCGTCGATGGTCGCGCTCTATTTTCATTGCATTCGTTAACGGCCATATTGTTTGGAGTACGGGCAGCCAGTCTGGGATTTTACCATTAATTGGACACCGAGCCTATATGGAGAGGCACTGGATTGATTTATTAAGAGGTTGAGCATATAGTTTTCCTTTCCGCAGTCTATGGCTATAAAGTCATTTATAGGAGAACATTAAATTTTAGTTGCCAAGCAGTCCGTTAAATGTTGATTGACATTCGAGATAGCTAACATTTGTTGGATCGAGGTGGATTGACTGGGCGTAGAACACCTTCTCCCCGCCGGCATATTCCCGAATCCCAAGCCGTATAGCATCGTAAAAAAAATTAAAACATGTTTAGTCATTTTTTCATCGCTCATCCAACTTCTAATTCTACTACATCACTGTTCCGATATTCATCCAACTTCTAATTCAACTAAAAACATTTTGATCGTTCATCAAGCCTCTAGTTTTACGATCACAATTTGGCATAAAACCATGATTTCGTCGCTCATCCAACTTCTACTTCTATTAATTAATATGCTCATCCATCTTGTAATGATACTGCTATTCGTCAGCAATAATATAATGTTTTCATCGTTCTTCCAACTTCCAGTTTTCGGAAATAAATTATCTTTGAAGTGCTATACGGCTTGGGATTCGGGTATATGCCCCCCGCCGATACAAAAGCCCCGGACAACCCCTCACGGTCGGACGACCCCCCCCTCACGGTCGGACGACCCCCACACCACCCATATGTTGGTCGTACACAAGTAGGATTTGATTAAAATAATTCTCACTAAATACTAATAGACGTCGAAGAGGTACAAAACCAGTTTTACTTATATGGAAGCTGGATTGATGAGCATGAGCCTATTCTTACTTAAATGGAAGTTGGATTGATGAAATTGTTCTTTCTCAAATAGAGGCTGGATTAATGAGCATATTCTTGCTTGGATGGAAGCTAGATTTATGAAAATATTTTTGGAAGCTGGATTGATGAAAATATGAAACAGCAGGACTTACATTGAATATCCAAGATGATCTGCTCTAAAATTATCATCGCAGTAAAACTGCATCATGGAATTTTTAAACTTGGAAAGGTAAAATTAGATAAGATTCTTCAGCAGCCACCTTTCACTATTACTATAACTAGTCACTCAACTACCCAATGAGAACAGTCATACAGTCATCATCATGTTGTTCTCCGCCAGTTGACAGGTCCTTACGTCCAGTGGCGCCTCGTACAAATCAACTTATGTTTTTTTTTTTTAGCAAGTACACCCAGAAGACGGCAACGTTTTGTTGCAGCTTCAAGTATCGGTTGCTACATTCATTGTCATCAAGAACATTGCACTGGATGTTTAGGTCAGCAACTTTCATGAAACTAAAATATTTCATCTTCGGTTAAAATCATGCTGTGCAATTGCGTATTTGCGTGCAATTTCCAAAAGATTAGATAGCTTCCATATTAAAATTTGTCAAGTATTTGTTCATCGTACTAATTTCTTACTTTACTCAAAAGATGACATCTAGTGATAGACCAAACAAGAGTCACTTCTTTTAAGCAGCTGAAATGTTCCCAGAAATGGAGTATTTATTATTGCATAAAGTTTACATTACTCATGTTTGAACAACAATTTAGTAAAAGCTGTTACATAGGTAATAACTTTATATTTAACATCAGAACTCACCTGCCCGCAAGTCATATTCCATCCGTTGCGATTGAAGAAGGACACTCGAATCAATGAAAACCACGCAACTATCTTTTTTTCAGAACTACACAGTAAAGGCGATCATCTATGAGGTCTTCAAAAAGTTGAAACTGGAGAAAACTTGTGAATAGTCGAATAAGTGAGTAGACCGATGGCGAATACGAGAGTTGACGTTGGAGAAATTCTATATCGCTGCCAGCTGTGTACCAAATTGTTTAGTAGAATTGGTAACTTGAATAAGCACATGAAAACACATACTGGAGAAAAACCATTCAGTTGCCAGCTATGTGAGAAGTCATTCTCTGAAAATGGCTCTCTGAAAGACCACATGATGATCCATACTGGCGAGAAACCATGCATTTGTGAGATTTGTAGGAAGTCATTTCATCGAAATAGTGATCTGAAAGCGCACATGAGAATCCATACTGGAGAGAAACCGTTCAGGTGCCAGCTATGCCATAGATCATTTTCAGATGGTGGTTCTCTGAAGAAACACTTCAGAATTCATACTGGAGAAAAACCATTCAGTTGTCTGTTGTGTCATAAATCATTTAGTCAGAGTTATACTCTGAAAACGCATATCAGAATCCATACTGGAGAAAAAACATATATTTGTGAGATTTGTAGAAAGTCATTTAATCAAAGTGGTGCTCTGAAAACGCACATGAGAATCCATACTGGAGAGAAACCGTTCAGGTGCCAGCTATGCCATCAATCATTTATACATGCTGGTAATCTAAAAACGCACATGAGAATCCATACTGGAGAAAAAACATATATTTGTGAGATTTGTAGAAAGTCATTTAATCAAAGTGGTGCTCTGAAAACGCACATGAGAATCCATACTGGAGAGAAACCGTTCAGGTGCCAGCTATGCCATCAATCATTTATACATGCTGGTAATCTAAAAATGCACATGAGAATTCACACTGGCGAGAAACACTTCAATTGTCAACTCTGCCGGAAATCATTTAAATTTAAGGGCAACCTGAAACGGCACATGACAATTCATACTGGAGAGAAATCATACATTTGTCAGCTATGTCAGAAGTCATTTAACCATAATGGTCATCTGAAAGTGCACATGAGAATCCATACTGGAGAGAAATCGTTCAGGTGCCAGCTTTGCCATAAATCATTTTCAGATGGTGGTTCTCTGAAGAAACACTTCAGAATTCATACTGGAGAAAAACCATTCAGTTGTCTGTTGTGTCATAAATCATTTAGTCAGAGTTATACTGTGAAAACGCATATGAGAATCCATACTGGTGAGAAACCATACATTTGTGAGATTTGTAATAAACAATTTACAGAACTTGGCAGTTTAAAGGAGAAGGAAAACTCTGACTTGAAACCGGGGCAGTTGGTGCCCGCGTAGTCTTTTAAGACATAACCAACTAGGAGAAGGAAAACTCCGACCACAAACCGGGGTCGGCAGGGGCCGGCTAGTATTCTCCGGGAGACACCTGCCAACCAACCGGGCAGCAGCGGAAGGTTTATCTGGCGGCGGCGGAAGGTCGGAAGAACTGATCAACGGTGCCGACAGAAGTGAGCTAAGGAGCGCAAAGGGTACAACCCAATAAAACGGTTCAGCACTGCGGGATGGAAAGAAGTGGGGTCTCTACCATCCTAACTTCCCCATGATAGCATTATGGACAAAACTTCAAAAGAAAAGCGATGGGGGCCAGCTGGTGGGCCAGCCAGGCTGACTGGTACCTCTCTGGCTACTGGCGGAGAATCGACGGGTGAGACCCCCAGGTCTGTCGACCTCAGAGCTACTGGGGGGGTAAAGCAGGACACAAGCGGGGATTGCAGGATACAGCTGAGGAAGGTGACAAAATGTGCCACATGGAATGTACAAAGCTTATATCAACAAGGAAAGTTATATCTGGTTGAAAGAGAACTTATGAGACTGGGGTTGGACGTGGTGGGAATGGCGGAGGTGCGATGGACAGGACAGGGACAATTTACAACATCAAATGGAAACACGATGATATACTCGGGACAAGACAGCAAACACATCAGAGGAGTGGCGATATGGATGGATAAGAGGGTAGCAGGAAGCATGCTGGGCTACAATCCTGTCAACGACAGAATGATCTCGGTCAGACTAAGATCGGTGCCGGTGAACACAACAATCATACAGGTGTACGCACCAACGGCAGAAGATGAACAAGAAATGAGGGAAGAGTTTTATGAACAACTATCAGAATTAATAGACAAAGTACCAAAAACGGATATGTTGATTGTGCAAGGAGATTTCAACGCAAAGGTTGGTGAAGGAAACATGGATAGAGATGTAATGGGACAGTTTGGTCTGGGAAATAGAAATGAAGCAGGTCAAGACCTGGTAGACTTTTGCAAAGAAAAAGACTTGGTAATTGGAAATACGCGGTTTCGGCATCACAAAAGAAGACGATACACCTGGATTTCACCGGGGGACAGAGCTAGGAATCAGATCGACTACATATTGATAAGATATCGATGGCAATCTTCAATGAACAACTGTAAGACAATGCCAGGAGCGGACTGCGATAGTGACCATCAGCTACTGATGGCCAATATACAGATCAAGCTGAAGCGGATGAAGAAGGCAAATAGAGCCACATGTTTCGACATGTCTGGAGACAACACCGAATATAGAGTAGAGATAAAGAACAGGTTTCAAGCGCTGCAAACAGTTACAGAAGACAGAGTTCCAGATTACATGTGGAGAGAAATGGAGTCAGCTGATATAAAACTACCAAAAGTAAAGAACAAAAAAGGAACAACATGGATTTCGAAAGAAACATTAGAAAGGGTTGAAGAGAAAAGAGAATGCAAAAAGTGGGAAGATAAAACCGAGTACAACAACTTGAAGAGGGAAGTACAAAAACTGATCCGTCAGGATAAGAATAGAAGCATTAACGAGACGTGCAGTAAGATCGAAGAAGAAAACAAAAGACATAATATGAAAGAACTTTTTGAAGCCGTGAAGACACTAACAGGAAAGTTCACAGCACCGCTGACGGTGATCATGGACAAAGAAGGACAACTACTGACGGAAAAGGATCAGGTGTTGGGAAGATGGAAGGAATACTGCGAAGAATTGTTTGATGAACAAGATCAAGAGGAACAGGTGGAGGCTAACCGTGAGGGGAGTGAGGTAATAGAACAGGAACCACCTCCCCTAAGATCGGAAATAGACTGGGCTCTAGGGAAGATAGCAAAAGGAAAGACAGCAGGTTCAGACGGAATAACAGCGGAGATGTTAAAAGAAGGTGGTGATGCAATAGCTGAAAGAATGCATGAAATCTGCACGAAGGTTTGGACGACAGGAGAATGGCCTCGGGAATGGATGGAGTCAATATTCATTACCATACCAAAGAAAGGAGACAGGAAAGAATGCTCTAACTACAGAACAATAGCACTTATCTCACATGCGAGTAAAGTACTTCTAAAGATCATACTTGGCAGGATACAGACAAAAATAGAAGACGAAATAGCGGTAGAACAGGCGGGTTTCAGACCGGGTAGAGGAACGCGAGATCAAATCACGAATTTAAGAATTATAATGCAGAAAGCAAGACAACATCAACAACCGTTATACATGTGTTTTGTGGACTTCCACAAGGCTTTTGACTGTATTAAACACGGACGACTATGGATTACTATGTTGGAGATGGGTTTTCCACCACACCTGGTAAACATAATAAATAGGATGTACAAAGGGCAGAGAGCGGCAGTGAGAATTGCAGGTGTGTTATCAGAATGGTTTAAAATCGGTAAAGGAGCGAGACAGGGGTGTGTATTATCCCCGTATTTGTTCAATATAGTCGCAGAGATGGCAATGAGAGACGCTCTGGAAACATATGAAGGAGGCTATAAAATAGGAGGGAGGAAAATCACGAACTTAAGATATGCAGATGATATAGTACTAATCGCAGAGACACTGGAGGAACTACAGGACCTGGTGCAGAGGCTGATAGGAGCTGGTCGTAAATACGGATTAATAATAAATCAGGGGAAAACAAAAGTCATGGCAACCGACACGAAGATACTGAACATCTACATAGAAGGAAACATGTTGCAGCAGATAGATCATATACAATACTTGGGGGCTACAATCACGGCAGATGGTGGAAGTGAGGAGGATATTAGGACACGCGTGGGAATGGCGAAAAAAATACTGTCCGGAATGGGCACTCTATGGAAAAACAAAGGAATAACTACACCGACCAAGTTAAGATTGTTGCGAACCCTGATATGGCCAATAGCAACATATGGGGCAGAAGCTTGGACATATAGAAAGAGCGAACAGAAAAGATTAAAGTCTTTTGAAACAACATCATACAGAAGAATACTGAGAATACCTTGGACAGCGAAGAAGAGGAACGAGGATGTTCTGAGAGAAGTGGGAGGAGAACAACTATGGAGTGCAATTGTCAAAAGGAAGTTACAGTATTTTGGTCATATAGTGAGGAAAACAACAAACTGCCTTGAAAGAGATGTGATAACCGGTGAAACTGAGGGATCAAGGGGAAGAGGAAGACCAAGAAGAATGTGGATGGACGATGTGAAGGAATGGACGGGACTGTCGATGGAGCAGGTGGTACGAGCAGCGCAGCAGAAAGAGCTTTGGAGAAGAATTGTCCATGATGCCGCCAAAGTTCGGAATGTCGAATAGGGCACCGACGACGACGACGACGAAAGGGACTCATGCAACTGTGAAGCAACAAAGCGACAGCCAGAGCAATTTTTCACCAGAACAGCTTAAACTCTGTGAAATAACTCAGCCACAGGATCTTGAAATTCGAAATGAAGTAATTCCTAACCTGTCTGGCCGTTTTATCAGATTTAGTACTGTAAATACTATTGATAAATCGGATGAAAGTTTCTCAAGTGAATTATATCTGGATTCTGGTGTAATTGCAAGTCCTTTATGGAGAATTAAAGATGAAGAATGCCCGTCTACTAGCAAAATCAAATCGTCTGTGGATGCCGAAGTGTCTTCAACAAAATCTTTTGGATGTGGTATTTGTGATGAATTGCTTGAAAGAGAGAATCAATTTATGGAGCATTGTTCTGGCCATCAATTTTCTCCACCTGATGACTTTGCTTTCGACCTGTGTTGATCTTTACCTCATCATCGTTCGTCTTGAAGTTAAACTTTTTTCTCGATGTAGAGAATTTGTTGCTTTTCAAACAAACTAATGACCTTTACATAAACTCTGTAATCCAAGTATGGGTTAAAACAGGCAATACAACCTGTTGCGATTAGATATACGGAGATTTAGCTTTTGGCGTGATGGCGACGTGTCATCATATTGCCATGAAAACTACATAAACACAAAAAACAGCAAACAAGGACCAACAGAATTGCGGATGAACTAAAATGACGTCATAATGCAATATTGAAGCGTCTGACGGAGACAACAAAAAATAATTTGATTGTCTAACTGATGCTGGAACTGATTTGACGTTCTGTTTGGAAGAGTGCTCTCGATTTTTATTTTCAGTGGTTTAGAATGTTCTGACAATTTTACTGGCAGTTGATAGCAAGTGTTGTGTCGCTGAGAAAATTCCGTGGGGAAATAGATTTTGCAGTGGGTGTTGACTTTGCAAGAGGCGACTGCAACCAGGAACTTTTTCTATGTTTCTATTATTTTTTCCGATTAAAATATTGATAACAAACCAGGAAGTGAGATGACAGATGAAATTCTTCAGACCAAATCAAGAAGCGGGATGATTTTTCTGATTTTTTAAGTGCAATAAATGCGATGATTGATGCAAATCTAGTTACGGGGGGGGGGGTAATCTGAAACCGGTTTCAAGTGACCGGGGGGTAATGTTTAGGAGGTGGTAATTTGAAACCTTTACACCGGTACCTCCTGTCGCTTTAATAGCTTCCGGATTCTAGGTCCTCTTTTATGGAATTCTCTGTCAGATGATGTGAAGAGGGTAAATAGTGTATGTACCTTCAAGAAAAAGTTTGGAAGGCTCTGTTTAGAAACTATTGCTGATGTTGATTAACTTTGGTCCTTTTACCTGCATTTATCTCGCAGCAACAAGGCACACTGTATGTAATATGTTGTTGCTAATATTTCTTCTTATTATTATATAACAAATAATTATTAGTATTCTCTTAGTATTATTACTTACTTATTATTATTCTTTAATAATATAATTATTTTCAGCATTATTATTAATTATTATTATTACATTATATGTTTATCCCTGTTACTTTCGCTTATGTTCTAATTAATTAATTAATTAATTAAGTTATAATACTATAAATAGTCATGAAGCTAGGGATCAAGACTATATAAGCTGTTAGCTTTTTCTGATTCCTTTTGCACTCTGTTAGTTAGTCATGCTTATTCTGTTTGACTTGTGTATGTGCAATAAATAAATAAAAATAAATAAACAAAGTGTTCAAATCTTTTCACTAGATGACAGAACGTACTTATGCTTACAATTAATTTTAGATGAACATTTTAATCGCTTGCCATTTTGTTCGGATGATATTAACATTCAACATTCATTCCAAACTAGTTAGGTTCTGTATTTGGGTAGGTTCTTCTATAATTGTATAACTCTTTGCGTATAATTTTGTTTGCAAACACATTCAATTAATTCCAGATTGGACGATGTAGGCCTATTTGATACTACGAAGGGTTGAGCATAGATGTTTTACTTTCGCAGTGTATGGCTATAAAGTCATTGAGTCGAATTCGTTCTTGTCTGGCACGACTCAAAAATTTAAAAAAATTGGATCAAGTGAAAACTATTTCCTGACGAAATAGAAGCGGGATTTATCGCGTGAGGGTCGGTTAGGGTTCAGGTTAGGCGTCGTGATGGTCGGTTAGGTTTCATCTATGAATATCAACTATTTTGGTAAACGTCAAGACTGGCTGCCCGTACTTCAAACAATATGGCTGCCAACGAATGCAATAAAATTAGAGCGCGACCATCCACGTCATTTTTCCTCAATTCAGTTTCAATTTCAGCAGAATGACTGCACTAACCCTAAAACTAACCCTAACCGACCCTCACGACGCCTAACCTGAGCCCTAACCGACCCTCACGACGCCTAACCTGAGCCCTAACCGACCCTCACGACGCCTAACCGACCCTCACGTTGCGATGTCGCGCTCTAATTTTATTGAATTCGTTAACGGCCATATTGTTTGGAGTACGGGCAGCCAGTCTTGACGTTTACCACTGTTTTGTCTTCATGGTTAAAAGTATACTGAGGAAAAGACGTGTATATGTGCTATTACACAAGGTTTAAAATAGCTTCACTATTTCTTCATACAGTTTTTTCTCTGTTGTTTTACTCAGAAAATGGCCTGAAATGAATTCGACATTACTGTGATGAACGTTGCATGCATTGGAGCAACATTTATTGCAAAACGCTTGTACACAGACAATTACTTTGCAGTGAACAACAGAAGTCAGTTTCACAAAAGTCATATTCCAACTTTGACTAGTATCTGGCAATTGAAGAAGCACAAAGAGCTTAATTGCCTAAGAGACTGCATACTAGTAATCAAGCTGTGACTGTCATCAAACCGAAACTGTTGAAAAATTTTGAACTAATCGATTAAACGAGTAGACTGATGGCGAATACGAGAATTGATATGGAAGAAATTCAATACAATTGTCAGAGATCGTTTAGTGGAAAAGGTGCGCTGGAAATGCACTTGAGAATCCATTCTGGAGAAACACCATACAAGTGCCATCTTTGTCTGAAGTCATTTATTAATAATTCTAACCTCAAAACGCACATGGGAATCCATACTGGAGAGAAACCATACACATGTCGTCTATGTCTGAAGTCATTCACTCAAAACAGTTCACTGACAAAACACATGAGAATTCATACTGGAGAGAAGCCATACCGTTGCCAGATATGTCAGAAGTTATTTAATGACAGTTGCCACCTGAAAAGCCACATGAAAATCCATACTGCAGAGAAGTCATACATTTGCCAGATATGTCAGAAATCATTTAATAGAAATGGTGATCTGAACAGGCACATGAAACTTCATGCTGAAGAGAAACGATACAGTTGTCAGATATGTCAGAAATCATTTAGTAGAAATAGTAACCTGAAAACACATTTAAGAATTCATACTGGAGATAAACCATACAGTTGCCAGATATGTGAAAAATCGTTTTATGGAAATGGTGACCTGAAAAGGCACATGAGACTTCATGCTGAAGAGAAGCCATACAATTGCCAGATATGTCAGAAGTCTTTTAATAGAAATAGTAACTTGAAAACACACATGAGAATCCATACTGGAGAGAAACCATACAATTGCCAGATAAGTCAGAAATAATTTGCTGTAGGTTATGCTCTGAAGTATCACTTGAGAGTGCATACTGGAGAGAAACCATACAGTTGTCAAATATGTCAGAATTCATTTTCCGCAGAAAACACTCTGAAATATCACTTGAGAATCCATGCGGGAGAAAACCCATACAGGTGCCTGCTCTGCCAGAAAGGATTTCGTCAATGTAGTACTTTGAAACGTCACATGAGAACCCATAGTGACGAAAGACCATACATTTGTGAGATTTGTAATAAGGGATTCAAACAAATTAAAGGCTTAAAGAAACACAGAAGAACTCATGCAACTGAGAAGCAACACAGACGCATTAAGTTTAAACTCCATGCAAGAGCTGAGCCACAGGATATCAAAGTCATTGGAACTGAAGTAATTGCTAATCTGCCCGACCGTTTTGTCAGATTTAATACTGCTGGTTGCATTGATAAATCAAATGAAAGTTTCTCAAGGAACATATATCTGGATTCGAATTCTAGTGGAATGGCAGATCTTTTGTTGAAAAACAAAGATAGAGAATGCCTTTCTATTGGGAAACTCAATTATTTGTCTGCAGATGCAAATTTGTCATTTTCAAAATCTTTTAAATGTGGTTTATGTGACGAATTACTTGAAACAGAGAATCAGTTTCTGGAGCATTGTTGTGGTCACCAATTTTCTCCACCTGATGACTTTGCTTTTGACATGTGTTGCCCTTTACATCATCATCACCAAGACACCATCCTTGAAATTAAACTTTTTGCTTGATATAGCGAATTAGTTGCTTATCAAATAGACTAAAAATCTACATGTTAACTCTATAATCTACGTAAGATTTTGGACAGAAAATTTAGCATATGGCGATTAGATAGGCCTAATTAATTGATGTGGCGTTAAATCATGTAAAACACTAGATAAAAAAACAGGAGGTTTGACGTGAACACAAACCAGTAAACAAAGAACAACAAGATCCGATCCGAGCGGATCCGAGAATTGATGTGGGAGAAATTCAGTACAGTTGTCAGCTTTGTCACAAGTCGTTTAGTTTATTTTTTTCTCGGCAGGTTCGGATGCCCAACGGCGCCACTCTTCTGTCATTGGCAATGTCTTGGGGAAAAAGTAGAGAGGTGGTTTCCCGTTGCCTTGCTCTAGTTTAGGTGGTAATTTGAAAACGCACATGAGAATCTATACCGGTGAGAAACCCTACAAAATGCTAGTTATGTCAGAAATCATTAATGACAGTGGTAGCCTGAAATGGCACATGCGAATCCATACTGGAGAATAACCTTACCATTGCCGGCTATGTCTAAAGTCATTTAGTGAATTTGGTACTTTGAAAATGCACATGAAAACATCCATACTGATGATTAACCATACCTGTGCCAGTTGTGCACGACTGTGGCGAAGACCATAGGTGACCATAGGGCAAGGACTTGGCATCAGAGTATGCTTGCGGATCAATGTAAACAAACAGACCGTTGCCCGTAAAATCGTCAGTTTGTCCTGTGAACTGCAAGGGTTGAATTTGAAATAAATAGACAAATTGAAATACAGCTACAATAATTATCGGCAATGTAATGTAAACCGTGTAGATAGAGGCCCTACATTTGAGCCAATATTTAGATTCAAAAGCCAGATCAACAGAGAATCTAGACCCTGTAAAGGTTTCAGATTACCCCTCCTAAACATTACCCCCCCCTGAAAACTGCAAATTGCATCAATCATCGCATTTATTGCACTAAAATAATCGAGAAAATCATCCCGCTTCTTGTTTTGGTCTGAAGATTTTCATCCGTCATCCCAATTCGTGGTTTGTTATCAATATTTTCATATGTTACTAAAATACTAGCCTAATCGCCGCCGAAGTTACAATGGAGAAAATGTCTTCGAGGCTTTTTTTTCGGATTAAAATATTGATAACAAAACACGAAATGGGATGACGGATGATAGTCTGCAGACCAAAACAAGAAGCGGGATGATTTTTCTGATTTTTTAGTGCAATAAATGCGATGATTGATGCAAATATAGTTTCCGGGGGGTAATCTGAGACCGGTTTCAAGTTACCGGGGGGTAATGTTTAGGAGGGGGTAATTTGAAACCTTTACACCGACATAAAGTAATTGCTGCGAAATTGACTTAGGCTAAGCCTGTTAGGCCTAATCTCGGCTTTAACTTGCCGAGTGATATTCTAGCAAACATTATATTTCTTATGCGTACATACATGCGGACATTTCGCTAGCGCCTTCAGAAAATCATCGATTGCCCTGAGAAAGAGACTTTAGCGACGGCTCCATCTGCGAAAAATTAAAATCTTAGCTGATGAAAACTTTTTCCTAAAATCTATTCGCAAGAGGGCAGGTTAATAGTACACCAGGATTTGACTTATTGGTCATTTCGTAAAACACTTTTATCGCTCGCCAGTTTGTTCGGATGACAGTTCTTTCCCCAGATTATGAGGAAATGCTACTTTTATTGCAATCTTGGTTAGTTATTGTTTCTTGCGGATGGTATACATACATGTAATATCAGGCGGCGAAAATTATTTACTGATATTCGCGGTGCTTTCAGCGTTGTCATTGCTGCATAAAAATGCAGACTATATACCCCAAGAGGGTAGTCTTTCTCGTGAGTGTTGGTTAGGTGCAGGTTAAGCGTCGTGAGGGTCGGTTAGGGTTAGTGTTAAGGCTAGTGTTAGGGCTAGTGTTGTTACCATTAGAAACTTTGGTGGATTGATGGGAATAATTTTTGGTGAAGTAGAAGTTGGATTCCACAATTTTCCGGAAATGGAATGGGCATACCTGGGAACGGCGGTCCCAAATTATAAAATTAAAGAAATCGATAGAGGAGGCTTTAAACATGATGTGTCGTGAAATAGAAGGTGTCGTGAAATAGAAGGTGGATGCATGCTGAAATACATCACTGAAATCAGCAATCCAGTTTCCATTTCTCAAGTTTTTATTTCCCGGTAGGCATCCATTTCGCAAGCGTTTTAATTAATCCATCTTCCATTTCACATATTATGTCCATCATCCAGGTTCTATTTCTCAACCGTTCAATTCATCCATCCAGCTTCTATTTCAGATCTAAAAATACCTTCATCCAGCTTATATTTCACTTGCGTTTTTTCATCAATCCACCTTCATTTCACCTGTAAACGGTCTTCATCCAGCTTCCATTTCTCAAGTGCTTTCTCATTATCCCGGCTTCTATTTCGGTGGACCAGCTGGTCGTTTTATAAGTGTGGAGTGCAAAAGAAATCGTTTCTATGCACCCATCCAATACACCGCACTATTACGACACGTCATGTTGATTTACTCAATGTAATAATTGGGGACCGCCGTTCCCAGGTATGCCATGGAATGACCCTTATCGTATAGTCCAAGTCTCAACGCCGCTTGCACTAGCAAAATACACTGTATATTTTTTGCTCACTGATAGTAAATGTATAGGCCTACCTGCAGATGTCTATAATCGACAAACACTTTTCCAAAACTCACTGATATATATTTTTGCAGTTATCACTGTCATATTATTCCCTATATGCAAATATATACGGTACACATTATTAATCAGGGCCAATGCACACTCAAAATAAGAAAGTTTTCAAGGAAAACATGGAAAAAAGTAGAAAGATGTCCAAAAGCTCATGACATTGTTTATGGTCAATTATCTACTTCTATTTAAGCAAGGTTTTTTGACAGTCCAATTTCCATTTTGGCTATAATCATTTTCATCAATCAATTTCTTTGCTAGGAAGAAGCTTTTTATTCATACGATTTCTATTGTATAGAATACAAATTTAAACGAGAACACCCAGTTTTGCCCTGTATATTTGCTACAATGCAGAGGACATTTCATGTTGGCAATCTCGTACATTCGGTAGCACCTCATACAGTAATGGGCTCTAATTAAATTATGTTTCCCATAATTATTTTCTTAACCCTATGAAATAATCTTGTACTGTTTTTTTTTAGAAAGTACACACGGAAGACAATCAACGTTTTGTTAAAGCTTCATATAGGCTATCGGTTGCTACATTAATCGTCGTCAAGAACATTGTAGTTGATGTTTCCGTCAACAGCATTCTTGAATATCAACTATAGATTTAATCTTCGGCTAAAATCATATTGTGCAATAGCGTAAAGGCGTGCAATTTCTCAAATGTTGAATAGCTTCCATATTATTTTCGCCAGAATTTTTGGGTCTCGCCAATTTCTTCCTTTGTGACAGACCAAGCAAGAGACCCTTGTTGTTACACGTATCTGAAATGCACCCAGAAATGAGTTCTTATTATTGCATAATTTGGAGATTGCTGGTGTTTGAACATCAATTGTAAAAGCTGTTGCACAGGCATTACTTTACGTATTTTAGAAATATAAAGGCGATATTGTATGAGCTCTACAAAGAAACGAAACTGGAGAAAATTGTGAAAAGTGTCTTATTTTTTTTCTTTCTTATTTTTAAACAATCCAACTTCTAGTTTGGCGAGAATCCTTTTCATCGGTCCAGCTTCTGTTTAGGCAAAAATTAGTTTGATAAATCCCGCTTCTAATTCGTCAGCTAATATTTTTCATCAATATAACTTTTATTTAATTTAAAATTATTGTTAACCAATCCAGCTTCAATTTCAGCAAGATTGTTTTAACTAATTCCTCTTCTATCTCAATAGAAATTACTTTCGTCAATCCGACTTCTATTTAGAAAGAACTCTTTTCGTCAATCCGACTGGTACTCGACTAATGCTGAAACCCATGCAATGGCGAATAATTTACCATACTAAAATACCTGTTTACCTTTTATTGCATTCGTTGGCAGCCATATTGTTTGGAGTACGGGCACGCAGTGTGCGTTTTTACCATATAGACATAAAATCATTCTCTTTGCAATTATTTAAAAGCGATTTATACACCCATCCTAAAATAAATTTCCGGTTTTTAGACAAAGCTGCATCACGAAGAGTCAACGCAAATTAACTTTTAAATTTACAAAATAATAAGGAGCGGGAACTGTGACTTTTCATTATTACTAATCAAATGCAAAATGAGAACAGTCAAGCTGTAATTGGCAATAATAAAGTACTATATGAATTTTTGTATTTAAGAGTTCTTTTCAGCAACTACGTCTGGAAGACGAGCCACGTTTGTTAAAGCTTTGACTTTCGTCTGCATTAATCGTCATCAATAATATTACACCTGATGTTTCTGCCTACAACTTTTATTAATGTCAACTAATTTATCTTCAGTTGAAATCATACTATAATCGATAGATGACTTCCAGTGAGACATAGAGCACGGATCCTTCTTGTAAACGTCTGAAATGCCCTCATAGATGGAATCATCATTATTTTGATATTGGACATTGCTCTTGTTGGAAGAACAATTGTAAAAGGTTTTACACAGGAAATGCCACTGCAGTGGACAACAGAACTTAGTTTCACAAAAGTCTCATTGCTTCATTGATCTTCACCAAGAAAGATTGCACTGGATGTTTCTGTCTACAACATTCATGAATGTCAACTATTTTGGTATTTGGTTATAATCATACCATGCAAATAGCAAACAGGTGTGCTATTACACGAAGGTTAAATATCTCCAGTTTTCGAGTGTTCTTCTGTATTACTAATTTCTTACTTTACTCGAAATATGACTTCTAATGACAGATGAATCACGGCAACTGAAATTCAATCAGATAATTAGTCGTCGTTATTGTGATACGGGACATTGATGATACTGGAAGATCGATTGAACAGACTTTTATACAGGAAATTACTTTGCAGTGAACAGCAGAACTCAGCTTCCACAAAAGTCATTATTTCAGCTTTGTCTATTATCTGGCGATTGCTGAAACACATGCAAACTATTTAAACCATACAGATCTCAGTTATTTCAGAAACTATTATACTGATGGTGATCATCTGAGAGCTTTTCAAAGAACTATTACTGGAGGATATTGTGAATTAACTGATTAAACGAATATTCTGATGGCAAATGCGGGAAATGATATGGAAGAAATACAATATGAATGCAAGATATGTCGAAAATCATTTCATCAGGTTTTAAAAATGAAAACGCACATGCGAATCCATACTGGAGAAAAATCATTCAGTTGCCAAATATGTCAAACGCACATGCGAATCCATACTAGAGAAAAATCATTCAGTTGCCAAATATGTCAAACGCACATGAGAATCCATACTGGGGGAAAAAAACAATACATTTGCCAGCTATGTCATAAGTCATTTAGTGAAAGTGGTCATTTGAAAAGACATAAGCGAATCCATACTGCAGAAACACCATTCAGTTGCCAACAATGTCAAAAGTCATTTAGTCAATGTGGTACTTTGAAAACGCACATGCGAATCCATACTGGAGAAAAACCATTCAATTGCCAGCTATGTCAAAAGTCATTTCGTGATGGTGGTACTTTGAAAAAGCACATGCGAATCCATACTGGAGAAAAACCATTCAGTTGCCAACTATGTCAAAAGTCATTTAGTCAATGTGGTACTTTGAAAACGCACATGCGAATCCATACTGGAGAAAAACCATTCAATTGCCAACTATGTCAAAAGTCATTTAGTGAAGGTGGCACTTTGAAAGCGCATATGCGATTTCATACTGGAGAAAAACCATTCAATTGCCAGCTATGTCAAAAGTCGTTTCGTGTAGATGATCATTTGAAAACGCACATGCGAATCCATACTGGAGAAAAACCATTCAGTTGCCAACTGTGCCAAAAGTCATTTAGTAAAGATGGCAATTTGAAAGTGCATATGCGAATCCATACTGGAGAAAAACCATTCATTTGCCAGATATGTCAAAGGTCATTTAATGAAGGTGGTTCTTTGAAAAGGCACATGCGAATACATACTGGAGAAAAACCATTCAGTTGCCAGCTATGTCAAAAGTCATTTAGTGAAGGTAGTGATTTGAAACGGCACATGCGAATCCATACTGGACAAAAACCATTCAGTTGCCAGGTATGTCAAAAGTCATTTAGTGAAGGTAGTCATTTGAAAATGCACATGCGAATCCATAGTGGAGAAAAACCATTCAATTGCCAGCTATGTCAAAAGTCATTTAGTCGTGGTGGTACTTTGAAAAAGCACATGAGAATCCATAGTGGAGAAAAACCATTCAATTGCCAGCTATGTCAAAAGTCATTTAGTCGTGGTGGTACTTTGAAAACGCACATGAGAATCCATAGTGGAGAAAAACCATTCATATGTGAAGTTTGCCATGCAAGTTTCACACAACGTAGACTATTAACGAAACACAGAATGACTCATGGAACTGGGAAGCAACACATACGCAATATGTATTTTTCCAAGAGCAGTTTGTCACGAAATGAGTTTAAACTCCATGCGAGAACTCTGTCGCAAAATCTTAAAATTGGAAATGAAGTTGTTGCTAATTTGTCTGATAGTTTTCTATCATTTAGTACTGCAGGTGTAACCGATCAACCAATTGACAATTTGTCAATGACCGGATGTATGTATCCTGTTGGACGTGCTGGTCTATTGCCGAAAGTTAACGTTGGACAAAGTCTGTCTACCAGCAAGGTGGATGCTGCATCTTTTGGATGTGGTTTATGTGATGAATTGTTTGAAAAAGAGAATGATTTTCTAGAGCATTGCTTTAGCCATCGATTTTCTCCACCTGATGACTTTGCTGCTGACTTCTGCCAATTTAATATTGCACACACTCATGTTTAATGTTCAGAATTATTGTAATTGGAGAAATATAGAAAAGATGCCAATGGAGGAGGTGGTATTCTTTTATACATGCATCGACCCACCTTGAATGATTGATTTGTACCACATTCGTTGGAGAATTTTTTAGACAGAAATCATTCTGATGTAGTGTTCAAACTCAACGCATAATTATCTATAGGTATTGCAACATTTAAGGCTGTAGTAGGCTAGTGCAAATGTTATGGTGTAGTTAAATAAGGAGTCTTTTGTTTTAAATACCGATCGATTATCAGTATTTTTTTAGACTATTGATATTATAATAGCCTACCCGCTGCATTCCAGATATACTGAATATATAATAAGACTAATTGTAGCTTATGTATTCATATATAAGTAATGGACGTTGCTTGGTCATTACTAAAGACAATGTATAATCAAGGATTGTCACATATTCAGAGTAATTAGTGTTTTATTGTCTTTGATGGTGAGATACATGTATGTGATAGTCCTGTGCTTAGGGTAATTGAATTCCAGCAAAATCTCTTGTAGAATTCATGATGCAATTCGATCAATTACATGAAGGCATGCATAATTTGATCACATTATTTTTGCATTGGTAACAAACTAATAGGTGCGTGAGATTTATCATTATTCTTATTGTCATACCATCATCAAGGAAGTCAAGATTCTTGATGTGTCATTCTCCTCACAGTTAAGTTAGCTGAGGTAATGTTCTGGAGAGCACACGGATTTCCCCGTTGTAGACTGAAACGCCAAGTAATATTGATATTGATGATGATGATGATGATGATGATGACGTCGATGATGATGACAATGTATATGGTGCCATAGCACATCACAAATGTCATGCCGTTGCAATGGCGCATCGACAAGCAAGTTCAGAATCAGTGAGATGTCAGGCAGACACAAATGCCGCCAAGAATAGTGCCTGTTCAATGTTCTTAGTAAGAATATAATATAATCCGTAGCATTTCGTATATATGTACAATCCAGTGCATCTACATGTATAATCGTACGCGGACTTCTCATCAAAGTAGCCTACAATAATTTCATCAACGGACTATTCATCAAAGGACGATTCATCAACGGACTATTCATAAACGATTATACATCGCATATCGAACGAATCATCTAATGACTCTGCATGTCCCTTTGATGCATGGGGTCTGATTATAGTTTGTTGAAAACTGCCGATTAAACTTTTATCAAATGTTTGTAAACATGTATGTATGCAATCGAATGCTAAGTGCAGTAAAGATGTGTGCAATTAAAGATTGGGCAAAACTCCGAACTCCGGTCCCAAATTATATCACATTATATTATGCTCGATCAATTTAATCTTGAAACAATTATTCTCTCCATCAATCCAGCTTCTATTTTGTCATAAATTATATTAATAAGTTCAGTGTCTATTCGGACAGTTATTTTCATCAATCCACCGAATCAAGCTTCTAAGTAATCATGAATTATTTTCACCAATCAAGCTTCTAGTTGTTTATGGATTCTTTTCACGAAGCCAACTTCCATTTATACAAATATAGTTTCATCATTCCGGCATACATGATTGCAGTAATAATTATTTACGTATTGAACAATCCGGTTGACAGACCACACCCGGTAAAAAAAATCACAAGGACGCAAATGACACAAGACATAATTATACCTTAACAACTAACATAACAGACGGACTGCAATACACGGCGCAAATAGCAGCCTACAAAGCACGCCCGACCTATTTGGCTCGAACTCGGTTTCGCTAATTTTCCATGCTAGCGTATTATCCAATGCACTACCGCATTGTGTCTACGACACAAGAGAATTTATATTCAAAATTATTGTAAAAGGCTGTGCTCTGCGAACATGGTAAATGGAAATTCCTTTCACAGCTAAGAAAACATGTAAACTTGGAACGATATAGCCTACCCGTCACCATACGTAATTTAACTAATATCTCGCTCTTTAAGACAAAACTTCGATCTCATCTTGTCACACAGGTTATTGTCTACTATGTCTAGTGCTCGATTGTCAACTTAGATTAACTTTAGTTAACTAGTTAAGTGTTAATGCGCACTTGTGTTTCAATTCTACGTTTGCCATAATTTATTTCGTTGTTACAGGTGGCCCACTAGCGGAACCTAGGTTCCTTAGGGTCATGTCCTTTTGATTCCTTGTAGGTAGTTTGCTTTAAACTGTACTTGTGTTTTTTTTCTCGATATCGATGCTGTTACTTGGGCTTCAATAAAATTTATGGTTATAGTTATGGTTATAATTATGCAAAGAAGGGTAAAGAAAAAGAATCTAACCAAGCATGAAATTAAGCAACAAATTTGCAAAAATCTGATTGAAAAATAAACTGTCATCCGAACAAAATGGCGATTGACTAAAGACTTAAAGTGTGTCACTTCGATTAGAGCGACTTAAGCTAACGGAAGTACACTCTGCCATCTAGTGAATACGATTTAATTGAACGATAATTCGGTCATCAAAAACCGTGTCACGACAACTCGTCCAACGACAACTCGTCCAACGACAACTCGTCCACGGACAACTGGTCCACCGACAACTGGTCCACCGAAATAGAAGCCGGAATAATGAGAAAGCGCTTGAAAAATGGAAGCTGGATGAAAGTTCTTTATTTACGAAATAGGAGCTGGGTTTATTGAAAAAAGTCTACTGGTTTCTTTGCTTAAAATAATAGAAGCTGAATTGACGATTTTCATCATGTGTCTCAACATGCATCCAGCTTCTATTTCAGATAGAAAAATACTTGATCCATTTTAAATTTCTTAAGCGTTTTTTCATCAATCCAGCTTCTATTTCACCTGTAAAAACCTTCCGGCTTCTATTTCGGTGGACCAGTTGTCGGTGGACCAGTTGTCCGTGGACGAGTTGTCGTTGGACGAGTTGTCGTTGGACGAGTTGTCGTTGGACCAGTTGTAAATAAGCTTAATTCAAATATCAATTTTAGATGTCAACTTGTGCTGTCAGTTCTTTGAATTCTAGCGACGTGAAGAGTGATAGGCCTAAGCTTAGGCCTACAGGGAATGGATAGCTTCCGACTTTGTTGATGCCGTAAATAACGTCATGGGTAATACATAAATAAGGCACTGTAATCCAGGGTGACCGGACAAAATCCCCCCTGGACAAAAAAAACCCGGACAAACCCCCCGGACAAACCCTCCGGACAAACCCCCCGACAATTCCCCCCTGATTTAGCCCAGGACATTAACCCCCCCCCCCGGACAATTTTCCCCCTTTGCTGCGCAAAATGCAGGTAGGCCTATAATAATTATGCTTAAACTTAGACTAATTATCCAATTTCGTGCTGTGTCAACTAATTAATTAGTGTCATACGGGTAAACACCTGTTGCTGTCATTCAGGCGTGAACTTATAACTTGTTAGTGTCATTCAGTCACTCCGATACGAAGCTAATACCTGTTGGTGTAATCTAGGACAGCATGAATCGTTGTCAGCAATCCAGCTTACAACCGTAATCCAGTGCCTTATATCTGCCTATTCATTCATTCATTCATTTCAAGAATTTATACAGCGCCTCTTCAAGAAATCCACTCAGAAGCGCTCCCAGTCCAACCACGGTGATACAAAAAGTCTTATTAAGAAGCCTGTAGAACACTGACGAGTCAACCCTAGGCAGCAGGCGCATCTGCAACGGGAGACTATTCCAGACAGAAGGACCTACAACGTACAGTACTGAGAAAGCACGACGCTGACAGGTTGATGTTTCAACACGCGGAACCAAAAGCTTACCGCTAGAGGCAGAGCGAAATACTGCGAGAAAGGATAACGGATATGGGACAGCAGTGTTCACACAGATAAGTCAGAGCACAGCCAATGAGACAACGCCAAACTAGTGAAGCAACTCTGTATTCGATGCGCTGTGAGATAGGGAGCCAGTGTATAGTATCACGCATGTAAGATGAAACAGAGGCATATTTGGAGCATGAGTATAACTTTTGAACGGTGTGAGGTATCATCTCACATTTTACCTCAAAATGTGTGCCAATGAACCCCCTACAGCTACCTAAAAGGTCAAATTTTTATTCCATGCGAAACAATTTTAAAATCGATAAAACCTAGGGGGGGGGTGGATACCACCCCCCCCCCCTTGGTAGCCCGAGGGTTAAAGGTGTCGAAGACACGCGCGCAATAATATTATTTTATCATCTTTCTCTAACTTCAAAACTGAGAAGTGCAATTTAAATGGTCAAAATACAATACGCTCTTATCATAAGCTGAATCAACAAGTGTGTCTCTTTATTCTCCACATGAAAATGTCTTCTTCTTTATGTTCTCTGCCGTCAGGCAGGTTCGTATGTCCAACGACGCCACCCTTCTCTGTCCTGAGCTTCTCTCTTCAGTCCACCGTATCCATCCTCTGGCAGCATCCAATCCAGCAGCATTGTTCTTGGTCTACCTCGCATCCTTTTCCCCTCCATTCTTCCCTCAATGATGTCTTTTAGTAGGGTGTCGCTCCTTAAGACGTGTCCTATCCATTTCATGTCTACAGTCTAAATATTCGTAAATGTAAGTGCCACAAAGCAACTATAATATTATGTGTAGGCATATGCACGCATCTCAGCTACCCTTTTATTCGAATTAAAACTGTTTTCGACTTTAAAATGTCTGTAATAATAAGCCAGCAAAGTACAAAAGCAAATTCATCAAGTGAAGAAAGTTAATGTCCAGAGCAATGCAATTTCGTGTTTTTCAAAATCTTTTGGATGTGGTTTGTGTGACGAATTGCTTGACACGGAGACGGAATTTCTAAGACATTGTTCCGGTCATAAATTTTCTCTACCTGATGACTTGGCTTGTGAACTCTGCTGACTTATTTTGCCCACAGTTATAGAAGTTTAAATCAATTACAATATGAGCTAAAAGAAAGATGCTTAGATATTTTCTTTCATGTATAAAGTTCTTGCGTTGTGCCACATTCAATTCTGTGTGTTTAGAATTTTAGACAGTAGACATTCTGGTGTAGCCTAAATAATCTAGCGGCAAGGATATCTAAAGTGCTTCAAACTTTCCAACTTATTGTTGTGTTTTGTATTTAACTACTTGCATAGCGTTTCTCAGTACAAGCCTTTCAGAAGTGCTCCTGGTGCGGAAGATCACGAGAGAAAATGGATGATTGAGGGGATAGACAGATGAGGAAAGACTACCAGGGAAGATGTTGGAGTAAACTTATGTCGCACACTATCATTCCAAATGCAGTGACTTATACACGACAATGACAGTTTTGAGACGGGTGGGAGGTGGGGGGAGGTAGGAATGGACGACGGTTGACGCCAAACACCGGTGTAAAGGTTTCAAATTACCCCCTCCTAAACATTACCCCCCGGTAACTTGAAACCGGTCTCAGATTACCCCCCGGAAACTAGATTTGCATCAATCATCGCATTTATTGCACTAATAAAATCAGAAAAATCATCCCGCTTCTTGTTTTGGTCTGAAGAATATAATCCGTCATCCTACTTCGTGTTTTGTTATCAATATTTTGATCCGAAAAAAATAATAGCCTCGACGCCATTTTCTCCATGTAAACTTCAGCGGCGATTAGTATTTTAGTTACAGATGAAAATATTGATAACAAACCACGAAGTGGGATGACGGATGAAAATATTCAGACCAAAACAAGAAGCGTGATGATTTTTCCTATTATTTTAGTGCAATAAATGCGATGATTGGTCCAATTTACAGTTTTCAGGGGGGTAATGTTTAGGAGGGGGTAATCTGAAACCTTTACACCGGTGTAAAGGTTTCAAATTACCCCCTCCTAAACATTACCCCCCGGTAACTTGAAACCGGTCTCAGATTACCCCCCGGAAACTAGATTTGCATCAATCATCGCATTTATTGCACTAAAAAAATCAGAAAAATCATCCCGCTTCTTGTTTTGGTCTGCAGAATATCATCCCTCATCCCACTTCGTGGTTTGTTATCAATATTTTGATCCGAAACAATTAATAGCCTCGAAGACATTTTCTCCATTGTAACTTCAGCGGCGATTAGTATTTTAGTTACAGATGAAAATATTGATAACAAAGCACGAAGTGGGATGACAGATGAAAATCTTCAGAATAAAACAAGAAGCGGGATGATTTTTCCAATAATTTTAGTGCAATAAATGCGATGATTGATGCAATTTACAGTTTTCAGGGGGGTAATGTTTAGGAGGGGGTAATCTGAAATCTTTACACCGGGAAAACGTAGCAGTCGGTTCTGAATGAGCGGATTCAGAGAAGAGCAGATCTAGAGACAGTAAACCTAATATCAGATGATAGACAGCCGATCGAAAATGATATTCATGTAAGCTTATTCGGGTGACAGTTTTCAAGGTCATCTGCGCTAAGAGGAGAATGCGTCATAGAATTTAATATCCAGCCATCTGATCAGCCGCCGATGATAATGACCCTTACTGGGACAGCACGGCCTGGTAAGGTCACATGTTTTGCAATTCTACCATTGCACTTCAAGTACTGACTCCAATTCCATCCAGAGTTATTAAGCTGAGACAGGTGCGAACATTAACTTAATATGGTAGACCAGGTAGAGGGTCAGTAGGATGCATAGCCAACCTGAAGTTGGAAGTGAAATTGTTAAAATATATTCGCTAGATGGCAGAATGTACCTCCTTCTCCATTTCTTACTTACCCCATCATTATAATTATATGAACCACTTTAGTCGCTCGCCATTTTGTTCGGATGATTCTAACATTTTATAATACAGAACTGGTAATTACAATTAAAATAAGTCTCGCACAAGAGCGCGCTTCACTACAAATCTAGTTATAATGCAAAGAAAAGGTAATACTGTAATTTTAAAGAAATATTGGAGGTAAGGTTATTTAGTTCCATAATCTTCTTTGTTTATAAACACATTCAGATTAACGCCAGATTGGACGACAAGGGAGTTGCTAATAAGCATTGATGTTTTAACACCGTGCTTTATTTTCTTGAATATAAATGAAATTCGTACTGGCTTTTTTGTGGAGCCCATGGACCCCAATGATGATGATGATTTTTTGTTAGCCAGTGCATGATGCTAATGGACAACATTTGGTAAACGTGTATTTTAGTATGGTAAATTATTTTCACGCTTATAATTGCACAAAAAGTCTTAAAATATTTCTGCCAACGTGCTATTGCCTAACTGATGTATTATTAGGCAAACGTGTATTTTAGTATGGTAAATTATTCGCTTGCTGCAGCATTGTGATTTTTAATCAATCCAACTTCTAGTTTGGCGAGAATCCTTTTCATCGATCCAGCTTTTGTTTAGGCAAGAATTAGATTGATAAATCCCGCTTCTATTTCGACAGCAAATATTTTTCATCAGTGTCACTTTTATTTAATTTTAAATTATTGTTCATCAATCCAGCTTCAATTTCAGCAAGATTGTTTTCAGTAATCCCTCTTCTATCTCAATAGAAATTAAGTTCATCATACTGCCTTCTAATTAGAAGGAACTCTAGGGTAAGGTTAGGCATCATGAGGGTCGGTTAGGGTTAGGGATAGGGTTAGTGCAGTCATTCATTAACACAGGGACCCGCTTACTATAACTATGCCGGAGAAGGGAAACGAGAAACAGAGTAAGTATTTAATTCTGTTTTATGCACTGTACATATCGTGTACACTGTACAGTGCACAATATGTAACGCTATAATTTAAGTCAGCATATCAAATATTTCATCCAGCTTCTGTTGAAACTGTTAATCTGTTAATCAAATTTATCATCGTTAATCTAGCTTCTATTTAATCTTATGCTGGCGGCTTGCTAGTATTCGTTATTGGACGGCCGCCACTGGCGGTCCGCTAGTATCCAGCATTAGACGACCGCCTGGCGGCTTGCTAGTATTCCGTATTGGACGGCCGCCACTGGCGGTCCGCTAGTATTTGAAATTCGAGGGCCGCCTGGCGGTCCGCTAGTCACAGCTTTTCGTCAATCCGACTGGTACTCGACTAATGCTGAAACGGTTCAAGGACAAAATGGAAGCGGAGAAAATGGTACGGACAAAACGGTATGGATAAATTGAAGCTGGATGAGGGTATTTTATTGCCGAAATAGTGGGTGGATGGCATTTTCGGGGCTGAAATACAGCTCTAGTGAAGAAAAAACTTGAGAAAGGTAAGCCGGATTGGCGGAAGAAAATGCTTGAGAAATGGAAGCTGCATTGGTGTCTTTCATTCATGTGTTTCATGATGTATCCAGCTTCCATTTCAGACATAAGATTCCTTATACCAACCTCTCTTTGTAATGCATCTTTCATTAATCCAGCTCCTATTTCAGCTATGAAAATACCCTGATACAGCTTCTATATCTAAAGCGTTATTTTCACCAATCCAGCTTTCATTTAATATATAAAAAATAGCCATGCAGAGCCTTCATCCAACTTCCATTTCACATGCGTCATTTCATTAATCCAGCTTCTATTTCATATATAAAAATTCACTAATCCAGCTTTCATTTCATCCATACCATTTTGTCCGTACCATTTTGTCCGCTACCATTTTGAAAGGCAGGCCTCAATTAAAAATGCATATGTTAGTCGTGCATAAGATGAATTGATGTAAATGTTCACCTGGAACATTGCGCTCAATGCTTCTGTCTTCTATGAATTTCAACTATTTCGTCTTCGATTAAAATCATTATCAGGAATAGCGTGGATACGTGCTATTACACAAGGTTTAAAATGGAGCCACTATTTCTTTATACAGTAAATTTCTCTGTAACTTTACTCAGGCGATGATATCAAGTGCCAGATGGAAAATGGATCCATCTTGTGAACATCTGAAATGAAGACTTCGACATTACTGTGATGAACATTGCATGCATTGGAGCAACAGTTATTGCAAAAGCTTGAACACTGACAATTACTTGGCAAGTGAAGTCAGTTTCACAAAAGTCGTATTTAAACTTTGACTGGTATCTGGCATATTGCAGAAGCACACATGGCTTAATTATTTCATAGGCTACGTACTAGTAGTCTGGTTGTGATAATCTGAGAGTTCTTCAGTGAACCGAAACTGATGAAAATTGTGATGCAACAGATTAAACGAGTAGATGATCAAATGGCGACTACAAGATTTGATTTGGAAGAAATTCAACTCAGTTGCCAGATATGTCAGAAATCATTTAATAGAAATTGTGACCTGAAAAGGCACATGAGAATTCATACTGAAGAGAAACCACACAGTTGCCAGATATGTCAGAAATCAGTTAATAGAAATCATTACCTGAAAACACACATGAAAATTCATACTGAAGAGAAACTATTCACCTGCAATATTTGTCAGAAATCATTTATTCAAAATTGTGACCTGAAAACACACATGAGAATTCATACTGGAAAAAAACCATACAGTTGCCAAATATGTCAGAAATCATTTAATAGAAATGGTAACCTGAAAAAGCATGTCAGAATTCATACTGGAGAGAAGCCGTACAGTTGCCAGATATGTCAGAAGTCATTTAACGAAAATGGTAGCCTGAAAAGGCACATGAGAATTCATACTGGAGAAAAACCATACAGTTGCCAAATATGTCAGAAATCTTTTAATGGAAATGGTAGCCTGAAAACGCACATGAGAATTCATTCTGGAGAGAAACCATACAGTTGCCAGATATGTCAGAAATCATTTTCTGTAGGCTGTGCTCTGAAGTATCATTTGAGAATCCATGCTGGAGAAAAAACATACATTTGTGAGATTTGCCATAAAGGATTTGCGCAAAGTGAAGATTTAAAGATACACAGAGGAACTCATGCAACAGAAAAGCAACACATTCACTTAAAATGTACTTACTCAAAATATGCGTGCAATTCAATGTAGATGAAACATTTTAATCGCTCGCCATTTTGTTCGGATGATATAATTAACATTCAACTTTCATTCCAAACTGGTTAGGTTCTGTATATAATTTATATAATGTTATAAGTCTTTGCGTATAATTTTCTTTGCAAACGCATTCAATTAATTTCAGATTGGACGATGTATTTGATACTACGAAGGGTTGAGCATAGATGTTTTACTTTCGCAGTGTATGGCTATAAATTCATTGAGTCGAATTGGTTCTTGTCTGTCACGACCCCCAAAATTTAAAAAAAAATAGATGAAAACTATTTCCTGACGAAATAGAAGCGGGATTTATCGCGTGATGGTAGGTTATAGCTCATATTAGGCGTCGTGAGGGTCGGTGTTAGGTTTAGTTGTACGGTTAGTGCAGTCGTTCTGCTGAAATTGAAGCTGGATTGATAAGCCAATAATTTTCATTAAATCGAAGTTGTATTGTTGAAAAATATTTGCTGACGAAATAGAAGCGGGATTTATCAAGCTATTTCCTGCCTAAACAGAAGCTGGATCGATTTAAAGGATTCTCTGCAAACTAGAAGTTGGATTTAGTAAAGATAACAATGCTGCACAACGTTAGTTCTTGGTGGTCGTCAAACAGACTTAAAGTACCGTCGATTATTTTAACAGCCAGATGTCGATTGACGCATTTTCATCGTCAATCGTCGTTTCTTAAAGCTTTTCTTTGATAAATGGAAGCTGGATTGATGATTTTCGTTGGTTTGCAATGCATGCTATTCATAACTATTGTGTTCATGGATTTCACATTTTATGAATTTCATAGTTGAGATGCATCTGCAATTGAACCGAACATGGAAATGCATTTTAAAGTTAGATATTCTTAAAAAGAGATGGCATGAAAATCATTATAATATCAACTCATGTTATGAGATGAACTGCTCTAAAATTATCATTGTGCTGCTATTTCTAGTTTTGTGATGATACTGCAGGGTTTATTTTTTAATCACAAAATTAGATGCAGGAATTGTAACATGATTGTTATTACATAGTAGTCACTAAACTACAACATGATGAAAGGAGTCCTGCAGTATTTAGGCACATATGAAAAAATATATGAATGTTTGTGTGTTTCTTTTTTAATATTATAATAAATTGTTACTCTTTGTAGCAGGTACATGAGGATAATGAATAACATTTTGTTAAAGCATCGAATTTCTCTTGCTACATGAATGTTCATCTGGAACATTACATTGGATGTTTCTGTCGTTTATGAATATCAACTATTTTGTCTTCATGATTAAAAGTATACTGAGGAAAAGATGTGGATATGTGCTATTACACAAGGTTTAAAATGGCTTCACTATTTCTTCATACAGTAATTTCTCTGTTGTTTTGCTCAGAAGATGGCACCCAGTGTCAGTATTTTCATCTGTTGTTAATTTCGTACTTTACTCAGAAGATGACATCCAGTGTCAGATGAAGCACGAATCCTTCTTGTGAACATCTGAAATGAAGTCGACATTACTGTGATGAGCATTGCTTGCATTGGAACAACAGTTATTGCAAAAGATTGTACACAGACAATTACTTTGCAGTGAACAACAGAAGTCAGTTTCACATTTAAGTCATATTCCAACTTTGACTAGTATCTGGCGATTGTGGAAGCACATCTAGCTTAATTGTTTCAGAGACTACATACTTTAGTAGTCTAGTTGTGATAATCTAAGAGTTTTTCAATGAACCGAAACTGATGAAAATTGTGACGTAATCGATTGAGCAAGTAGACTGATGGCAAATGCGAGAATTCACATGGAAGAAAGTCATTACAGTTGCCAGATATGTCTGAAGTCATTTAAGCAAAAGAGTTATCTGAAAAAGCACACTAGAATTCATACTGGAGAGAAACCATACAGTTGCCAGATAGGTCATAAATCATATAATCATAGTTGACATCTGAAAATCCACATGAGAATCCATACTGGCGAGAAACCATACACTTGCCAGATATGTCAGAAATCATTTAATGGAAATGGTAACCTGAACAGACACATGAGAATCCATACTGGCGAGAAACCATACAGTTGCCAGATATGTCAGAAATCATTTAATAGAAATGATGACCTGAAGAGCCACACGAGAATTCATACCGGAGAGAAACCATACATTTGCCAGATATGTCAGAAATCATTTAATGGAACTGGTGACCTGAAAAAGCATGTCAGAATTCATACTGGAGAGAAGCCGTACAGTTGCCAGATATGTCAGAAGTCATTTAACGAAAATGGTAGCCTGAAAAGGCACATGAGAATTCATACTGGAGAGAAACCATACAGTTGCCACATATGTAAGAAATCATTTATTCAAAATTGTGACCTGAAAACACACATGAGAATTCATACTGGAGAAAAACCATACAGTTGCCAAATATGTCAGAAATCTTTTAATGGAAATGGTAGACTGAAAAGGCACATGAGAATTCATACTGGAGAGAAACCATACAGTTGCCAAGTATGTCAGAAATCATTTAATGGAAATGGTAACCTGAAAAAACACGTGAGAATTCATACTGGAGAGAAGCCATACATTTGCCAGATATGTGAGAAGTCATTTAATGGAAATTTTGACCTGAAAAGGCACATGAGAATTCATACTGGAGAGAAACCATACAGTTGCCAGATATGTCAGAAATCATTTAATATAAATCATCACCTGAAAATGCACATGAGAATTCATACTGGAGAGAAACCATACAGTTGCCATATATGTCAGACATCATTTTCTGTAGGCTGTGCTCTGAAGTATCATTTGAGAATCCATGCTGGAGAAAAACCATACATGTGTGAGATTTGCCATAAAGGATTTGCGCAAAGTGAAGATTTAAAGATACACAGAAGAACTCATGCAACAGAAAACCAACACATTCACTTAAAATCTTATTCGAATGGCGGGTTATCTTCAAAGAAGTTTGAAGTCTATTCAAGAACTGAGCCACAGGATCTCAACATGGGAACTGAAGTAATTGCTAACCTATCTGACCGTTTTGTCAGATATGATAATTTTATGGTTGATTGTATTTATAAACCAGATGAAAGTTTCTCAAGCAACACATATCCGGATTCCACTGGCATGGCAAGTCTTTTGTTGAAAAATGAAGATATAGAATGCCCTTCTAGAATTCAACTCAGATTGTCTGTGGATGCAATTTCGTGTTTTTCAAAATCTTTTGGATGTGGTTTGTGTGACGAATTGCTTGACACAGAGACGGAATTTCTAAGACATTGTTCCAGTCATAAATACTTTCTACCTGATGACTTGGCTTACGAACTCTGCTGACTTATTTTGCACACAGTTGTCGAAGTTGAAATCGAGTGCAATCCGAGCTAAAAGAAAGATGTTAAGGAACTTCTTAGATACGTACAATCGTACATTCATGAATAACTTGTTTTGTGCCAGATTAATTTCTGTGTATTTAGACAGTATGCATTCTGGTGTAAATAATCCAGCGGCATATATATATATATATATATATATATATATATATATATATATATATATATATATATATATATATATATATACATATATATATATATAAAGTGTTTCAAATTTTCCACCGTATAGTGTGTCTTGTATTTGATTTATTTGTATAGCGTTTCTCAAACACAATCCTTTCAGAAGAACCCTTAGTGTGGAAGATCATGAGGGTAAATGGATGATTGAGGCGATAGACAGATGAGGAACTTAGACAACCAGGGAAGGTGTTGAAGCAAAATAGTTCTAGGCTGAAATGGAAAGTAATCGCAAAAGCTGAACAATGTCAGAATGATTTCTGACATAGTCAGGGTCCTTGTTGTCGCAAGCTGTTGTTGAACTCTGGGAACTGCTTAGGCCTGGTGTAAAGGTTTCAAATTACCCCCTCCTAAAGACCTAAACATTACCCCCCGGTAACTTGAAACTGGTTTCAGATTACCCTTCGGAAACTAGATTTTCGTCAAGCTTCGCATTTATTGGACTACAAAAATCAGAAAAATCATCCCGCTTCTTGTTTTACTCTGAAAATTTTCATCCGTCATCCCACTCCGTGGTTTGTTATCATAATTTTAATCGGAAAAAATAATAGCCTCGAAGCCATTTCTCCATGTTACTTTTGCGGCAATTTAGTATTTTAGTTAGAGATTAAAATATTGATAACAAACCACGAAGTGGGATGACGGATGAAAATCTTCAGACCCTAACAAGAAGCGGGATAATTTTTCTGATATTTTAGTGCAATAAATGCGATGATTGATGCAAATTACAGTTTTCAGAGGGGTAATGTTTAGGAGGGGGTAATTTGAAACCTTTAGCCTACACGGGTAACTTAGGTCAACACTCCGGCAAGAAGAGTTCATGAATGCGGCATCGATACCCACCCCTCCTCCCGCATATCCCTGCTCGAGGTTGACTGAGCCTTCCATTCGGTAGATGGCGTTGGTAAACTGAGTTGTAGGACGTCGTGATGGTTAAATTTTACTCATGTAATAACTTGCGATCATTCGTTCATTCTGTGAATTGCGTTGGGTCAGATTATAGCTAAAAATAGCTACTGTAAAAAGCGCCTAAAAGCAGTGATGTTAATCCTTGTCCTTGTCCTTGTCCTTAAGGACTCCTTAAGGACATTTTTGAAGTCCTTGTCCTGGTCCTGGTCCTTGGGGGTCAGGTCCTTGTCCTTATCCTGGTCCTTGGGGGTCAGGTCCTTGTCCTTATCCTGGTCCTTGGGGTCAGGTCCTTGTCCTTGTCCTTGTCTTTAGTCCTTGCAAGGACTTCTTTCCAATTCCATTATTCCAGTGGTTCTTAAACTTATTCGCATAATATTATATAATTTACAGTGCATTCAAGGCGTCTAAAAATATGGCGTCTATGGTCTTGCGCATTCTTCTATTAATAATAATACGTCGTTGGTCTTCCATCTTGAAACTTGCAGTTGAAAATTGAATTAATTATGGAGTCGAGTGACTCAAATGAGAGTGAGATAGACGAAGAAGAAAAAGATATGTCACAAAACAGTAATAGTTATAGTAATAGTAATAGTGCATCAGTAACAGTAACAGGGCCGACTGGAGTCACCAGACCTCGTGTTATAAAGTTCGGATATAAAGAATTTGCAGTGAAAGGTCAGCGATGGCATGCAGCGTGTAGAAACTGCAACAAGCGCATTCAGGACAGAGTGAACGTCACAAGTGCTTTCACAAAGTAAGTGTCAATAAGTGACCAAGTGTACTGTAAACTGTAAACCATTTGTCAATAGTAACTATTCATTACTGTGTAATCTATCGCTTTAGCGTAATTTATTCTTGTGCCATGTTGCGAACTCATTCGGACACTGATGAAAACATTATTTTTTTAATAGAAACGGGATGAAAGACGAAAATGTTGAACGTGAACCATGAAGCGGGATAACGTACGGTTTAAACACGTTGATCACAAATTAGAAGCAGGATACTGATGAAAATGTTGATTTAAAGTAAAGTTTTAAACGATGAAGTTCATTACTGAAACTAAAATTACTAAATTAGTAATTATTAACAGAGTATTTGTTAGATGTCAAAACTAGTGTCAAAACTAGTGAAATCTTTCCTATTCTGCTTTATAGGCATCTGAAAACCCGACATGCGGAGCTATATACTGAGTACCGTCGGCATGTCCAATCAAATATGAGTGCACCACAGCAGTCAATGTTGTCATTTGTTCAGTCAAACTCTGCAGCAGCATACGGTCAAACCAATCCTCGTCAACGGTCTATTAGTTCTTCTCTGGTTAACAAACTTATCATTGATTGCTGTCTTCCTATCTCAATTGTTGACAATGCTTCATTTTGTTCATTTTTGTCTGATCTGGACCCAAAGTACACTCCTCCTTGTCGTCAAACAATCACGTACTCCATCTTGCCTAAGATGCTCACTAGCAAGACAGACTACGTCAAAGCACTTATGCAACGCTGCACTGATATCTCTTTGACCACAGATATCTGGACAGACAGACGCTCGCATGCTTTTCTTGCCATAACTGCACATGCATTTATTGATGGAAAGTCACAGCGTGCTCTCCTGTCATTCAAGGCTTTTCCTGGAAGCCACACTGCAGGGAGAATTTCTGAGGCCATCACTGATGTCATAGATGAGTTTGAAGTAAAGCAGAAAGTGAAATACGTTGTGACAGACAACGCATCGAACATGCGTAAAGCTATTGATGTGATGTTCCGTGTGCAACTGCAAGATGATGAGAGGTCTGATTCTATGGACGATGCAGATCATACGGATGGACGAACTACGATTGATGATCCTTCGTTTTGGCAAGATGTCACTGAAGTCAATATTGAGGGGCTTGTTCGAAACCAGGAGCACATATCTTGTTTCGCTCATTCATTGCAGCTTGTGGTTCGAGACGGTTTAGATGTAGTATCTTCAGGTCGACCATTCATGTCTAAGTGCAGTAAGATTGCTAACATTGTTCACCAGAGTGCCTTGTTTAGAAGTGAGTTTGAGAGAGTGATGGGCACTCGAGGCAAGTCTATTCCAGCAACAAACAACACTAGATGGAACAGCACGTTCAGACAGCTACATTCGTTTGTGTCGCTTGATATAACCCTACTGAATAAGGTTCTGAGTGCTAATAAGCATGAAAATCTTATTTTGCTACCAAAAGATGTAACTCAGTTGAAAGAGTTGGTCGAAATCCTTTTACCGTTTTCTGAGGCCACGGATCTCACTCAGGGAGATGAAGTCGTTACAATTAGCTGTGTCGTACCCATCATTTTGTCTCTGAAGGTCACACTTGAAGCCCGTCTTCAATCAGTAGGCTCTTTCACTTGTCTTGTGAAAACTCTTCTCAATAGCCTGTGTGACAGGTTTTCCGGGATTTTTCAGTTGCTGGGTATTGAAATCCAAAGGTCATCGGAACCCAGGAAACATTTCAATCAACTGAAATTCCATAGCAACGTTTTCATAATGGCACCAGCACTTGACCCGTCCTATGCCTACCATTGGCTTCAAGACTACCCTGGCACCAATGAAGTGAAAGAAGCCACAAGATGCAGGATAAATGGTCAGTCTGAATATAATTAATCAATAGCAAATTCTCATTCCTGTATTTTAAATATACAGATATATAATATATGTACATAATGTGTGAACACTTATCAATTTTTAATTATAACACTTCATGACATTCAAAAGCATTTATTGTTGTTTAACTGTTTCTCCTCGTTTGTTTACATTGTTTACTTTTATTATCTAGACTAGAGATTCTCTCAAACTGCTGATATCCTCGTACTAACAATATATTGTGGGGGAAGGTGGTGATACTTCAACATCTATTGTACTAAATCTACTAATATCGTATTATTTAGTCCGCTATGTACCGTATTTCTTGTAATTGGCTAATCCCCATTTAGCGTGTGTAACTTAATACTTTATCTTGTTTACCAGGTAGTGTGTCTGCCTATTTTGGAGTCTGATTTTACTAATCTGATGTTTGATCTAAAAATTTTGTTTTGTCATTTAAAGTCTTTTAACAAACCAGAGTTATTATGTGATATGTACCTTATTTTAATTGTTCGATATGTTGTTATAAAGTGAGAAATAAAAGAAATAAAAGGACTTGATTGATTGATTGATTGATTGATTGATTGACTGATTGAAATGGCTAATAGTCTCTTAATGTAATGCTAAGTCAAATAAGACCGTGTTTCATCATGTCCATGTCCTTCTCAGGACTCCTGTTTGCTGAGCTGAGCAAGAGTTTAAGCCGCTCAGGCATTACGGATCCAACGGGTGCTGTTGCTGATTGTTCCACATCTAAACCCCTACAGGACGTGCAGTGTGACGAGCCGCCACCTAAAAAACGACATAGCACTCTGTTTGCTCACTACAACAAACAGAAGGCACCGGTTCCAGGTAGCTTGACAACAGTTTTTAATATTACAACATTCACTTAACTTGTAGGTTGCATGTTGACAACGCTGAAAGTCTGAAACAAACTGTAAGACCAAGGAGGAAACTTACATATTAATCTTTTAAATTTTAATCGCTCTCATGCTCAATAAAGTTCCAGCATTAGCATGATGCATTGTCATTTCTTTCAGTTCATTTCTTCAGCAGCCACCTACTGACTTAAACTTAATTAAATTTGAAATTTATTGTTCCTCATTTGAGATGCTAATACTAATAATAGTATTATATTACTAGCCTTGTCTGTCATGCCGTACAGTCGTATTCATTTCAATTCATTGTAAATTAACATCACACTCCTTTTCTGTGAAATTTGGTATTTACACATTCGTAAGTACCTTGTGTGTAAATTAGTTCCCTTTTTGGATTATTTTACTCATTACTAATTAAAGGTTGTAACCAACTTTGACATTTCTTTAATTTCAGCAGATCAGATCACTGAAGTGAGCCCAGAACGCCAACTGACCGAGTATTTGCAGCTGATCAATGTGTCACCTGCAGATGAGCTATCACTCACCACTGTGCTGACATCTGATAAATTCACTAAGCTCAAAGAACTATTCAGTCGAGTATTGTGCTCTCCAGCAACATCAGCACCAGTGGAGCGTGTCTTTTCGCAAAGTGGACTGATTCTGCGACCTAATCGTGCACGCATGACCGACAAGCTGCTGGAGACTCTGGTTTATTTAAAATGCAATCAATAAACTTATACTGAGTCAGTACATTACAAGTTACTAATTTTCACTGTCTCGTACTTTCACAGTACAATTAGTCATTACTTCCAAATGCACATTGTGACATTATTATTTATTATTGTTTGTCTAGCCCTGTTCCTGGCCCTTGGGGTCAGGTCCTTGTCCTGGTCCTGGTCCTTGGGGTCAGGTCCTTGTCCTGGTCCTTGGGGGTCAGGTCCTTGTCCTGGTCCTGGTCCTTGGGAGTCAAGTCCTTGTCCTGGTCCTGGTCCTTGGGGGTCAGGTCCTTGTCCTGGTCCTGGTCCTTGGGGGTCAGGTCCTTGTTAACATCCCTGCCTAAAAGGTGTCTGACGAAACTTTGACATCGACTGTTTATCAACAGCTTGCAGCTGCATGCTGATAGATTTTAACATCGTCATTGCCGATAGGTGGATGGATCCAGATTTGACGAGAGCCTATGACACCAGAGGCCGTTGCCCTCGACATAAATTTGTTTGGCATGTTACAGCATTACTGATTACAGACAACTCGTCTAAAGACAACGATCTAGGCTACAGACAACTGATCCAGCGCCTGAGAAGTGGAAACTGGATGAAAGGTTGGATTGATGAAAAAACGCAAGATAAATTAAATCTGGATATATGTTATTTTACAGGTGAAACAGAGGCTGGATTGACGAAAATAACGTATGATAAATAAAAAAAGCTGGATGAATGTATTTCTAGATCTGAAATAGAAGCTGGATTGATGAAAAACGCTTAAGTAATGGAAGCTTTGGATGAGGGTATTTTATATCTGAAGTAGAAGTGGATTGACCAAAATAATGAGCGAGAAATAGAAAGGATTTTTCAGATATGAAGTAGAAGCTGGATGCACTATGAACTACATGAATGAAATCATCAATCCAGCTTCCATCTGGCTATAAAAATATTTAGCGGTTTTTCATAAATCCTGCTTTTATTTCATCAAAACAATACGAGTCGTCTGTTGTCTTGGAACCCTTCAGAAACGGCACCATTGCCATAATATAATAAGGACAGTAGGATGACATAGTCAAGGTCAACGGCACAATAAATTTTTTATCTTAAATATTATGTCTGGATTTTGCTTACTGAATTGGCCTTCAAAAATTGGAATTCTCGGCTGAATTCCAAAAATCTATTCGATAGGTGACAGGACGTACTTTCGGAAACTCAAACTGACTCGTATTTGTCGTGAAACGTTTTAATCGCTCGCCGTTTTGTTCGGATGAAAGGTTTTGTTGAAACATGATAACGGGAAGATTATTCTTTAATTCAAAACATGGTTAGATTCTGTAATTCTTTGCGTATAATGTACTTGTTTTTTAATTCACCCCCAACAGCTATGTTTCTTGGTAGCATCATATAAAAATTATTATATAGTTGCTATCCAACTTCTATTTAGAGAACATTAATTTTTCGTCAATCCAGCTCCAGTTAGGCAAGAACATTTTCATCAATCCAGCTTCAATTTCAGCGAATGACTGCACTAACCCTACAACTAACCTAACCGACCCTCACGACGCCTAACCTGAGCCCTAACCGACCCTCACGCGCTAAATCCCGCTTCTATTTCGTTAGGAAATATTTAAAATCGATTTCACAAATTTTAGTGGTCGTCAAACAAGCAAGAATCAACGCTCTTCTGGCCACCAATGACTGTTGGGGGTGAATTAAAAAACAAGTTCTTCTATTTCGTTAGGAAATATTTAAAATCGAATTTACAAATTTTAGTGGTCGTCAAACAAGCAAGAATCAACGCTCTTCTGGCCACCAATGACTGTTAGGGGTGAATTAAAAAACAAGTTCCGCGTATAATTTTGTTAACAATCACATTAATTTTTAATGGTTTGCATTTACCGTCGAAGGCGATAAATACTTACTTATTTTATGGCGCTGTCGTCCTTGTCATTGCTGCACATATAAAAAAATACATATTATAATAATAATCCCGATAGGGTAGTCTTCGTGAGTTTCGTTTAGGTTCAGGCTAGACGTCGTCAGGGTCGGTTAGTGTTAAGGGTTGTGTATAGAAAATATGGTGGATTGATGAAAATAATTTCTGGTGAACTAGAAGTTGGATTGATGAAAATAATATCGCTGAATCAGATGAATTTGACAATTTTTCGGAAATTTAATGGCTCTTATCATTTAACTCAACGCCATTTGCGCTGGCAAAAGACGTGTATATTTTTTGCTTCCCCCTCCCCGATAGTAAATTTAAATGTGTAGGTTATCTAGACTTTGCTTCTTAAATGGTTATTAAACAACAACTGCATAGAAACTTTGTGCCATCTGAAAAATAATGAGGTTATGGATAATGCCTGTCAACAAATCGTTATCGTGATCTTGAAATTTCTATGGCGTCACTCTAAAGCCAAGCGGATGGACCATAACTTATTCACGATCGCTGTGACTCGTCAGCAGCAGAGTTGTTCAAAATCGTAGTTCAGTTACCAAGGGGTCATTGGTGGCAGAATGGCTGATAATTATGATGATGTAATGGTAATTTTGTGATGTCTGTCTATTTAATGGTGTGATGTACGTTTTAACACTGGGAAGCATAGCAGTGACACCGACCTAAGCAGACGGTCATAAAACGTTGAAAACAATTCAGTGTCATGATCAGAGCCAATGTGGATTATTGCACCATCTAAAGCAAAGAGGTATTTAACTCTTTACTGAACTCCCCCGTTCAGGGTATAGGATTTCTCTTACCAATTACTACACCACAGTCAGTAATGGGTTAAGTAAGTTCTAAGGAAGACAGTGCTGCCATCTCACTATTGATCATAGCTATAAAGATACGTTATGAACAGCATTGAATGAAACCTATGGTATGCAGACTGAATTTTTTGTGAATCGGTGGATAAATGAGATTGCAATTCATGCTATTCATAAAAACTATGTGTTCAAGGGTTAATTGAGAAGGAAGACAGCGATGCCATCTCACTATAATTGTCCATAGTTCTAATTAGATATCGTTTTGAATAGCAAAGAAAAGTGGATTATGTTGAACGAAACTTACGGTATGCAGACCGAAATTCAAAGGTTTAGTGAAACGGTGGATAAATGAGTTTGCAGATGCATGCTGTTAATAAAGTCTACATGCGTTTTTTTAAACATTTTATGGATTTCATAGGTGTGATCATGTGATGGATCTGCAATTGGATTGAACATGCGGATGAACTGTTATGGTTGGGTATCCCCAATAAGAGGTGATGTGAAAATCATTCTAAGATATGAGATGATCTGCTTTAAAATTATCATTGTGCTGCTATTTCCTGTTTTTAGATAAAACTGCATCGTAGAGGGTTTAACTGGTAAGCACAAGGCGCTGGAACTGTGACATATCATTTTTGCTAACTGGTCACTATCGACAGGCACAAATTAAACTATGTTGTAATTTTTTTATGAAATAAATATTTACTGTTTTTAGACAGTGCATGAAGATAGTGAACAACATTTTGTTAAAGCTTCAAATTTCTGTTGCTACATAAATGTTCATCTGGAACATTACATTGGATGTTTCTGATGTTTATGAATGTCAACTATTTCTTCGATCAACATCATATTGAGGAATAGCGTGGATACGTGCTATATAACACAAAGTTTAAAATAGCTCCACTATTTCTTCATACAGTATTTTCATCTGTTGCTGATTTCTTGCTTTACCCAGAAGATGACATCCAGTGTCAGATGAAGCACGGATCCTTCTTGTGACCATCTGAAATGAAGTCGACATTACTTACTGTGATGAACATTGCATGCATTGGACCAACAGTTATTGCAAAAGCTTGTAGACAGGCAATTTCTTTGCAGTAAACAACAGAAGTCAGTTTCACAAAAGTCAAATTCAAACTTCGACTATATAGTATCTGGCGATTGGAGAAGCACACACAGCTTATTGTTTAAGAGACTACATACTTTAGTTGTGATAATCTAAGAGTTCTTCAGCGAACCGAAACTGGTGAATATTGTGAAGTGTTGGATGGCGAATACGAGAATTGATATGGAAGAAATTCAATTCGTTTCCCAGATATGTCTGAAGTCATTCAGTATAAATGATGCCCTGTATAGGCACATGAGGATCCATACAAGAGAAAGATCATACAGGTGTCATCTGTGTCTGAAGTCATTTAATAAAAATGGTTGTCTGAAAATGCACATGAGAATTCATACTGGAGAGAAACCATACATTTGCCAGATATGTCAGAAATCATTTAATAAAAATGTTAACCTGAAAACGCATATGAAAATTCATACTGGAGAGAAACCATACATTTGCCAGATTTGTCAGAAATCATTTAATAAAAATGGTCACCTGAAAACGCATATGAGAATTCATACTGGAGAGAAACCATACAGTTGCCAGATATGTCAAAAATCATTTAATGGAAATTGTAGCCTGAAAAGGCATATGAGAATCCATACTGGAGAGAAACCATACAGTTGCCAGATATGTCAGAAATCATTTAATGTCAGTAGTTCTCTGAAAATCCACATGAGAATTCATACTGAAGAGAAACCTTACAGTTGCCAGATATGTCAGAAATCATTTAATGGAAATAGTGACCTGAAAAAGCACATGAGAATTCATACTGGCGAGAAACCATACAGTTGCCAGATATGTCAGAAATCATTTAATGGAAATGGTCACCTGTCATTCAGTATAAATGATGCCCTGTATAGGCACATGAGGATCCATACAAGAGAAAGATCATACAGGTGTCATCTGTGTCTGAAGTCATTTAATAAAAATGGTTGTCTGAAAATGCACATGAGAATTCATACTGGAGAGAAACCATACATTTGCCAGATATGTCAGAAATCATTTAATAAAAATGTTAACCTGAAAACGCATATGAAAATTCATACTGGAGAGAAACCATACATTTGCCAGATTTGTCAGAAATCATTTAATAAAAATGGTCACCTGAAAACGCATATGAGAATTCATACTGGAGAGAAACCATACAGTTGCCAGATATGTCAAAAAATCATTTAATGGAAATTGTAGCCTGAAAAGGCATATGAGAATCCATACTGGAGAGAAACCATACAGTTGCCAGATATGTCAGAAATCATTTAATGTCAGTAGTTCTCTGAAAATCCACATGAGAATTCATACTGAAGAGAAACCATACAGTTGCCAGATATGTCAGAAATCATTTAATGGAAATAGTGACCTGAAAAAGCACATGAGAATTCATACTGGCGAGAAACCATACAGTTGCCAGATATGTCAGAAATCATTTAATGGAAATGGTCACCTGAAAACACACATGAGAATCCATACTGGAGAGAAACCATACAGTTGCCAGATATGTAAGAAATCATTTAATGGAAGTAGCTATCTGAAAAGTCACATGAGAATTCATACTGGAGATAAACCATACAGTTGCCAGATATGTCAAAAATCATTTAATGGAAATTGTAGCCTGAAAAGGCATATGAGAATCCATACTGGAGAGAAACCATACAGTTGCCAGATATGTCAGAAATCATTTAATGTCAGTAGTTATCTGAAAATCCACATGAGAATTCATACTGGAGAGAAACCATACTGTTGCCAGATATGTCAGAAATCATTTAATGGAAATGGTCACCTGAAAACACACATGAGAATCCATACTGGAGAGAAACCATACAGTTGCCAGATATGTAAGAAATCGTTTAATGGAAGTAGCTATCTGAAAAGTCACATGAGAATTCATACTGGAGATAAACCATACATTTGTAAGATTTGTAATAAAAGATTCAGACAAGGTCAAGGTGTAAAGCAACACAGAAGAACTCATGCAACTGAGAAGCAACACAGACGCAATAATAATATGTCTTATTCCAAGAACAGTTTATCATCAAAGCAGTTTGAAGTCCATTCAGAAACTAGGCCACAGGATCTTAATATTGGAAGTGATGTAACTGCTAAACTGTCTGACCGTTTTAATACTGCTGGTTGTATCGCTAAACCTGATAAACGTTTCTCAAGCAACACACGTATAGATCCGGATTCAAGTGGAATCTTTTGTCGAAAAACAAAGTTAGAGAATGTCTTTCTAGTAGTAAACTCAAACTGTCTGTGTATGTAAATACGTGGTTTTCGAAATCTTTTGGATGTTCATTCAAAAACTGAGCCACTGGATCTCAAATTTGGAACTGATATAATTGCTAAACTGTCAGACCGTTTTGTGAGATTTAATACTGCTGGTTCTATTGATAAACTAGATGAAGGTTTCTCAAGCAAGACATGTCTAGATCCGGATTCAAGTGTGTGTGATCTATGTGAGGTAAGATTTGCTCAATATAGTCATCTGAAAAATCACATAAGACTTCATACAGGCGACAAACCATTCAGGTGCCAGTTATGTCAGAAGGCGTTTACTACAAGTGGCCATCTGAAAAGACATATGAGTGTCCATACTGGTGAGGGGCTGTGCAAATGCCAGATATGTCATAAATCATATTCTGATTGTTACAATCTAAAAGCGCATATGAGAATCCATACTGGGGAAAAACCATATAGGTGCCATCTATGTCAGAAATCATTTTCCCGTTGTGGATCTCTGCAAAAACATATGAGAACACATACCGGAGAAAGACCATTCAAGTGCCATTTATGTCAGCTAACGTTTGCTCTATCTGGAAATCTGAAAAGACACATGATCACCCATACTGGCGAAAGACCACACAGATGCCAGCTATGCCAGAAGTCATATGCTGATAGGAGTTCCCTTAAAATACACATGAGAACCCATACTGGCGAAAAGTTACCTGTATGTCAGTTATGTCAGAAATCATTTGCTAGTCACAGAAATCTGAAATTTCATATGATGATCCATAATGATGAAAAGCCATACATGTGTGATGTTTGTTATAAAGGATTTTCATATCCTGGACATGTAAAGAGACACAAAAGAACTCACGCAACTGAGAAGCAACACAGATGCAATAATATACCTTACACGAGAAGCAGTTCTTCAGCGAAGCAGTTTGTGCTCCATGCAAGAACCGAGCCAGAGGATCTTAAAATTGGGATTGAAAATGTTGCTAACGTTGTTGACAAAACAAATGAACGTTTCTCGAAGAAGAAATATCCAGGTTCAGTAGATACGAACGTGTCTTTTTCAAAGTCTTATGGATGTGGTTTATGCGACGAATTGCTTGAACTGGAGAAGGACTTTCTGGAGCATTGTTCTGGCCATCAGTTTTCTCTACCTGACGACTTAGCAGCTGGTCTGTGTTGAATGTTTTATAAGGTATGATGTAAGAGTTCTGGGATACATACATATTGTTCTAAGATGGACCCAGCATCTTCTGAACCACGAGAAATGCAGGACGGATCTTAATTGTGTTGGCGATGCCTTGTGACAGTCGCTCACTTCAACTCATTTACTTGATTGACTTTAAAATGCGTTCAGAAGTTCGGAACACGTGAGCACCGTACTCCCATAAGGCCATCTCTCCAAGTACAGTGCACCTCCAATCACAGCATTAGCCTAATAAAAATGGTGATTCCTAACAGTTGCGCAAAGCGCCAAAAACAAGGGAACCAATAAAAGTGAATGAGTGAATGCACATTATAAGACAACATTGCCCTCCTCTTTTAAACCGGCTTCAGACTAATGCCATTCTACTGTAGACAATTTTCATCGCCAATTTGCCCCCCCCCCCCCTCAAGGCTCGTTAGATTGACGAAAAAATATTTGTTGCTGCAACGGAAGCTGGATTGGTGAAATGATTCTTGCAGATTTAGAAGTCGGATTTTTGAAAACTTCTGCACGAGTTTAAATCACCCAGAGCTAAGCAATTAAATTCACTATTTTTTCTTTATTTAAGATGCTTGGATTAAAAGGCGCAGATGTGCACTTTTATCAATAGTTCTTCGCCTGTTGCAGGATTATTATGTTGAATCTGTGATGTACTTGCGATATGGCGCTAGACAATATCCGCATCTAATATTAATAATGTAGCTCATACGTCACTGGCGGACGGACTCTGGGAATGCGTACTCGGTGTGTAAGGCGCATGACCGGAACAGGCGGACATGACACTTGATCAACAGAACCACAATCCAGACAGTTCGTCTTTCTTTTACTACAGTTGTATTTCAGTTATAGTTCATTATTATATAATAAACTAAACGTCAAGCGCGACGAGCCAACTGACTGGGTGAGCAGCCTGTTGCTGGTTGAGAAGAAAGATGGGTCCCTTCGTCTCTGTCTTGATCCACGAGATCTCATTCGAGCCATAAAGCGCGAACATTATGCCATACCCACTAGCGATGATATCACTGCTCGCCTGCATGGAAAGACTCTTTTTACGATCATCGACATGAAAGACGGGTTTTGGCAAGTCAAACTCGATGAGGCTAGCTCCCGACTGTGCACGTTCAACACTCCCTTTGGGCGATACTCGTTCATCCGCCTTCCATTTGGCATCTCATCCGCACCGGAAGTGTTCCAGAAACGCACCACTGCGATCTTTGGGGACATCCAAAATGTTCACGTTGTATTTGATGACTTGATCATTGCAGCAAGTGATGACCTAGAGCATGATCGAACACTATCTCTGGTGCTCGAGCGTGCGCGACAGTTCAACGTTCGTTTTAACAAAGATAAAGTGCAGTTTAAGGTTAGCCAGGTCAAGTACTTAGGTCACATTGTGTCTGACAAAGGACTCAGCGCTGACCCGGACAAGGTGAATGCAATCATCGACGTGCCTCGCCCATGTGATAAGCAAGACCATATGCGATTCCTCGGCATGCTGACGTATCTATCAAAGTTCATGCCCAACTTCTCCACAGCAACACAGCCACTCCGCGCTCTACTGCAAAAAGACATGCCTTGGCTCTGGACATCTCATCACGAATCCACGTTTCAGGCACTGAAGCAGCAAATTGCTTTGGCTCCAGTGTTGTGTTTCTTTACTACGTCACGCCCGGTGGTCATACAAACAGATGCCTCTTCGACAGGTTTGGGTTCCTGTCTCCTTCAGGACGGACGCCCAGTTGCATTTGCCTCTCGTGCCCTGACCGATGCTGAGACTCGCTATGCGCAGATCGAGAAGGAACTGTTGGCAATCGTGTTTGCGTGCGAGAAATTTTATCAATACATCTACGGCCAGGAAACAGTCATCCAAAGCGATCACAAGCCGCTTGAGGCCATTTTCCGCAAATCCATCAGCACTACCACCCCTCGATTACAACGCATGCTCCTACGTTTGTTAAAGTTTCAACTTCATATTGAATACGTTCCTGGAAAACACATGCACCTTGCTGACACCCTTTCACGCGCATACCTCAGTGCCCTCCCTACTGCCACAGAGCGTGAAATCAGCGAAGACATTGAGGTCACGGTGCACACAATTGTGCACAGTCTACCTATCAGCGACCGTATGCTCAGTGTGTTTCGAGAGGCTCTCCAACAAGATTCCGTTCTGTCGAAGCTGCTTCATTTATTGACCATTGATGGCATCAAGGGCAAGTCTGCATTACCGCCAGAGTTGCAACCCTACGCTAAGACAGCCTCGGATATCTATGAGGCTGATGGAATTCTCATCCTAAACAACAAAGTCATCGTTCCTAGTGCGTTACGTCGAGACATGCTCCTCCGCATTCACGAAGGGCATTTGGGTATGGACAAATGCAAGGCCTTGGCCAGGACAACGCTATACTGACCGGGCATGTCACGTGATATTGAGGAGATGGTGGCGCGCTGTGCTATTTGTAATGCTCATCATCGCCAACAACGGGCCGAACCGCTGTTGCCACATCCCATTCCACAGCGACCATGGCAGAAGGTGGGTGCGGATATCTTCACGTTGTATGGGAAGGAGTACCTTTTAGTTGTGGACTATTTCTCGAAATTTCCTGAGGTGTGTCATCTTGATGGCAAGACCGCCTCCGTCGTCATCGTTAAACTGAAATCAATCTTTGCCCGTCACGGTATTCCGGAAGAGTTGGTGGCTGATAACATGCCGTTCGCCAGCGGTGCAATGAAGAGCTTTGCGGACGAGTGGAACTTTATTGTCACCACCTCTAGTCCTCACTATCCTCAATCAAACGGACAGTCTGAGCGTGCTATCCAGACAGTCAAGAAACTCTTAAGAAAAGCAGAAGAGAGCGGCACTGATCCGAACATTGCCCTCTTGCAGTATCGGAATGCGCCGATTGCAGATTGCAGCCTCAGCCCAGCCCAACTGCTGATGAGCCGAGTGTTGCGAACGAAGCTTCCTGTCACCTCGGAAATCTTGCGACCAACCGTCGTAGCTGTTAGGCCACAGCTGCAGGCAAGACAGAACAGGCATAAGCACTACTACGACAGATCGGCAAAGACATTGTCACCCCTGAAACCAGGTGATGTGGTGCGGGTGCGCCACAATAATAAATGGGCACGGGGCGTGGTGAACTCCCGTCATCAAGCGCCTCGTTCTTACATGGTAGCGACGGAAGACGAATCGATCCTTCGAAGGAATCGCCGTGACATCATCCGCACAGCTGAGGATCCGCCGATCATCTCGCGGCCGTTCACTGAGGACCCTCAGACATCACCTACCAATCCTCTGATCCCATCAGACCAACCAAATACAACACCACAAAGCAGTACCATCTCAAACTCAGCTCGAGAAGATGAATTTCTCCGGTCCCCGAATCATGGCTATAGCCCTCCTGCGCTGACAGGTGAATCGTCACTTTGGAAACCCGGAACGGATGGTTACCAGACACGAAGCGGACGATTGGTCAAACCACGTGTACGGTACGAGGATGAATACTAACTGCGTCAGTGGTGGGGAGGTGTGATGTACTTGCGATATGGCGCTAGACAATATCCGCATCTAATATTAATAATGTAGCTCATACGTCACTGGCGGACGGACTCTGGGAATGCGTACTCGGTGTGTAAGGCGCATGACCGGAACAGGCGGACATGACACTTGATCAACAGAACCACAATCCAGACAGTTCGTCTTTCTTTTACTACAGTTGTATTTCAGTTATAGTTCATTATTGCGCAGGTTAGCGGCCAGGTGGTCGTTTACCGACCTCTCTGTCATTTCGACGGATTATTTCATCAAAATGCGGAATTTACACAGTTATTTCAGACTGGTTGGAGTTTACTGCTTCTAGACTCGCGTACTGGACTTTTCGTGGGATTTTATCAAGGATTTTGCGCTGGTTGGAGCGATTTTGTTGCAGTCGTCTTGGCCACGTGAGTGCATCAGCGACCATCCCTATGATGCACAGACAGCACAGCCGAGTCATTCCATACGCCGTGCGTGTACACCGCTGCTAGCCAGCCGATGTTTACATCTCGTCGGAGGTCGGTCCACGCGGGTCGGTGCACGGAATGACCTTGACTGCTGTCAACGGCGGCGCTTCCAACTACCGACCGACAAGCGACGAATGCCTTCTACTACGCGCATCCTTGCTGGAGTCTCAACGATTAGCCGGACGGGAGTCATCTACCACCTACCAGTGACTCCGATCAACCACGCCATCTACCAGCTGTCTACGGGAATCCGATGGTCAACTCTACGTGTTTGCGAGGGCTCGCCACCGGTGACTCTTTCAGCTAACTGTGTTTTGTTTTGCTAATTGTTGTTATTTTTTGCTCGTTATGACTCTTAAATCATTTCGGCTAGTTAGCGCAGAGAGCGCCTCTGAAAGGCTCTTGCTGCAAGAGGCGCTTTATAAATTGTCAGATAATAATAATAATAATAATAATTATTATATAATAAACTAAACAGTTTGTTACAGAATCAATCCAACTTCTATTTATACAAAAATCATTCTCATCCATCCAGTTTTTACTAGGGATTAGTGACTCGTTGGAAAATAAGTTTGCATGCTATCAATATCGATCTTTGCGAGGTAAATGCATATTTTAGCGTCATAAATTATTCGCTCGTTGCAGTATTGCTATTTTTAATCGATCAAGCTTCTGTTTAGGCAAGAATTTGTTTGATCTATCCCGCTTCTATTTTGTCAGCAAATATTTTTCATCAATAAATTATAACCTAATTAATTTAAAATTATTGTTCATCACTCCAGCATCAACTTCAGGAAGATTGTTTTAAGTAATTCCTCTTCTATCTCAATAGAAATTGCTTTCATCGATTCGACTTCTATTTTAGAGAGAATTATTTTCGTCAATCCGACTTGCACTCGACTAATGCTGAAACCCATGCTATGGCGAATAATTTTTTGGGACAGCTAGTGCAAATGTACGACTACAAAATTTTTCCATAAAGTCAGGATGATCGTAGATTGAAGATTATGAACATGGTGTTACAAGTGAGGTCACATAAGAAGGAGATGAATTAATATGAAAATTAGTGGCTTTTATTAGATATTATAGTACTAATGTTTATTGACCTGACAAACGTATCTGCTGATGAAAAAATGTATGTTCACATGTATTCGCTAGAGGGCAGAATCTACGTCCCAAAATTTGGCTTATTGGTCATTTTGGTATAAAAATTTACATCGCTCGCCATTTTCTTCGGGTCACAGTTATTTAACCAGTTTATGAGGAAATTCTACTTTAATTCTAATCTTGGCTAGACTCAATAATTCTTTCGAGGGTGGTTGTTTATCACATTTAATTAATGGCATCTAGGGCGATCCAGTTAATCAAAATATTGTAATCAATCATGCAGTTTATGTTTGTTTCAAATGCTACCGTTAAGATTATACATTATGTTCAATTGGCCAGTTGGGAAAGCATGAACACGGAGTTTAACCCTTTCCAGCCGGAATTGTGTTGATGCCTATCCTGTTAATCGGGTGACCCGGTTCGGCGGGAAAGGGTTAAAGGTTTATCAGCATGGCTCGGCATTTCAGGGTTCTAAATTAATCGCTTGGCACACACTAATTTTTCATCATAGAACCTCTACTTAGGCATGACTTCTTTTCATCAATCGAGCTTCAATTTGAAAAAAAAATCGTCTCATCAATCCGGCTTCTATTTAAGCAGCAGATTTTCTATCGGTCCACATAATTCTTTTAGCTATATTATGTACACAATGCATCTGCATGCACTTTCCAAAAAATCTAGATGCAACTGAATTGTATCTTCATTTTCTCAATTTCATTAAACTTTCTAGGCAGTTATGAAGATCTGAGATTATGTGATTAAATTTGGCATTTTGCTACTAAATCCAGTTTTGAGACAGACCTGCATTGTGAGGGCTTTAGAAAAGCTAACTTGGAAATACGAAATTTTTTAAAGTGGTTGTTCATTATTACTATCACTCAAATAATTCTATTCAATGCCTTCGTATAATTGTTCGTTTTAGCAAGTATATGAAAAAGACGAGAAACGTTTTGTTAAAGATTCAAACTTTCAGTTGCTTCATTGATCTTCATCAAAAACATTGCACTGGATGTTTCAGTCAACAACTTTCATGAATATCAACTATTTCATCTTCTATAAAACTCATACCGTGCAACAGTGAAGAGGTCTGCTATTACACATACATTGAATAGCTTAGATATTTCGTCAAACGGTATTTGTTGTGTTGCTAATACTTTTCTCGAAAGGTGACTACTACTAGTGACAGATAAAGCAAGGATCCTACTTTAGGCATCTGCAATGGAGTCATGGTAATTGTAATAAACTTCACATTGATGGTCTTGAAACAACATTATTGCAACAGCTGTTGAGTGAACAACAGAACTCAGCATCACAAAAGTCGTACTAGAACTTTGACTGGTGGTCGGACAAAATGGTAGTGGACAGAATGGTACGGACAAAATGGTATGGATGAAATGAAAGCCGAATAAGTGAATTTTCATATATGAAATGGAAGCTGGATTAATGAAAAGACGCATGTGAAATGGAAGCTGAATGAAGGCTCTGCATGGATATTTTTATATATGAAATGGAAGCTGGATTGATGAAAATGACGATTTAGATATAGAAGCTGTATCATGGTATTTTCATAGCTGAAATAGAAGCTGGATTGATGAAAGATGCACAACAAATGGAGGATGGTTTAAGGAAACTTATGGCTGAAATTGAACCTGGATACATCATGAAGCACACGAATGAAAGACATCAATCCAGCTTCCATTTCTCATGCTTTTTTTCGTCAATCCTGTTTCCTTTTCTCAAGGTTTTTTCTTCACTAGAGCTGTATTTCAGCCCCCCAAAAGCCATCCACCCTCCATTTCAGCAATAAAATACCCTCATCCAGCTTCAATTTATCCATACCGTTTTGTCCATACCATTTTGTCCGCATTTTGTCTGGCAGAAATTCAGCACAGTTGCCAGATATGTGAGATATCATTTAATGACAGTCAATTGCAGAAGTGCACTAGAACCAAATAAAACTACGGAAGTTTTGCTTGAAGTGATACTATATACGCATGTGGTAAATAGTGTGATTATGATCAAATAGCTCTTCAAAGAATTGACACTGAAAAAATTTGTAAAATTGTGAAATTTTCAATTATGCGAGGAGTCTCATGATGAGTGTGAGAATTGATATGGCAGAAATTCAGCACAGTTGCCAGATATCTGAGATATCATTTAATGACAGTCGTGCTTTGAACAAACACATGATAATCCATCCTGGAAAGAAAACATACAGTTGCCAGATATGTAAGAAATCATTTTATGAAAGTTTTTTTCTGAAAACGCACATGAGAATCCATACTGGAGAAAAACCATTCAGTTGCCAGCTATGTCTGAAATCATTTAGTCAAAGTGGCAATCTAAATATGCACATGAGAATCCACACTGCTGAAAAACCTTACAAGTGCGAGCTTTGTCAGAAATCATTTAATCGAAGTTCTACTCTGAAAATACACATGCGAACACATACTGGTGAAAAACCATACAGGTGCCAGAAGTGTCAGTTATCATTTACTGCAAGTAGTTCTCTGAAAAGGCACATAGCATCCCATACTGGTGAGAAACCATACAGGTGCCAGGTTTGTCAGAAATCATTTTCTATAGTTTCTGCTTTGACTAAGCACTTAGGAATATGTAAAAAATCATTTACTGAAAGTAGTTCTCTGAAAATGCCCATCGGAATACAATCTGAAGAAAGACCATACAGTTGCCAGATATGTAAGAAGTCATTTAATCAAAATGATCATCTGAAAGCGCACATGAGATCACATACTGGAGAGAAACCATACAAGTGCAAGCTATGTCTGAAATCATTTAGTCAACATGGCAATCTGAATTTGCACAAGAGAATCCACACTGCTGAAAGACCATACAAGTGCAAGCTTTGTCAGAAATCATTTAATCGAAAAGATGTTATGAAAACGCACATGAGAATACACACTGGAGAAAAACCATACGATTGCCAGATATGTCAGTTATTATTTAATCGTAGTTCTTCCCTGAAAATGCACATGAGAATACATTCTGACGAAAAACCATACATGTGTCAGGTATGTAAAAAAACATTTTTAGAAGGTTGTGCTCTGAAGATACACGTCAGATGCCATGCTGTAGAAAAACCATACTTGTGCCAGTTCTGTCATAAATCATTTGCTCTCCATAGGTATCTGAGGAAGCACATAAAAACCCATACTGGTTTAAAACCATACATTTGTGAGATTTGTAATAAACAATTCAAACAACGTCAAAATCTTACGACGCATGCAGAGACTCATGCAACTGTGAAGCAAGATGGACGCAATGTGTCAGTTTCCAAGAACAGTTTTTCACCATCTGAGCAATTGAAACTCTGTGAAATAACACAGCCAAAGACAATTGAAAATGAAGTGATTGCTACCCTGTCTCATCGTCTCATCAGTTTTAGTGCTGTAGATGTTACTGATGAACCAGGTGAAAGTTTCTCAAGCAACATACATCTGGATTCTGATGCAATTGCAAGTCCTTTACGAGGAATTAAAGATGGAGAGTGCACGTCTACTAGCAAAGCCAAATCGTCTCTAGATTCCAAAGTGACTTTGTCAAAATCTTTTGGATGTGGTATTTGTGACGAATTGCTTGAAACAGAGAATCAATTTCTGGATCATTGTTCTGGACATCAATTTTCTCCACCTGATGAATTTGCTTTTAGCCTGTGTTGATCTTTGCCTCATCATCACCGACCTTGAAATTAAGCATTTTCTCGGTGTAGCGAATTAGTTGCTTATCGAAAGAACTAATAACCTACATGTTAATTCTTTAATTTAAGTAGGAGTTAAAACAGGCAATTTAACATTGTGGCGATTAAATAATAACTGTTGTGAGGCTAAATCTTATAGAACAATTGATACGAAAGACCTGGAAGTTCAACTATTGACGTGAAAGCGACGTGTCAATCATCACGTTGCTATGGAAACTATGTGGTGGATGGATCCGATTTGACCAGGGTCTATGACAACAGACCGTTACCCTGGACAGACATTTGCTTGGCATATTACAGCAATTAATAAGCAATGCTAAAAACTATGTAAACGCAGAAACAAGTTAACAATGACCAACAGATGCGCGGATGATCTCAAATTACGGAATGGAATAATATAATGGAAGAGTTATGGAACATTTATAAACGTCAGGAGCAGAAAACGGATTAGACGTTTTCTTTTGAAGACGACTCTAGAGATGCATCGATTCTAAATCAACAATTCTGGCTTTGACGAATTTTTTGACGCCTATTTCTACATTACTTCTACCATAGTAACCAGACGAAGCGAAACCTGAGGAAAGCCGTGAATGACAAGTCCGACCAAACAGAAGTCAACCTGGAGATCTACTCTGTCAAATCAAACTGCTAACAAACTTCGGTCTATAATATCTGTGAAGTGTGGAAGAAAAAGATTTATAATGGAACCATTATAAACGTCAGGATCAGAAAACGGATTAGACGCTTCTTTTTGAAGACGACTCTAGAGGTTCATTGTCACCGGTCTTGATGAATGTTCTGATGGTTTCTGTTGTAAAATGAAGCTGGCAGTTGACACTGACTGATGCTTGTGTAATTGAGAATTCCGAGTGAGAAGGTTCTGCAGTTGGCGCTGACCTTGCAAGAGGCGAGTGCAACAATTTATTTGTAAATAGACCGACAACACCGATAATATGATTGTGAGAGACTTAAGTGAGCGAAGCCAGTAGATTGTATTTGATCGTTCAATCGTCTTGAACTTGTGCATCGATTCTAAATCAACAAATCTGGCGTTGACGAATTTGTTGACGCCTATTTCTACATTACTTCTACCATAGTAACCAGACGAAGCGAAACCTGAGTAAACCGTGGGTGGCAAGTCCGACCGAACTTTAGTCAACCTGGAGTTCTACACTGTCAAATCAAAATACTAAAAAATTCGGTCTACATAATAGCAGTGCTATGAAGTGTGGAGGGAAAAGCTTTCCTGGAAGCATTCGCACAAGAACGGGAGTAACTTTCAATAACTCATGAACCATTGACATACTTATTTGACTTCCAGGAACATTGGCATAATTTATTTTTTCATGTTGATTGTTGATATGTCTACGGGGAGCCGACATTAACCCTGGACAAAAACACTCCGGACATCAACCCCCGGGTTGAGCATTAATACATTATCTGGTCGTACACAGGTTGTATAACTTGTATTGATGAAAATAATTATCATGAAATAGAAGTCGGATTGTTACAGAGTCAGTTTTACTCAAATATAACCTGGATTGATAAATATATCCTAACTAAAATTGAAGCTGGAATGATGACAATGTTTTGGTCTAAATTGCAAATGGATTGATGAAAAACAATTTATTGTTATTTAAATATTATAAGTTGGTTTCTGTTGCAAGAAAGTGAAATTGATGATATTATGTTTCCACGTTGGCCGCTGATTTGCTGTGTTAAATGACTCAATTTGGGACGTGTTAACACGTCCCTCGTGGCCAATGTGCCACTATATGCGTGAAAATAATTTACGACGCTAAAGTCCACGTTTACCAAGTTGTTGTTTAAACAGTACATGGAATGAGGAAACGAATCCTTGCCTAAATGAAGCTGGATTTGTTCAATTTATGCCATTTGACCGTAGACGAAACGTCCGTATGCGAAATCCAATGCTGTATTAGCCTATTTACAAGTTATGATATTTCACAACAAACTCAAACTCCATGGATGTTTTTGTTAACTGCCCCTTGGTTGTCTTTGTCACAACTAAGCTTGGTGGCTTGAGGGTTAGGATTCAATGACGGTTGGCAAGGATCGATATGTTATGACTGACCAGAATTAGAGAAGAGTGGGATCCATAATCCCAGACGTATTAGACCACTTAACGATAAGGATTGTGTGATAATCATTAGCTTAAAATCTTTATTATTATCACATCGGGGCAATAGAATATAATAGCCAAGGTATACGGCACAGATATATTTTTTGTATCTAAAACATGTCAAAAGCAAAGCCTTTTAAACTAGTCTTTTAACGATTTTATTGAACGAACGTCTCAGCGGTTGCAAACTTGAATATAAACTATTATATTCGCTAGATGACAGAGCGGACGTTTCAAAATGCAAAGCTAATAGCCATCGTGGTGAAAAACAATTTAATCGCTCGCCATTTTGTTCGGATGAGAGTTTTTGAAAACAAATCACATGTAGATTAAGGTTCGTTTCATTCCAAACATTTCTATAATTCTGTGCGTAGGGCCTATAACTAAGCAAATTTTGCTAAGCAATCTTACCGTCTACCAGGTTATTATACTGTATTTCGTTTTAGCGTCAAAATTATTCGGGGAACGAATATACCCCCATCACCATGGGTCAAACTTCCGGAAAAATCCCTGTACAAATCGCCAGATCAGGACATACCCCCGCCCCGGGTAGAACATCAATTGAATGAGTTGTGGGGCCCCAAGGCCGTAGCCAGGATTTTATTTCGGGGGGTGTTTTCAATGGCGGCGCCAAAAAATTTTTGTCGTCCGGTCAAAATCTTGTGAAAAATTTTCATTTTCGCCGCCAAATTTTCTGATGACCTTTTTTTTTTTTTTTTTAGTCGTCCGGTCGAAATCTTGAGAAAAATTCCCATTTTCTCGGGGGGTGTTTTCGTGGCTTTTTCATGGTTTTTGCTTAAAAAATTAGAAAATGCATTGGATTTTTTTATGCATTTTCCATTTCGGGGGGTGTTCAAACACCCAAAACACCCCCCTAAATACGGCCTTGTGTGGGGGCACGGACATTCCCTTGGACAAACCCCTGAGAAAACGGTTGTAGGACAAAACCTCCCGGACAACCCCCTTTCGGATAAACCCATGGACAATTCCCCAGGGCATGACAGAACCCCTTGGTAGAATATATTGAGCATAAGTTGTCTTACTAGGCCTATAAAACGGCTGTCCTAAGTGCGCAAGTTGGATTGGTGAAAAGAATTGTCATTAAATAGAAGCTGGGTTGATAAAAAATAAATTTGACTTAATTGAAGCTGGATTGATGAAAATCTTCTTGCCTAAATGGAAGCTGGATTGGTGAAATTTTTTTGCTTAAATAGAAGCTGGATTGATGAAACTCTTCTTGCCTAAATGGAAGCTGGATTGATGAAATCGTTTTGCTTATGTAGAAGCTGGATTGATGAACATCTACTTGCTTAAGTGGAAGCTGGATTGTTGAAAATATACTTGCTTAAATTGGAGCTGGATGAAAAAAAAATTATTTAAATAGAAGCTGGATGAAAGGAATTTTTGCCTAAATAGAAGCTAAATTACTGACGATTCATGCTGTCTTAGATTACGCCAACAGGTATTAGCTTCATATCGGAGTGACTGAACGACACTAACAAGTTACAAGTTCACGCCTGAATGACAGCGACAGATGTTTACCTGTATTGCACTAATTAGTTGACACAGCATGAGGAACTGGATAATTAGCTGAAGTTTAAACAAACTATAGGCCTACCAGCAGAAGTAGGCTATTTGCGCAGCCGGGGCGGGGGTTAATCTCCTAGGCTAAATCAGGGGAATTGTAGAGGGTTTTTTGTCGGGTGGAAGGGGGGGGGTGGGTGAGGAGGAGTTTGCCCGGGGGGGGGAGTTGTCCAGAGGGGAAATGTCTGCGCCCCGCTGAGAATAACACTGATGAAATACTTGTAACAAGTTCTTACAATAAGGTGAAAAGTGTTCAACATCTCAAAAATATGTACTTCTGAAATATCTATAAGAAAGCCTACTGTATAAATATTTCGAAATAAAAGTGGCACTAATCGACAGAACTATACAGTATACATGCATGTGCATAATTATCCGAACAGTTCTATAGCATCTTTATTTTAATTCAATTACAATTGTTTTCAACTTTTAAGCATGCTGAATAAAAAGTCTGCGCATTTGAAAAAGCAAAGTCAATAGGTGGAAACAATTCATGGCCAGAACAATGCTTTACAAGCTCCTTCCATGTTTCAAACAATTCGTCACATATACCACATCCAAAAGATTTTGAAAACCACGTATTTGCATCCACAGACAATTTGAGTCTACTCCTTGAAAGGTATTCACTATCTTTATATTTCGACAAAAGACCTTCCATTCCACTTGAATCCGGACATGTGTTCATTGAGAAACTTTTGTCTGGTGCAACAATGCAACCAGGTGTATTGTATCTGACAAAACGGTCAGACAGGTTAGCAATTACTTCAGTTCCAATTTTAAGATCCTGTGGCCCATTTTCTGAATGGACTTCAAACTGCTTTGATGATAAACTGTTCTTGGAATAAGACGTATGGGTTGTCATGTGACGTTTCAAAGTACCACATTGAGTAAATCTTTTCTGGCATAACTGGCATCTGTATGGTTTCTCTACAGCATGAATTCTCATGTGCTTTTTCATGTCACCAGTTCCATTAAATGATTTCTGACATATCTGGCAAATGTATGGTTTCTCTCCAGTATGAATTCTCGTGTGGCTCTTCAGGTCACCATTTCTATTAAATGATTTCTGACATATCTGGCAAATGTATGGTTTCTCTCCAGTATGAATTCTCATGTGCTTTTTCAGGTCACCAGTTCCATTAAATGATTTCTGACATATCTGGCAACTGTATGGTTTCTCTCCAGTATGAATTCTCATGTGCTTTTTCAGGGTACCAGTTACATTAAATGATTTCTTACATCTCTGGCAACAGTATGGTTTCTCTCCAGTATGGATTCTCATGTGCTGTTTCAGATGACAATTTTCATTAAATGATTTCTGACATATCAGGCAAATGTATGGTTTCTCTCCAGTATGAGTTCTCATGTGCATTTTCAGTTTATCAGTTCCATTAAATGATTTCTGACATATCTGGCAACTGTATGGTTTCTCTCCAGTATGAATTCTCATGTGCTTTTTCAGATTACCCTTTTCATTAAATGATTTCTGACATATCTGGCAACTGTATGGTTTCTCTCCAGTATGAATTCTCATGTGCTTTTTCAGGGTACCAGTTACATTAAATGATTTTTGGCATGTCTGGCAACTGTATGGTTTCTCTCCAGTATGAATTCTCATGTGGATTTTCAGATGACTATTTCCAATATATGATTTCTGACATATGTGGCAAATGTATGGTTTCTCTCCAGTATGAATTCTCATGTGCATTTTCAGGTCACCAGTTCCATTAAATGATTTTTGGCATATCTGGCAACTGTAATGGCTTTCTTCCATTTTAATTCTCGTATTCGCCATCAGTCTACTCGTTTAATCGATTACGTCACAATTTTCATCAGTTTCAGTTCATTGAAGAACTCTTAGATCATTACAACTAGACTACTAAAGTCTATAGTCTCTGAAACAATTAAGCTATGTGTGCTTCCTCAATCGCCAGATACAAATCAAAGGTGGAATATGACTTTTATGACACTGACTTATGTTGTTCAATGCAAAGTAATTGTCTGTGTTTGAGATTTTGCAACAACTGTTGCTCCAATGCATGCAATGTTCATCGTAATAGTAATATATATTCGTTTAATTTAAAATAAGACAATTGCTGGTGACACACCGCACCCAGTTACATGTCAAAATATAAATTAAAAACAGAAATAATAATAAAGTATAGTAATAATAAAGTTTTAAAAAATAAAGTAGCGGCAGCCATAATCAGGCGTCTGTTTGTTGTCAATGTAAGAGGAAAAGGATTTCTTGAGTATCCATTATGTCCTGCTAAAGATGTCCTCGGAAGGATAAATGCCGATGTTATAGGCTACTCCTGCCAAGATGATCGTAGTTAAAAGATGATGGATGTTATAATTATGCGCATAGACTAGTCCATTGCTGCAGCCCTACAGCGAAACTCTTGGATGACGCGATTGACGTGGTTATCCATTGTAAACACACATGCGACAGTCATGTGGTGAAGATCGTAGATGAAATTGTCAAAAACGCGCAAATAACTCATGGCTTCCTCCGGAGGCATCAAAGAAACAGACCAGGTGGCATGATATAGAATCCAAGTAGTGAAGTCTTGTCTTGTTGTAGTGTTATTGTCCAATTCTGAAAGTCTTCAAAAGAAGTAGGAGGCCCTTGCGGTTTTTAGTCGTTACCGTACGAGAAACATTACTGTCACGTGTTGCATAAAAACATAAAAAAATCGTTATTGAGCACGTAATGTATAGTAATGTCGACTTCATTTAAGATGTTCACAAGAAGGATCCGTGCGTCATCTGACACTGGACGTCATCGCCTGAGTAAAGCAACAAAGAAAAATACACAATGAAGAAATAATGGATCCATTTTAAACCTTGTAAAATAGCACATCTCCAGTTCTCCATGCTATTCCTCAGTGTGATTTTGATCGACGATGAAATAGTTGACATTCATTTAAATAAACGACACAAATATCTAATGTCACGTTCCAGATGAACATTTATGTTGCAACAGAAATTTGAAGCTTTAACAAAATGCTGTTCATTATCATCATGTACCTGCTAAAAAGAGCAGAAATTTATTTTATACTAGCTGTACCCGGCCACGCTTTGCTGTGGCAGAAAAGACCCTCCCCTCCTCTCCCCTCCCCCTCCCCTCCCATTGCCCCTCCCCTCCCTGCATCCCCCCATCTCTCCCCTCCCTATTCGTCCCGCTCCCTCCCCTCCTTTCCTCCCTCACACCGTCCCTCTCCGATAGCGACGCGGATAGCGCCATAAAACTCTTCAGCAAGAAGGCCGCAATGGAATGTGTTGAAATGCGCTACATAAACGGAACACATTTGAACAACCGTTTGAAACGCGCCATTTCGCCATAAAACTCTTCAGCAAGAAGGCCGCAATGGAATGTGTTGAAATGCGCTACATAACGGAACACATTTGAACAACCGTTTGAAACGCGCCCGAATTGTAAGGCAAGTCTTATCGACAGGCGTATGTGTTGAAAACGGTAGAATTTGCAAAGTTGCTTTTTTTGTTTAAAAGATTGCGCTTTTTCCCAAAAAGCTTCTGCGAACCCGGCCGTGTTGGAACTAAACGTTTTGGTGAAGTTTCGAAAGCAATCAATGAAGAAAGTTCGGAGATATTTGAAGCCGTTCTAAACGCGGTTACATTTTTATTTATATAGATATAAAAAGATGATGATGATGATGGTTCTCTGCCCGAAGGCAGGTTCATTGGCTTTACGCCCCTGGGGATGAGATGAGTGAGGTGGTTTCCCGTTGCCTTCCCCACAGACAATAATGGGTAAGCAACTTGCCTAAGGTCGCTCCGCAGGAGCTTTCGCCTCTGCGTCCCACACGTACTAGCCCGAGATATCTAAATCTCTAAATGTCAAATCCCAGTCCAGGGCTTGAACCGCAGTCCGTTGTATCCAACAGACGAATACCGTTCGCGCTTACCGGTGTAGCTAACTAGGCTAGTATAAAAAGACAGAACATAATTTCAATTGTGCCTGTTATTGTAGGGCTCTTATCATTTTGTTGTTTAGTGACCAGTTAGTAATAATGATATGTCACACTTCTAGCGCCCAGTGCTTACCAGTTAAAACCTCTACGATGTAGTTTATCTAAAAACTGCAAATAGCACAATGAAATAATTTTAAGGTAGATCATATCATATCTTAGAATGATTTACACGCCATTTCTGATTAAGAATATCCAACATAAAAGTTCATATGCATGTTCAATTCAATTGCAGATCCATCTCACCTATGAAATACATTAAAATGTAAAATCATTGAACACATAGTTACATGAATAGCATGCATTGCAATCTCACTTATCAACCGATTCACTAAACCTTCAAATTTCAGTCTGTATACCATAAGTTTCATTTAACACAATCCGCTCTTCTTTGCTATTCATAATGATATCTAGTTATAGTGAGGAGGCTAAGGTCCAAAAACGCAGTGCATTGTGCATCTTGTGGATAAAAGCAACAAATTTTTACAGCTTCAAGACAAACATATTTTAAAACTTTTCAGCTAGAGGCATCAAAAAATTCAAATGGGAACATACTTAAACAGAAGGTTGAAAGTATGCTAAAAATGCACATGCTCCAGAGTTGATATGCAGCTCTAAACTGCACTTAGATGCAGAATATGTGGTCTTTTGACAACATGAAACATTACTAATCTGATTTAAACATTGCACATTTTGGGGAAATTGATACAGAACAAGTATACTATGAAAGTATGCTAAAAATTAACATCCGAGAGATGAAATGCAACTATTTATTGCTCTAATATGCATAATATGTGGTCTTTTGACAAAATGAAGCATTACTAATCTAACACATATATTCAATGAAAGTATGCTAAAAATTCACATTTCCAGAGCCGATACACAACTCTTTATGCACATAGATGCAGAATATGTGGTCTTTTGACAAAATAAAACATTTCTAACCTAATTAAAACATTACGCATATATGCATACATGTGTGGGACAATTGACAGAGCACAAGTATTGAAGTATACTATGAAAGTATGCTAAAAATTCACATTTCCGGAGCCGATACACAGCTCTACATGCACATACATACAGAATATGTGGTCTTTTGACAACATGGAACATTTCTAACCTAATTAAAACATGACACACATGCATACATGTGGTACAATTGCTATAGCGCCAGTATGCTGTGGAAGTATGCTAAATATTCAAATTTTAAAAGCCGATACTCAACTCTTTATGCACTTATATGCAGAATACGGTGTCTTTTAACAACGTGACACATTACTAATCTGATTCAAACATTACAGATGTGCATACATGTGTGGGACAATTTATATGGCTCCAGTATACTAGGAAAGTATGCTAAAAATTCACATTTCCAGAGCCGATACATAACTCTACATGCACATAGATGCAGAATATGTGGTCTTTTGACAACATGAAACATTACTAACCTAATTAAGACATGACACACATGCATACATGTGTGGTACAATTGTTATAGCGCCAGTATGCTGTGGAAGTAGGCTAAATATTCAAATTTTAATAGCCGATACACAACTCTTTATGCACTTATATGCAGAATACGGTGTCTTTTAACAACGTGACACATTACTAATCTGATTCAAACATTACAGATGTGCATACATGTGTGGGACAATTTATATGGGTCCAGTATACTAGGAAAGTATGCTAAAGCTGCACATTTCCGAGCCAATATGCAACTCCATATTGCACTTCAATGCAGAATATGTGGTCTTTAGAGAACAAGAAATACTACTAATCTGATTCAAACAATACACATATGCATACATGTGTGTGACAATTGATATAGCTCCAGTATACTATGAAAGTATGCTAAAACTGCACATTTCCAGAACTGATGTGCAACTCCATATTGCACTTAGATGCAGAATATGTGGTCTTTTGACAACATGAACATTACATTTTCCGGTTGCAATATGGTCATGTGGGGTAGCACAATGTTTTGGACACCCATACAAAGGACTTCAAGAGTACTTTCAGCAGATACCAAATACCAATATCAGTTTGCTTCCGTCATGGAAGACATAACATAAAAATAATGTCACAAATAGACACAATGTCAAAATTCAAATTGTAAAACAGGTCTTTTACATTTTGGAAATGTCCTATATAAATGCATGCTGTCACCACAATTGCTAAAAATTATTTGATTTCCATTTTTCATCACTATTAACTAAATGTCAGTTTAATTATGTGGTCATTTATTTCTATCACTACTTTAAAAAGTGTTTTCTCTGCAAAACGTGTCCAGTTAGTTATTCACGATCTGCCTGTCGGTTGTCTCATAAAATTACGCTGACAACCGGCACTAGTGACAATAATTCCTGGTCTTTTGGTATGAAGACCAGGAAAATGTGAAGTACACGTCCAAAGTGAAAAACTGACTGAGATATGTGGGCTGCTGAAGTTGATTTGGTAGGACAAAAACTATGTGAATTTTCGTCTGCATAATTTTTTGACATTTTCAGACTTCTTCAATAACTTTTCATCTAGAGCAGCTAAACCCATTTGTTGTTTTCAGTTTTGAGTTCTAAGCATTGCATAGATTTGCATGCTCAAGTAAATTTGTTGTATTTCGTATGAGGAATAAACCAGAGTTGCTAAAACGTGTCAAAAACATTTCATGTCAAACCTATTTTTTTTCATGCTTGCTGACACATTACACCGTAACAGTCCTACACTATAATAAAATCTCAGATCATTTTAGAGTGGTTTAATTTAGCTGCAACTAGAGTATTCAATGTGTAATTTATTTGTGTCTGGCTGACAGGAACTGTTGCAGCAGTTAGCCAAAAACCTTTCATTTCCATGAGGTGACCAAATGGGTACGTGGGAAACCTGATAAATAAGTCAAACACATGTCATTTGAGAAACTGAAGAAAAGCCTTTTGAATTGACACCAAACTTTATGTGCCAGTGGCCCAGTACGTAATTTTTAAAGCAGCGAAAAATTTTGTAGAACAGCTTGCAGGAATTGGTAAGAGAGGCAATTGTCACCAAGGATTTGTGACACAATATTTTCTCTGCTGGAAGCAACAGCCAGAACAACAACATCGGTATCAATAGTCTTGAGCAAGACACACATAGCTGTGATTCCCAGCTTGAAATAAAGCCCTATATTTTTTCATGATTTAATAGCTTATTAGATCCCTCTCTCTGACCGTATACACTTGAACAATTCAAAGTTCTTGTTTTTTTATGTCTCAATTGGGTCTTTCTTCGAAGTATCTCTGTGATCTGATGCTTCGTCTCCTCTCTGCCCATCACTGCATCCTCTAATATCCTCTTATCGGCTTGACCTTTTGTTTCTCATGTCTGTCTTGGCTCAATCCAGTTGCTTTGACTGCAAAGGTCCCTCTCTATGGAATAGAATTCCAACATCAGTTCGCTCCACCTTTCTCTCTAGTAATCTTTTCTCATATTTCTCTCGTCTCAAATCTGTTTTCTCTCAGGATCCATCACACTGGTAGTACTTCTGAAAGACGTTTGCTGAGAGTAACGCTATAATGGTATTATACAAAACAATAATGTCATCAATACAGCTAACATTTAAGGAAAACATTTTCATCGGAAGAAATTATGTTCATAGGAAGAATTATCTTCATCAATCAAATTTTTTAAATTAAGTTCTTTTTCTTTCCATCAATCTAACTTCCCTTTAAGGCAAAAAACTTCATCGACCAAGCAAGGATTTAGTTTTCGACATCAACTTTAACCTGACAGCTTAACATAATTTAGAAAAAATTTCTCGCTTTTAAACAGAAGTTGGATTGATGAAAAATGTTTACTTAAATAGAAGTGGGATCGATGAAAAAATTCTTACTTAACTGAACGCTGGATTGATGAACAACATATTTCATTTAAATATAGAATGACAAGAAATAGTTGTTGCTGCTCAAATAGAAGCAATACTGATTAAATAAATTCTTGCCTTAATGGAACTTATGGAAGATTGATGAAAAGGGTAATCATGCAGACAATGGCCCTGTTTGTGTAAGGCTGTAAGCAGTATAGCCACCTAAGAAATTGCTAAAATGGAGTGCTGTAACCCATCAGTCCTATCCCGTGATGGAATGCACTCAGTAAGTATGTAATCAAAACAACAAATTAACACAATTTCTAAGTAAGCAAATAAGGCAATTCATTTTAGCACAGCAATAGACTAAATTAAAGCCTACATAATTAATTAAATAAATGTTTTAAAATTATGACGAAATAGAGATAATTAAAATTAAAACCAACCGAATTTCTATTTACTCATATTATTTACTTCATATTTTAATTTATAATTATTAACTTTACCCTTTTACTGGGAATCTCGCGTTGATTTAATACTTACTGAGAGCACTACATCATGGGATGCGACTGATAAGTCACAGCGCTCTATTTTAGCGACGGCCATACCGTTGACATGGACAGAACCATAGTCTGCAAAATTACCATGAAAAGGATTCATGCTAAAGCAGAAGTAGGACTGAGGGAAAAACACTAATGCTGCGATATGCGAATAATTTAGAACGCGTTCAATTAACAGTCAAGCACTGGGACTGCCGAGTCGATTAAAAACACTGCTTAGACATCGCTACGTTATTCAAATTCTAACCTTCCAGACACAAATATTCAAATGCATGCAAATTTACATAATCCTTGTTAAAAAATACTAATGTTCTTGTACACAATACAAGCGAAAAAACAACTTTAATTAAATTTGTAATATTTGTAATCCCACATTTTCGCTCGCGACACTAAGTTTAGAAACCAACTTAACCAAGCTATCGCACAAGGCTGGCCCTGTAGAGCGAAAATAGCCCAATAAATTAACCAAAATGGTCGATCTAACAGCAAAAGTAACCGATTTTCCACACTTTTCGCTAATTTTTTTAGTTATGTTCCGGATCGAATTAATTGATGCCTCTAGCTGAAAAGTCTTAAAATATGTTTTTCTTCAATACAAAAAAGTTTGTTGCTTTTATCCACAGTTTGCACAATGCACGAGCTTAACGTCCTCACTATTATAACTACATGAATAAGAGTGAGATGGCAGAACCATCTTCATTGTCATTTAACCCACTACTGACTACGGTGTAGTAAATGGTAAGAAAATATCCTATAATATTCAGTCGGTAAATGGTTAAATATCTCTTTCCTTTTGATGGTTTCTCAAGTGCTTCAAAATCTCTCTGCGTTGATGGTGTATTATTTAAAGCACATGTTGACCTGAGCTGATAGCAATTTATTCGTTTGATGGTTTCTGATCCTGACACTGAATTGTTTTTAACGTTTTATGGTTGTGTGCTTAACCGAGAGTCACCGCTGATCAAACGAAGCGCTCGTGAATAAGCTGGTCCCTCCGCATGGCTTTGGATTGGCGCCATAAAAATTTGGAGATTACGACAACGAGTATGATAACTTAACAGGCATTATCCATAACATTATTTTCACACAGATGGCCCTTTGTTTCGGTAAAGTTGTTGTTTAATAACCATTTAAAGGCAAAGTCTAGATTAATTGCACATTTACATGTACTATCGAGGGAACAGTCTTAGATTATTTTGTGATTGCTTAGGTCAATAACTGTTCAATGGTGGTTCTTTGGTGAAAATATCTTAATCTGCAGATGTACGGTTATATGATGATTTTTCAATACGTATTTTACCTTCGGCTGTCCATACCGAATGTCTGAATACCCAACGTGAATATCAAACCAACTTGACGGAGGTGAGGGAGGAGTGGGGTAAACGTGTAGTTTAGCGTAATACATTATTACGCTAAACTACACGTTTACCGAGAAGTGACAAATATACACTGTCTTTTGCCAGCGCAAGTGGCGTGGCGTTGAGTTATTGTAAAGAACCATCAAATTTCCGGAAATTTTTCAAATCCAACTTCTGATTCAGCGATATTATTTTCATCAATCGAACTTCAATTCCCCATAAATTATTTTCACCAATCCACCGAGTTTCTATACACAATCCTAACACTAACACTAACAGACCCTCACGACGTCTAACCTGAACCTAACCGGAACTCACGAAAACTACCCTCTCGGGATACAATATTGTCTGTATTTTTTATGCAGCAAAGACAACGACGACAGCGCCGTAAAAATAAGTATTTTTTCTCCGCCATGGTAAATGTAAACCATCAAATGTGGTTGTTAACACAATTATGTGCAAAGAATTATCTAACCATGTTTGGAATTAAAGAAGAATCTTCCCGTTTTCATGTTTCAAAAACTGTCATTCGAACCAAATGGCGAGCGATTAAAACGTTTCACGACAACTACGAGTGAGTTTGATTTTCCGGAAGTACATCCTGTCAGCTAGCGAAAATTTGTCATCAATATTTTAATCGGAAAATAATGGTTCCACGACAACTGGTCCAACGACAACTCGTCCAACGACAATTCGTCCACGGACAACTGGTCCACCGACAACTGGTCCACTGAAATAGAAGCCGGATTAATGAGAAAGCGCTTGAGAAATGGAAGCTGGATGAAGGTTTTCACATGTGAAATAGAAGCTGAATTGATGAAAAACGCTTAAGAAATGGAAGATGGATCAAGTTTTTTTCGATCTGAAATAGAAGCTGGATGCATATTGAGACACATGATGAAAATCGTCAATTCAGCTTCTATTTAAGCGCGGAAACCATTAGACTTTTTTTCATAAACCCAGCTCCTATTTCGTAAATAAGGAACTTTCATCCTGCTTCTATTTCTCAAGAGTTTTCTCATTAATCCGGCTTCTATTTCGGTGGACCAGTTGTCGGTGGACCAGTTGTCCGTGGACGAGTTGTCGTTGGACGAGTTGTCGTTGGACGAATTGTCGTGACACCGAAAATAATAGCCTCGAAGTCATTTCTCCATGTAACTTCAGCGGCCATTAAGTATTTTAGTTAGAGATGAAAATATTGATAACAAACCACGAAATGGGATGACGGATGAAAATCTTCAGTCCAAAACAAAAAGCGAGATGATTTTTCTGTTTTTTAGTGCAATAAATGCGATGATTGATGCAAATCTAGTTTCCGGGGGGTAATCTGAAACCGGTTTCAAGTTACCGGGGGTAATGTTTAGGAGGGGGTAATTTGAAACCTTTACACCGGTGTAAAGGTTTCAGATTACCCCCTCCTAAACATCACCCCCCTGAAAACTGTAAATTGGACCAATCATCGCATTTATTGCACTAAAATAATAGGAAAAATCATCCCGCTTCTTGTTTTGGTCTGAAGATTTTCATCTGTCATCCCACTTTGTGGTTTGTTATCAATATTTTCATCTGTAACTAAAATACTAATCGCCGCTGAAGTTTACATGGAGAAAATGGCGTCGAGGCTATTATTTTTTTCGGATCAAAATATTGATAACAAAACACGAAGTAGGATGACGGATGATATTCTGCAGACCAAAACAAGAAGCGGGATGATTTTTCTGATTTTTTAGTGCAATAAATGCGATGATTGATGCCAATCTAGTTTCCGGGGGGTAATCTGAGACTGGTTTCAAGTTACCGGGGGTAATGTTTAGGAGGGGGTAATTTGAAACCTTTACACCGGGAAGCATATACCCGAATCCCAAGCCGTATAGCACTTCCGAGATATTTTATTTCCGTAAATTGGAAGTTGGATGTAAGATGAAAACATGAAATTACTGCTGACGTATTGCAGTATCATTAGAAGCTGGATGAGCATATTAATTAACAAAATTAGAAGTTGTATGATCGACGAAATCATGACTTTATGCTAAATTGTAACCGTAAAACTAGAGGCAGGATGAAGGATAAAAATTATTTTAGTTGAAGTAGAAGTTGGATGAATAACGGAACTGTGATATAGTAGAATTAGAAGTTGGATGAGCAATGAAAAACTGATTAAAACATGTTTTAATTAATTTTACGTTGCTATACGGCTTGGGATTCGGGTATATGCCACCGGGAAAGGAGCGCCAAGATTCAAATTGCTGGTTGTGCAGTTTAAAATAATTCTTTAACAAAGCCCTGCTTTGCTCACAGCCTGAGGAGTCAGGACCACCATGGCTCAATCCATTTCCTGCATAAGTCCCACGCTTTGAAGTGGACTTCATCCATAAGTTCGCTCCGTCTTCGTCTCTGATGATAATTATTTTATCATCTTTCTCTAGCTTCAAAACCTGCCTTTGCCCTCTAGATCATTCGCACTACGAGCGCTTTTGAAATGCTCTTGCGGAGAGAAGCTGAAAAGAGAGCAGCATCTCTGACAGGCTCTTTATTCTCCAATCGCCATATTAGAATGCCTACTACATGACATTGTCTAAGTATTCGTACATGTAATTGCCACAAAGCAACAATAATATTATGTGTATGCACGTATCTCCTAGCTCACAGAGTCACAGCATCCACCCTTAATTCTATTTGAATTACAATTGTTTTCAACTTTAAAATGTGTGAAATAATTATAAGCCAGCAAAGTATAAAAGAAAACTCATCAGGTGAAAAAAGTTGATGTCAAGAACAATGATCTCGAAATTCCTTTTCTGTTTCAAGAAATTCATCACATAGGCCTAGGCTATGCCACATTCACAATCTGCATCTGTAATTATCCGCAGAAAATTGCGCAATTCCACTTGGAGCCTGGGTTCTAGGACAAAATGGTACGGACAAAACGGTATTAATAAACTGAAGCTGGATGAGGGTATTTTATTGCTGAAATAGAGGGTGAATGCTTTTTTTGTGGCTGAAATACAGCTCTAGTGAAGAAAAAAAAGAGAAAAGAAAGCCTGAATTGCGAACAAAAATGCTTGAGAAATGGAAGCTGGATTGATGTCTTTCATTCATGTGTTTCATGATATATTCAGCTTCAATTTCAGCCATAAGATTCCTTAAATCAACTTCCATTCATAATACATCTTTCATTAACCCAGCCTCTATTTCAGCTGTGAAAACACCCTGACTCTACCATCTAAAACTAACTATAAAAAGGAAAAACTCCGAAAAAGTACATTCAACTTTTTTACCTAATAAGCTTGGGGCCTTTTGGATCTCGGGGACCCGTGGATTTTGTACACCTTCGTTACATGGTTGTTACGCCACTGATTGTCGTCATCATCATCGACGTCGTCATCATCACCGTCTTCATCATCATCATCATCATCATCATCAATATTACTTGGCTTTTCAGTCTACAACGGGGAAAGAAGCATGCTCTCCAGAACATTACCACAGATAACTTAACTTAAGACATTATTAGGCCTAATTATTCTCTCTCTTCCTCTCTTTCTCTCAGCTCGTTTCGTTTCTTTCGGCACATCTGCCGACGCCTAATTATTATTAATTTTTTGGGGAACCTTAATTTAATATTCCGAACTTGATCCGGAGGAAGACTTAATCTCTCCGACTTAATATACGCCCTCTGTTGTCGCCTAAACGAGGGAATCACGCATCATTTATAAAGCTGTTTGATGCTCGTCCTATCTCCGAAACTTCATCCATCCTTTATTCGTCGTCTCTCCGAAACTCTATCCGAGCGATGCACAGGAGAATTATTTCCCAATAATCTTGGCGATAGGTTTTGACAAGCGACATTTGTCCTGTTAGATATCATAAACAGATGTCCACCCAGTTGATAAGATAAATTCCATGTAGCGGAATTATAATCCGTTACACTTTAGAGATATAATCCATGGCAGTGCCTCTCCGTAGGCCAGTGGTTCTTAACCAGTGTTCGACCGAACCCCTGGGGTTCGATGAGCCAGTGCCAGAGGTATGACACTAATTAGTTGACACAGTATGAGGAACTGGATAATTAGCCGAAGTTTAAACAAACTATAGGCCTACCAGCAGAAGTAGGCTATTTGCACAGCAAAGGGGGAAAATTGTCCGGGGGGGGGTTAACCTCCTAGGCTAAATCAGGGGAATTGTCCAGGGGGTTGTCCAGGGGGGAAATGTCCGCGCCCCGTTGAGAATAACCCTTTTTTAAAATTTCTGATGAAATGCAACAAGTTGTTAAAATAAAATGAAAAGTGTTCAACATCTCAAAAATATGTACTTCTGAAATATATAAATAAGAAAGCCTACTGTATAAATATTTCGAAATAAAAGTGGCACTAATCGACAGAACTATACATGCATGTGCATATCCGAACAGTTCTATAGCATCTTTACTTTAACTTGAATTGCAATTGTTTTCAACTTTTAAGCAAGCTGAATAAAAAGTCTGCGCATTTGAAAAAACAAAGTCATTAGGTGGAAACAATTCATGGCAAGAACAATGCTTTACAAGCTCCTCCTGTGTTTCAAACAATTCGTCACACATACCACATCCAAACGATTTTGAAAACCACGTATTTGCATCCACAGACAATTTGAGTTTGCTACTAGAAAGGTATTCACTATCTTTATTTTTCGACAAAAGACTTTCCATTCCACTTGAATCCGGATATGTGTTCATTGAGAAACTTTTGTTTGGTGCATCAATGCAACCAGCAGTATTGAATCTGACAAAACGGTCAGACAGTTTAGCAATTACTTCAGCTCCAATTTTATGACCCTGAGGGTCAGTTTCTGAATGGACTTCAAACTGCTTTGATAACAAACTGTTCTTGGAATAAGACATAGTATTATTGCGTCTGTGTTGCTTCTCAGTTGCATGAGTTCCTCTGTGTTGCTTTAAACCTTGGCTTTGTTTGAATCTCTTATTACAAATCTCACAAATGTATGGTTTTTCATCACTATGGGTTGTCATGTGAGATTTCAATTGACAAGATTGAGTAAATCCTTTCTGGCATAGCTGGCAACTGTATGGTTTTTCTCCAGCATGAATTCTCATGTGCGATTTCAGGTGACTACTTCCATCAAATGATTTCTGACATATCTGGCAACTGTATGGTTTCTCTCCAGTATGAATTCTCATGTGCATTTTCAGGTTATCAGTTCGAGTAAATGATTTCTGACATATCTGGCAACTGTATGGTTTCTCTCCAGTATGAATTCTCATGTGCTTTTTCAGATTACCTTTTTCATTAAATGATTTCTGACATATCTGACAACTGTATGGTTTCTCTCCAGTATGAATTCCCATGTGAATTTTCAAGTTACAAGTTTCATTAAATGATTTCTGACATATCTTGCAACTGTATGGTTTCTCTCCAGTATGAATTTTCATGTGCTTTTTCAGCTGACCATTTCCATTAAATGATTTCTGACATATCTGGCAACTGTATGGTTTCTCTCCAGTATGAATTCTCATGTGGATTTTCAGATGACTGTTACCATTACATGATTTCTGACATATCTGGCAACTGTATGGTTTCTCTCCAGTATGAATTCTCATGTGGATTTTCAGTTGACCATTTCCATTTAACGATTTCTGACATATCTGGCAACTGTATGGTTTTTCTCCAGTATGAAAGCTCATGTGGCTTTTCAGTTTACCAATTCCAATAAATGATTTCTGACATATCTGGCAACTGTATGGTTTCTCTCCAGTATGAATTCTCATGTGGCTTTTCAGATGACTATTTCCAATAAATGATTTCTGACATATCTGACAACTGCATGGTTTCTCTCCAGTATGAATTCTCATGTGCATTTTCAGGTTACCCTTTTCAGTAAATGATTTCTGACATATATGGCAACTGTATGGTTTCTCTCCAGTATGAATTCTCATGTGCTTTTTCAGGGTACCAATTACATTAAATGATGTTTGGCATATCTGGCAACTGTAATGGCTTTCTTCCATTTTAATTCTCGTATTCGCCATCAGTCTACTTGTTTAATCGATTACTTCACAATTTTCATCAGTTTCGGTTCATTGAAGAACTCTTAGATCATTACAACTAGACTACTAAAGTCTATAGTCTCTGAAACAATTAATCTATGTGTGCTTCCTCAATCGCCAGATACAAATCAAAGATGGACTATGACTTTTATGACACTGACTTCTGCTGTTCACTGCAATGTAATTGTCTGTGTACAAGATTTTGCAACAATTGTTGCTCCAATGCATGCAATGTTCATCGTAATAATAATAAATATATATATATTCGTTTAATTTAAAATAAGACAATTCCTGGTGACACACTGCACCCGGTTACATGTCAAAAATATAAAATAAAACACAGAAATAATAATAAAGTATAGTAATAATAAAGTTTTAAAAAAATAAAATAGTGGCAGCCATAATCAGGCGCCAATCTGTCTGGTTGTTGATGTTAATGTTAGAGAAAAAGGATTTCTTGAGTAACCATTATGTCCTGCTAAAGATGTAATCGGAAGGATAAATGCCGATGTTACAGGCTACTCCTGCCAAGATGATCGTAGTTAAAAGATGATGGATGTTATAATATGCACATAGACTAGTACAATGCTGCAGCCCTACAGCGAAACTCTTGGATGACGCGATTGACGTGGTTATCCATTGTAAACACACATGCGACAGTCATGCGGTGAAGATCGTAGATGAAATTGTCAAAAACGCGCAAATAACTCATGGCTTCCTCCGGAGGCATCAAAGAAACAGACCAGATGGCATGATATAGAATCCAAGTAGCGAAGTCTTGTCTTGTTGTAGTGTTATTGTCCAATTCTGAAAGTCTTCAAAAGAAGTAGGATGCCCTTGCGGTTTTTAGTCGTTACCGCACGAGAAACATTACTGTCACGTGTTGCATAAAAACAAAAAAAAATCGTTATTGAGCACGTAATGTATAGTAATGTCGACTTCATTTTAGATGTTCACAAGAAGGATCCGTGCTTCATCTGACACTGGATGTCATCGCCTGAGTAAAGCAACAGAAAAAACACAACATTGAAGAAATAATGGATACATTTTAAACCTTGTGAAATAGCACATCTCCAGTTCCCCATGCTATTCCTCAGTGTGATTTTGATTGAAGATGAAAATTAGTTGGCATTCATAAACGACACAAATATCCAATGTCATGTTCCAGATGAACATTTATGTTGCAACAGAAATTTGAAGCTTTAACAAAATGCTGTTCATTATCATCATGTACCTGATAAAAATAGCAGAAATTTATTTCATATATAAAAAACAGAACATAATTTCATTTGTGCCTATTTTCGTAGGGCTCTTATCATTTTGTTGTTTAGTGACCAGTTAGTAATAATGATATGTCTCATTTCCAGCGCCTTGTGCTTAACGATTAAACCCTCCACGATGCAGTTTATCTCAAAACTGGAAATAACAGTACAATTTGGTAATTTTAAAGCAGATCATATCTCATATCTTAGAATGATTTTCACGCCATCTCTTATTAAGAATACCAAACCATAAAAGTTCATCTGCATTTTCGGTCCAATTGCAGATCCATCTCACCAATGAAATCCATTAAAATGAACAATCGTTGAACACATAGTAATATGAATAGCACGCATTGAAATATCACTTATCAACGGATTCACTAAACCTTCAAATTTCAGTCTGTATACCAAAAGTTTCATTTAACAGAATCCACTTTTCTATGCTGTCCATAACGACATCTAATTAGAACTACATGAACAAGAGTGAGATGGCAGAACCATCTTCATTGTCACTTAACCCACTACTGACTACGGTGTAGTAAATGGTAAGAAAAATCCTATAATATTCGGTCGGTAAAGTGTTAAATATCTCTTTGCTTTTGATGGTTTCTCAAGTGCTTCAAAATCTCTCTGCGTTGATGGTGCATTAAAGCACATGTTGCCCTCATAGCAATTTAATTGTTTGATGGTTTCAAATCCTGACACTGAATTGTTTTTAACGTTTTATGGTCGTGAGCTTAACCGAGTGTCACCACTGATCAAACGAAGCGCTCGTGAATAAGCTGGTCCCTCCGCTTGGCTTTAGATTGGCGCCATAGAAATTTGGAGATTACGATAACGAGTATGATAACTTAATAGGCATTATCCATAACATCATTTTCAGACAGATGGCACTTTGTTTCGGTAAAGTTGTTGTTTAATAACCATTTTAAAGGCAAAGTCTAGATTAGTTACACATTTACATGTACTATCGAGGGAACAGTCTTAGATTATTTTGTGATTGCTTAGGTCAACAACTGTTCAATGGTGGTTCTTTGGTGAAAATATCTTATGCAGATGTACGGTTATATGATGATTTTTCAATACGTATTTTACCTTCGGCTGTCCATACCGAATGTCTGAATACCCAACGTGAATATCAAACCAACTTGACCGGGGTGAGGGAGGAGTGGGGTAAACGTGTAGTTTAGCGTAATACATTATTACGCTAAACTACACGTTTACCGAGAAGTGACAATAATACACTGTCTTTTGCCAGCGCAAGTGGCGTTGAGTTATTGTAAAGAACCATTAAATTTCCGGAAAATTTTCAAATCCAACTTCTGATTCAGCGATATTATTTTCATCAATCGAACTCCAATTTCCCCGTAAATTATTTTCACCAATCCACCGAGTTTCTATACACAACCCTAACACTAACAGACCCTCACGACGTCTAACCTGAACCTAACTGGAACTCACGAAAACTAGATATCCTATCCGGATATAATATTGTCTGTATTTTTTATGCAGCAATGACAACGACGACAGCGCCGTCAAAATAAGTATTTTTTCTCCGCCATAATGGTAAATGTAAACCATCAAATGTGGAACTTGTTAACACAATTATGTGCAAAGAATTATCTAACCATGTTTGGAATTAAAGAAGAATCTTCCCGTTAGGCCTATCATGTTTCAAAAACTGTCATTCGAACAAAATGGCGAGCGATTAAAATGTTTCACGACAACTACGAGTGAGCTTGATTTTCCGGAAGTACATCCTGTCATTTTATCGTAAATGCTGAACCACCTATTTTTAGCTCAACCAATCACACCTCCCAACAACAACCTCTCATCAATATCACGAAAGTCACCATCCCTTTGTGAAGACTATAGTGTCAACATGTGCGTGTCGGAAGGCTAAAACGATTTTCTACGAATTGCAATATAAAAATTCATCGTTTCGCAATTTCAATTTCTCACAAATGAGTTCACATAGGTCTAGGCTACGGACGAACGTCTTGCACAGGTAATTTCTCATTTTAACGTTCTGTAGGCCTATTAATAGGCTATTATTAAATTTCTACCATGACTATAGCATTGGACACGTAGGCTAGGTGTCGTTCGCGTATGGTAAGGTTTGGCGTCGTGAGGGTCGGTTAGGGTTAGTGCTAGGGTTAGTGTCGTCATTGCATTCTTAAGGTTTGGGGTCGGTTAGGGTTAGTCTTAGGGTTAGTGTCGTCATTGCTTTCTTTCGAACCATACACAATTTTCCGCTCTCCGATACTCTAACTTTTACGATAGTTGCGCCGTCAGTTCAAATTTTGCGTACTTACTTACTCTTAAATGCACCTTTCAATGCTCTGCAACGCGTCAGTAGATTGGATGAGGTGTGATTGGTTGAGCTAAAAAATAGGTGGTTCAGGATTTAAGACTAAGTCATCCTGTCACCTAGCGAAAATTTGTCATCAATATTTTAATCGGAAAAATAGCCTCGAAGTCATTTCTCCATGTAACTTTAACGGCGATTTAGTATTTTAGTTACAGATGAAAATATTGATAACAAACCACGAAGTGGGATGACGGATAAAAATCTTCAGACCAAAACAAGAAGCGAGATGATTTTTTCTGTTTTTTAGTGCAATAAATGCGATGATTGATGCAAATCTAGTTTCCGGGGGTAATCTGAAACCGGTTTCAAGTTACCGGGGGGGGGGGGTAATGTTTAGGAGGGGGTAATTTGAAACCTTTACACCGGGAAAGGAGCGCCAAGATTCAAATTGCTGGTTGTGCAGTTAAAAATAATTCTTTAACAAAGCCCTGCTTTGCTCACAGCCTGAGGAGTCAGGACCACCATGGCTCAATCCATTTCCTGCATAAGTCCCACGCTTTGAAGTGGACTTCATCCATAAGTTCGCTCCGTCTTCGTCTCTGATGATAATTATTTTATCATCTTTCTCTAGCTTCAAAACCTGCCTTTGCCCTCTAGATCATTCGCACTACGAGCGCTTTTGAAATGCTCTTGCGGAGAGAAGCTGAAAAGAGAGCAGCATCTCTGACAGGCGTGACGCGTCTCTTTATTCTCGAATCGCCATATTAGAATGCCTACTACATGACATTGTCTAAGTATTCGTACATGTAATTGCCACAAAGCAACAATAATATTATGATTGTGTATGCACGTATCTCCTAGCTCACAGAGTCACAGCATCCACCCTTCTATTTGAATTACAATTGTTTTCAACTTTAAAACGTGTGAAATAATTATATGCCAGCAAAGTATAAAAGAAAACTCATCAGGTGAAAAAAGTTGATGTCCAGAACAATGATCTCGAAATTCGACAATCCTCCTAAGTCCGGTCCCAAATTATTTCACAGCATTTGTCTCATCGTCACTTTACAAACCGTTCACATCGACTAGGCCTACTAAATATTGTAATTGGCGCACAGCATTTGCAGGTAACTGCCGAAAACGTAAGGTAATTTTATATCTGAAATAGAAGCTGGGTTAATGATAAAACGTTTGAGTAATGGAAGCTCGATTACAGTATTTTTATAATTATCTGAAATGGAAGCCGGGTTAAGGTACAAGCTTCAACTTCAGATATAAAACTACTTTAATCCATAATCCAGCTTCCATTTCAGATTTAAAAATACCTTAATCCAGCTTCCATTTCAGAAATAGGGTGCGTAAGCAATACGACCACCAAGACACAAAGAACTAACGTTGCAGCGTTGTTATCTTTAATAAATCCAACTTCTAGTTTGCCGAGAATTCTTTTGATCGATCCAGCTTCTATTTAGGCAAGAATTTGTTCCATAAATCCCGCTTCTATTTCATCAGGAAATATTTTTCATCGAATTTATAAATTTTGGTGGTCGTATAAAAAACAAGTAAGCATTGGAGAAGCATATCTATGTGATAAGACATGCGAAATAATTTGGGACCGGACTTCGGAGGATTGCCCGAAATTCCTTTTCTGTTTCAAGAAGTTCATCACATATGCCACATTCACAAAATTTCTGCATCTGTAATTATCCCCAGAGAACCTGCAATTCAGCTTGGAGCCTGGGTTCTAGGACAAAATGGTACGGACAAAACGGTATAGATAAACTGAAGCTGAAGGGGGTTGTGACCAAAACGACACTTCGTACCCAAAACAGAAAAAAAGAGAAAGAAAGGGGTTGTGCACGAAACGGCACTCTGCACCCAATTGAAATTGTGGACCACTATGTGGCACAATTTAATGTGGACTTAGTTGTCCGGGTTTGTACAACAAGTAAGGAATTTTCTGTTTAATTTTGATCACGCGGTCTGAGTTTATGTCGCTTGTCTGATTTATTATTGTGACTGCGCTTATTGTCAATGTCGGTTGGTTCGATCGCGACTTCTATTAACCAAACGATAACACTGTCTGACTTATTTGTACAGGCGGTTCTGGGACTTAATTGTCCGGATTTGTGCGACCTACAGGGTACTTTTCTGTTTTATTTTGATGCATCTTGTTATCATGCGACGTCTGAATTCTTATTTTTGTCACTGGACGATATTATACGCTACCGTCTAATTATTCTTTAATGTGCACGTTGGGTCACGTGGTTCTGTACCGTTGTTTGACAGCTGACCCGATGTATGTTTACGCACGCGTTGTTTAATGAACAGCGTTGTCTGTTATACTGTCGTAATATTTTCAGTAATGTACTAGACAGCTATAGCGACTGTTATTACGTCCATTTCTGTGCGCTATATTAATGCTTCGCTTGCTAAGGTTTATCGGCTCATTATTTGATTAATGACGTGGACCTATTTTGTGCACTCCAGCCTACAAAAAAAATTTTCTAACGGGCCAAAATTGTCCGTTTATTTGTGCCATGGCTCTTTCCTCCCCCGAGGCTGGCCACGTCCTTGCTCCGAGGAGGCCTCGGATTTTTCGTTGGAGGGGGTGTTGAGATTTTGGCATGGTGTGTACGCTGCTGCTGTTGCTTGCCGCTGCTGCCTGATGCTGCTGCTAGCCGCGTAATGCTTGCTTGCTTGCTGCTGCTGCTGCTGTTGCTGCGCCGCTGCTGCTTGCTTGCCTGTCCGTTCGCTTGTCCTTGCCTGTCCGTTCGCTTGTCTTTGTCTGTCGGTCTGCCTCTCTAGCGCTGCCTTCGCTCCGCCCACCTACTGGCTAGCATGCATCGCTTGGCCTAGCCTTGAGCCTATATAAGAGAGGTTCTGCCCGTGCTTCGACGAGAGATCCTCGGTGGTCGAGTGGGTTTGTAGCCCGCTTGCCCCGCCGGCGGCACGGGTTCGATTCCCGGTCGGTCGGTTTATCAGAGATTAATTTCTCGGATCTTTACTGCGGGTGACTCGGTCGCAATATAAACGTGGAGTACGAGGTTGTTCTCTGCCTCCGACGCTGATCATCTTCGATATGAAAAAGAGTCGTTAAACCCATACATTTCATTTTTTCGTGCTTCGACGCAGACGAATGGTCTAGCGAAGAACGCGGTAAGACGCGTAGTAGCTGGCAGATGATCTGGCTTGATGAGCGGTAAAACGTTTGTCGAGTGATACTATTGTGGAGGAAGTAAAACCCTGAAGCTGTGCCTCGAGCTCGAACCTTCGGCCTCTTCAGGTGTTCCTCCACGTGACTGGGGTTCGGTTTCCGACTACCGCAACCTAGCTGACGGACGAAGCTGCTACGACGACGGTTCGATTCCAAGTGCTGCCGAGACGGATACGACGGTCCGTCTTGCTCTACGACGACGGTTCAACTCCGGGTGCTGCAGAGGCGGATACGACGGTCCGTCTTGCTCTACGACGACGGTTCAAATCCTGGTGCTGCAGAGGCGGATACGACGGTCCGTCTTGCTCTACGGCGAAGCTACTCCGTCCATTCACGCAGGCGCTATTGCCTGCTGTGCTCGACGACGCCGGTTCGACTCCTGAACGCTTCGTACCTACTCCGACCATTCACGCAGGCGCTATTGCCTGCTGTGCTCGACGACGCCGGTTCGACTCCTGAACGCTTCGTATCTACTCCGACCATTCACGCAGGCGCTATTGCCTGCTGTGAACTCTGGCGCTACACAAACTGCTGCATCGACGCACGAACTCTGGCGCTACATAAACTGCTGCATCGACGCACGAACTCTGGCGCTACATAAACTGCTGCATCGACGCACGAACTCTGGCGCTACATAAACTGCTGCATCGACGCACGAACTCTGATTCCAGCGCTGTAGAAATTGACACTAACAGTTTGTTCTCGAAGTGCTATAGCGATTGCTGTGAACTCCACCTGATCTTCGTGGTTTCTTCAATAAATGTGTTTAAGCCTAGCCGGCTAGTCCTTGGTCGACAGCCAAGGCCTTACTGCGCGGACTGACTGACGGTACCTTGACGACTGGGGTTGGCACTCGGGTCCTGGTGTTTTCGCCCAACCCCTGGTCCGCTACAAATCTAACTAGATTATATGAAAATTTAGTTAATCGTTTAACACATCATGCATGCAGAGACAATAACATGAAAAGTGTTAAATCGCCTCTCAAGTGATGAACTCCTAAATCCTTGTGAAGTATCGAAAACAAACAAAAATTTCAGTACAGCAAAATTTGATATTAAATTACAATAAACCTGTAAAGTATTTGAACCAGGATGAAAAACTGTACTGCATCTTAGTAACGACGCATACAGCGATAACATATTGATGCGTCCGAGAGCAATTAGACGCCCTATAATTAATTAAATGTGAGAAGGACACAACCCCTACAAGTATATATAAAATGCCTCCAAATTCTTTACAGCAGAATGTCTTCTGTCTAAATATACTTAAATGAAAGCAAACCGAATAGCTATTGACGTAGCCTATGCAGAGAACGTATGCATTCCAGAACTCATGATCATGGGCGTCCGCAGCGGGGCGCAAGGGGGCGCAAGTGCGCCCCTGGAATTTTCGCATATTTACAAATAAATTTAGATTATTTTGTTTATGGCTATTACAACACGATTTTCAACATGATTATTGGTGCGCTCTACAAGTTCAACCTATATATCTTTCTTTGTGGGCATAAAGTATAGGTAGGCTATAGGATTCTCTCGTGGTAATATGGAAATTCAAACTGTCACCCATTAAATTTAGACCATGTGACAATTATTTAAAAGTTTGCGCCCCCCCTAGAAAAATTCCTGCGGACGCCCATGCTCATGATAAGCATCTTTTAGATCGAATTACAAACAATATTTTATGTGCTAAATATTACCTTCATATACATGTAGGTATATGCAATCATAATTCAGCACAAGTCAGAAAATAAATCGTGAGGCGAAGAAAATTGTTTGGCTAGAAAAATACTCTAGAAAATCCATTTCTGTTTCAAGCAATTCGTCGCAAACACGACATCCAAAAGATGTCAACAAAGGCGCCTTTCTATCAACGGAAGATTTGACTTTGCAAATATGCAAACAGTCTCCATATTTAATTGTCTGCAACTGACCTGCATTTCCACTTGAATCTGGACATTTGTTCTTTGAGAAATCTTCATTTGACTCATCAATAACACCTGCGCAAGTGTCTGTGATGAACAATCAGCAATAACTTCAACACTATTTTTAAGATCCTATTCATGACAGGATTATTGCAAAGAGTTTCAAACGTTCTGATTCGTTATAGTACAGATCTTTAATCGATTTATTGCTTGAGTGCTGCTTCTCATTTGCATGAGTTTCTCATGCAGTTTCTGTTTAGATATCTACTTTTTGTGAAACCATCAAAACACACATATGTCTAAGGGTGAATCAACAGAATGGATATTCATGCGTCTTTTCAAAGTACTATGTCTAGCAAATGATTTCTGGCATAAGTGGCATATGTATGGTCTCTCTCCAGTGTGGGTTCTTATGTGGTCATTCAGATCACTTTTTGCAGCAAATGATTTCTGACATAGCTGGCACATAAACTGTTTTTCTCTAATATGGGTTCTCATATACCTTTTCAGACGACTTCTGAACTAGGGCCTATCTGACACAAGCACGTCTTTTCTCAAGTATTGATTCTCATGCGCCTTTTAAAATGACTGGGATAGGCAAATGATATCTGACATAACTGTCACATGAATTATTTTTCCGCAGTATGAGTTCTCATGTATATCTTCAGACAACCACTTTGATTAAAATATTTATACATAATTGGCAATAGTATGGTTTATCTCCAGTAGGTGTTCTCACGTTTGTTTTCAGATCACCTTGATTAGCAAATGATTTAGCTGGGTTTTTCCTCCTGTATGTATCCTTGACGTTGCTGGAGGGACGTATGAAGGGGAAGGCAACGAGAGGCAGAAGAAGATTAAATATGCTGAGTGATCTCGATAATGGAGATGCATGTGGTGTACCACCAAGAGGAAGGCGCAGGACAGAGCGGAATGGCGGCGGTCGGAGAGGATCACGAGGTCGTCCATGTCACAAACCTGCTCAACAGCAGAAGACTGAAGAAGAAGATGTAGGCCTATCCTTATGTTACTTTTCAGATCACTGTTAGTAGCAATTTAATGATTAATCACGTAACTGGCATAAATACGGTTTCTCCAGTACGGGTTCTTATATGAATTTTCAGTTCACTGTTAGTAGCCAAAGGATTTCTTACCTCACTGGAACATGTATGGTTCTTGTCCAGTATGGGTTCTCAAGTGACTTTTAAGATGACTGTTCGTAATAAATGATTTCTGACATAGGTGGCACCTGTGTGGTTTCTCTCCTGTATGGCTTCTTGTATGCGCTTTCAGATAATTGTGACTAGCAAATGATTTCTGACATAACTGGCACATGTATGGTTTATCTCCGGCATGGGCTCTCAAGTGCTTTGTCAAAGCAGTTTGATTAGCAAATAATTTATTGCACAACTGGCACATGTATGGTTTTTCATTGGTATGGGTTCTGATGTGCTGGTTCAGATGACTGCGGCGAGCAAATGACTTCTCACACAGCTGGCACAAGTATGGTTTTTCTCCAGTATGGGTTCTCAAATGCCTTTTCAGATTACCGTTACTAAGAAATGATTTTCGACATAGTTGACAACTGTATGGTTTCTCTCCAGTATGTGTTCTCATGTGCAACTTCAGACAGCCACTTAGATTAAATAATTTATCACATAATTGACATTTGTATGGTTTCTCTCCAGTATGTGTTCTTATGTGCGCTTTCAGAAAACTGCGACTGGCAAATGATTTCTGACATAACTGGCACATGTATGCTCTTTCTTCAGTATGGGCTCTCCAATGCCTTTTCATATTACTATGACGAGCAAACGCTTTCTGACAAAGCTGACACATGTGTGGTTTGTCTCCAGAATGTAACCTTATGTGGTTTTTCAGATCACTGTTAGCAGAAAATGATTTCTGACATAACCGGCACATGTATGGTTTTTCTCCCGTATGGGTCCTCAAGTGCTTTTTCAAGTCACTGTTAGTAAAATATGATTTCTGACACAGTTGGCACCTGTGTGGTTTCTCTCCAGTATGGGTTCTGGAATGTGCTACCATATAAGTGCGACTAGCAAATAATTTATGACATAGCTGGCACACAAAGGGCATATATCCAGTGTGGTTTCTCACATGCCTTTTCAAATCACAATGATTAGCAAATGATTTCTGACAGATATGACATATGTATGGTTTGTCGACGGCATGCATGGTGCTTATGTGCTTTTTAAGATCACTGTTAGTAGCTGATGATTTTTGACACATCTGGCATATAAATGGTTTTTCTCCAGTATGGTTTCTCAAATGCCTCTTAAGATTACTGAGTTGAACAAATGATTTTTTACATATCTGGCACATGTATGGTTTTTCGCCAGTATGGGTTCTCAAATGCCTATTCAGACGACTGTTTGTAAGAAATGATTTCCGACATAGTTGGCAACTGTATGGTTTCTCTCCAGTATGAGTTCTCATGTGTATATTCAGACAACCACTTTGATTAAATAGTTTATCACATAATTGGCACTTGTGTGATTTATCTCCAGCATGGCTTCTTGTATGGGCTTTCAGGTCACTTAGACTAGCAAATGATGTCTGACATTGCTGGCACATAAATGGTTTGTTTCCAGGATGGGTTCTCCAGTGCCTTTCCAGATCACTTTGATAAGCAAATGATTTCTGACACAAGTGGCATGTAAATGGTTTATCTCCAGTATGGGTTCTCCAGTGCCTTTTCAATTCACTTCGATAAGCAAATGATTTCTGACAAAGCTGGCACATGTATGGTTTTTCTCCAGAATGTGTTATTGTGCGCATTTTTTTATGTAAGTTTTTTGGTGTGTTTTTTTATGGGGCACAGCGTATATACCCGCTTTGTTTCAGATATGCTAAATAATAGAAATCGTTTGCAATTGCATTACTAGATAAGACTAGTAACAGACGTTGCTTTTTCATTGCTAACGATAATGTGTATAAAGGATTGTCACATACTTCTGAATATTCATTATTTTAAAGTTTATGATGGTGAAATGTGTGTTTAGGCTAATTGAATTCCAATAAAATCTCTTGTAGAATTCATGACGCAAGTATGACAGAGCACAGCAAAGGACACAGGGCACTCGCGAGATAAAATTTCTTTCGCTTATGACTGCCAAGGCAAAATCAGAGGGACGTGGTCTCAGGTCAAATGTGGAATGGCTTTAGGTGGGAACAAAGAACGTAGAACGTGTTACTTGTTCCCTAGCACAGCATTCATCAGGCTGCTATCAATAATATTATAGTATAATATTATATAATATGACATAATAATATACAATATAATATAATATAACATAATAAATGTAATACAATAATGTGGGGAAAGGACAAAACCCCCCTTGGACAAACCCCCGGACAAAAAACTCCCGGACAATTCCCTCTGATTTAGCCAAGAACATTCACCCCGCCCCCCGGACAATCCCCTCTTTGCTGCGCATATAGCGTATTTCTGTAGGTAGACTTATAATTTGCTTAAACTTAGGGTAATTATGCAGTTCTCGGTGCTGTGTCAACTAATTAGTGTCACACCAGTAAACACCTGTCGCTGTCATTCAGGCGTGAACTTAGAGCTTGTTAGTGTCATTCAGTCACTCCCCTATGAAACTAATACCTGTTGGTGTAACTTAGGACAGCATAAATCGTTGTCATCAATTCAGCTTCCATTTAAGCAAGAATATTTTCATCAATCCAGCTTCTATTTAAGCAAAAAATTCATCAATCCAGCTCCCTATTTAAGCAAGAAATTTTAATCAATCCAGCTTCCATTTAGGCAAGAAGATTTTCATCAATCCAGCTTCTATTTAAGCAAGAGATTTTCATCAATCCAGCTTCTATTTAAGCAAGAATATTTTCATCAATTCAGCTTCCATTTGGGCAAGAAGATTTTCATCAATCCAGCTTCAATTTAAGTAAAACTTATTTTGTATCAATCCCGCTTCTATTTAATGAGAATTCTTTTCATTAATCCAACTTGCGTACTTTTTTGTCCGGGGGTTTTTGTCCGGGGGGGGGGGGGTGGTGTCCAGAGGGGTTTTGTCCTACAACCCAATAGTGTATAGCATAATAAATGAGAAAAGTCAGAGATCATCATGTTGTTCTATGAAAAATAAAAACAATTGTTCATATCAATCCAAATTCTAATTACCATCTATCTCAATTATTTTCCGTCAATCCAGCATCCATTTGCGCAACAAATTGTTTCATCAGCCATCTTCTATTTAAATCGCAAAAGTTGTTTTTATCAATACATCTTACACTCAAGTATCAATCATTGATCATCAATCCATTGTACATTTGGCCTACAATCGTTCGATCATATTAAACGATGCATTTCCAAATCGTGCTACTTTCTCGTTTCTATTTACTTCATATTTAGCCGTCACATATCACCCATTGATTAAACTTACTGTCCGCTTTGCATTGTGGGATGCAGATGATGGGGAACGGACAAACCCCTTGGAAAAAAACCCCAGACAAAACCCCTCAGACAAACAAGCCCCCGGACAATTCCCCCCCCCCATTTGCTGCGCAAAGTGCAGGTAGGTCTATAATTTGCTTAAACTTGGGCTAATTATCCAGTTCCCCGTGCTATGTCAACTAAATAATGTCATATGGGTAAACACCTGACACTGTCATTCAGGCGTGAACTTAACTTGTTAGTGTCGTTCAGTCACTCCGATATGAAGCTAATACCTGTTGGTGTAATCTAGGACAGCATGAATCGTTGTCAGCAATCCAGCTTCCAACGAGGCAAAAATTCGTTTCATCCAACTTCTATTTAAATGACAATTTAATTTGTACTTACAGCTCCAATTTAAGAAAGAGTATTTTCATCAATCCAGCTTCTATTTAAGCAAGAACATTTTCATAAATCCAGCATCCATTTAGGCAAGAACATTTTCATCAATGCAGCTTCCATTTAAGTAAAATTTATTTGTATCAATCCGGCTTCTATTTAGCGAGAGTTCTTTTCATCAATCCAACTTGCGTACTTGGGACCGCCGTTTTATAGTACGACATCTTATGCGCAATATATTCTACCAGGGGTTATGTCCGACCCTGGGGAATTGTCCGGGGTTTTGTCCGGGGGGAGGGGTTATCCGGGAGGTTTGTCCAGGAGTGTGTCCTACAACCGCAGATGATAGATCGCTCAGTTCTATTTTAGTGCAACCATAATATGGTTGCACTAAAATAAAACCATATTATTTTTCGACAAAAGACTTTCCATTCCACTTGAATCCGCACATGTGTTCATTGAGAAACTTTTGTCTGGTGCATCAATGCAACCAACTGTATTGTACCTGACAAAACGGTCAGACAGGTTAGCAATTACTTCAGTTCCAATTTTAAGATCCTGAGGCCCATTTTCTGAATGGACTTCAAACTGCTTTGATGAAAAACTGCTTTTGCAATAAGACGTTGGCCTATTATTATTGTGTCTGTGTTGCTTCTCAGTTGCATGAGTTCTTCTGTGTAGCTTTAAACCTTCCATTGTCTTGAATCTCTTATTACAGATCTCACAAATGTATGGCTTTTCATCACTATGAGTTGTCATGTGAGTTTTCAAAGCACCATATTGAGTAAATCCTTTCTGGCACAGATGGCACCTGTATGGTTTTTCACCACTATGAGTTGTCATGTGAGTTTTCAAAGAACCATATTGAGTAAATCCTTTCTGGCATAGTTGGCACATGTATGGTTTTTCTCCAGCATGGATTCTCAAGTGATACTTCAGAACACAACCTACAGCAAATGATTTCTGACATATCTGGCAACTGTATGGTTTCTCTCCAGTATGAATTCTCATGTGCTTTTTCAGCTGACCATTTTCATTAAATGATTTCTGACATATCTGGCAAATGTATGGTTTCTCTCCAGTATGAGTTCTCATATGGCTTTTCAGTTTATCATCTCCATTAAATGATTTCTGACATGTCTGGCAACTGCATGGTTTCTCTCCAGTATGAATTCTCATGTGATTTTTCAGGTGAGGATTTCCAATAAATGATTTCTGACATATCTGGCAACTGTATGGTTTCTCTCCAGTATGAATTCTCATGTGATTTTTCAGGTGAGGATTTCCAATAAATGATTTCTGACATATCTGGCAACTGTATGGTTTCTCTCCAGTATGAATTCTCATGTGATTTTTCAGGTGAGGATTTCCAATAAATGATTTCTGACATATCTGGCAACTGTATGGTTTCTCTCCAGTATGAATTCTCATGTGATTTTTCAGGTGAGGATTTCCAATAAATGATTTCTGACATATCTGGCAACTGCATGGTTTCTCTCCAGTATGAATTCTCATGTGATTTTTCAGGTGAGGATTTCCAATAAATGATTTCTGACATATCTGGCAACTGTATGGTTTCTCTCCAGTATGAATTCTTATGTGCATTTTCAGGCCACCAGTTCCAGTAAATGATTTCTGACATATCTGGCAACTGTATGGTTTCTCTCCAGTATGAATTCTCATGTGGATTTTCAGATGACTATTTCCAATAAATGATTTCTGACATATCTGACAACTGCATAGTTTCTCTCCAGTATGAATCCTCATGTGCATTTTCAGGTTACCCTTTTCATTAAATGATTTCTGACATATCTGGCAACTGTATGGTTTCTCTCCAGTATGAATTCTCATATGGATTTTCAGTTTACCATTTCCAATAAATGATTTCTGACATATATGGCAACTGTATGGTTTCCCTCCACTATGAATTCTCATGTGGCTTTTCAGTTTACCATTTCCATTAAATGATTTCTGACATATCTGGCAACTGTATGGTTTCTCTCCAGTATGAATTCTCATGTGCATTTTCAGGTTACCAGTTCCAGTAAATGATTTCTGACATATCTGGCAACTGTATGGTTTCCCTCCAGTATGAATTCTCATGTGCCTTTTCAGCTGACCATTTCCAGTAAATGATTTCTGACATATCTGGCAACTGTATGGTTTCTCTCCAGTATGAATTCTCATGTGCATTTTCAGGTTACCAGTTCCAGTAAATGATTTCTGACATATCTGGCAACTGTATGGTTTCCCTCCAGTATGAATTCTCATGTGCCTTTTCAGCTGACCATTTCCAGTAAATGATTTCTGACATATCTGGCAACTGTATGGTTTCTCTCCAGTATGAATTCTCATGTGCATTTTCAGGTCACTAGCACCAGTATATGATTTCTGACATATCTGGCAACTGTATGGTTTCTCTCCAGTATGAGTTATCATGTGCATTTTCAGGTGACTACTTCCATTAAATGATTTCTGGCATATCTGGCAACTGTATGGTTTCTCTCCTGTATGAATTCTCATGTGCATTTTCAGATTACCCTTTTCATTAAATGATTTCCGACATATCTGGCAACTGTATGGTTTCTTTTCAGTATGAATTCTCATGTGCATTTTCAGGTTACCAGTCCCATTAAATGATGTCTGACATATCTGGCAACTGTATGGTTTCTCTACAGTATGAATTCTCATGTGGCTTTTCAGTTTACCATTTCCATTAAATGATTTCTGACATATATGGCAACTGTATGGTTTCGCGCCAGTATGGATTCTCATGTGCCTTTTCAGGTTACCATTTTGAGTGAATGACTTCAGACATAGATGACACCGGTATGATTTTTCTCCTGTATGGATTGTCATGTGCCTATATAGAGCATCATTTCCACTAAATGATTTTTGGCATATCTGGCAACTGTATTGAATTTCTTCCATTTTAATTCTCGTATTCGCCATCAGGCTACTCGTTTAATCGATTACGTCACAATTTTCATCAGTATCGGTTCATTGAAGAACTCTTAGATCATTACAACTAGATTACTAGTATGTAGTCTCTGAAACTATTAAGCTATGTGTGCTTCCGCAATCACCAGATACAAATCAAAGATGGACTATGACTTTTATGACACTGACTTTTGCTGTTCACTGCAATGTAATTGTCTGTGTACAAGATTTTGCAACAATTGTTGCTCCAATGCATGCAATGTTCATCATAATAATAATAGATATTCGTTTAATTTAAAATAAGACAATTCCTGGTGACACACCGCACCCGGTTACATGTCAAAAATATAAAATAAAACACAGAAATAATAATAAAGTATAGTAATAATAAAATAAATAAAATAATAAAGTTGCGTCAGCCATAAACAGGCGCCTTATGTGTCTGGTTGTTGATGTTAATGTTAGAGGAAAAGGATTTCTTGAGTAACCATTTATAAATGTCCTGCTAAAGATGTACTTGGAAGGATAAATTATGCAGATATTATAGGTTACTCATGCAAAGATGATCGTAGTTAAAAGATGATGGATGTTATAATATGCGCATAGACTAGTCCAATGCTGCAGCCCTACAGCGAAACTCTTGGATTACGTGATTGACGTGGTTATTCATTGTAAACCCACAAGCGACAGTCACGCGGTGAAGATCGTAGATGAAATTGTCCAAAATGCGCAAATAACTCATGGCTTCCTCCGGAGGCATCAAAGAAACAGACCAGGTGGCACTGTTACGTGTTGCATAAAAAAATAAAATATCGTTTTTAAGCACGTAATGTATAGTAATGTCGACTTCATTTCAGATGTTCACAAGAAGGATGCGTGCTTCATCTGACACTGGATGTCATCGTCTGAGTAAAGCAACAGAAAAAACACAATGAAGAAATAATGGATCCATTTTAAACCTTGTGAAATAGCACATCTCCAGTTCTCCATGCTATTCCTGAGTGTGATTTTGATTGAAGATGAAATAGTTGACATTCGTAAACGACACAAACATAAAATGTCATGTTCCAGATAAACATTTATGTAGGAACAGAAATTTGAAGCTTTAACAAAATTCTGTTCATTATCATCATGTACCTGCTAAAAACAGCAGAAATTTATTTTATATATCAAAAGACAGAACATAATTTAATTTGTGCCTATTCTTGTAGGGCTCTTGTCATTTTGTTGTTTAGTGACCAGTTAGTAATAATGATAATTATGTCACAGTTCCAGCGCTTTGTGCTTAGCAGTTCAACCCTCTATGATGCAGTTTATCTCAAACTGTAAATAGCAGCACAATGATAATTTTAAAGCAGATCAACTCATATCTTCAATGATTTTTACGACATCTCTTATTAAGAATATCCGAACCTAAAAGTTCATCTGCATGATCAATCCAATTGCAGATCCATCTCACCTAGATGAATTATATACATTAAAATGTAAAATCATTGAACACATAGACTTGATTAAATTTCAGTCTGTATACCATAAGTTTCATGTAACAGAATCCACTTTCTTTGCTATTCATAACAATATATAATTAGAATTATGGACAAGAGTGAGATGGCAGAACCGTCTTCATTCTCACTTAACCCATTACCAACTACAGTGTATTAAATGGTACAAAAATCCTATAATATTCGGTTGCTTTTGATGGTTACTCACTTCTAAATCTCTTTCCTTTTGATGGTGCATTGATGCACATGTTGCCCTGATAGCAATTTAATTGTTTGATTGTTTCTGATCCTGACACTGAATTGTTTTTAACGTTTTATGGTCGTGTGCTTAACCCAGTGTCACCACTGATCAAACGCAGCGCTCGTGAATAAGTTAGTCCCTCCGCTTGGCTTCAGATTGGCGCCATAGAAATTTGGAGATTACGATAATGAGTATGATAACTTAACAGGCATTATCCATAACATCATTTTCAGACAGATGGCACTTTGTTTCGGTAAAGTTGTTGTTTCACATGTACTATCGAGAGAGGAGTGGAAAAAATTATTACGCTAAACTACACGTTTACCGAGAAGTGACAAATATACACTGTCTTTTACCAGCGCAAGTGGCGTTGAGTTATAATAAAGAACCATTAAAGTTCCGGAAAATTTTTCAAATCCAACTTCTGATTCAGCAATATTATTTTCATCAACCGAACTCCAATTTCTCCATAAATTATTTTCATCAATCCACCGAGTTTCTATACACAACCCTAACCCTAACACTAACAGACCTTCACGATGTCTAACCTGAACCTAACCGGAACTCACGAAAACTATCGGTTAAACTGTAGTTTAGGTTGGCCATTTCCCAAGGTTGCTAAATTATTTGGCCATTGCTAAATGTATATACAAGTAATTTATTGATGGCCAGGTTCAATCCAGCTTCCACTTCAACTATTAAAATGCTTTTATCCAGCTTCCATTTCAGCTATAAAATGCTTTTATCCAGCTTCTATTTTTCAAGCGTTTTTCATCAATCCAGCTTCTATCTCACCTCTAAAATGACCATTCAGCTTCCATATCTCTTGTGTTTTTTCGTCAATCCGGCTTCCATTTAAGCTATAAATGCCTTTATCGAGCTTCCATTTCAGCTATAAAAGTCTTTATCCAGATTCCATTTATCATTCGTTTTTTTCGTAAATCCAGCTTTCATTTCTATACTGCCAATTTTCTTCTTGCGTTTTCAGTTTATATTGCTACTTCCGGTTGCGAATGTTCAGAAATTGGAATAGCGCGTTACATAGCGCGCTATATTCATGATTGGGAGGGTGCGCGGACAAAACCCCCCCTGGACAAAAACCCCCCGGACAAAAACCCCCCGGACATTTCCCCCCCCCTGATTTAGCCTAGGACATTAACCCCCCCGGACAATTCCCCCCCTTTGCTGGCAAATAGGCTAGTTCTCTAGGTACTACCTAATTATAAGCCTACCTAGTAGGTAGGCTTGTAATTTGCTTAAACTTAGGCTAATTATACTACGGCAACTTATACTACGAGTGAGCTTGAGTTTCCGGAGGTACATCCTGTCACCTAGTGAATACATTTTGGGATATGAATTCCAAAAGGCCAATTCAATAAGTAGAACTTTTACATAATTATTTCAGATATTCAATTTATTGTGCCGTAAACCCAACTTGGTGTCACGACAACTCGTCTAACGACAACTCGTCTCACGACAAGTGGTCTCCGGACAATTCGTCTACGACAACTGGTCTGCTGACAACTGATCCAGCGCTTGAGAAATGGAAGCTGGATGATAGTTTTTTGAGGTGAAATGGAGGTTGGATTGATGAAAAAACGCAAGAGAAATGGAATCTGGATGATGGTTAATTATCCAGTTCGCGCTGCTGTGTCAACTAATTAGTGTCATGCGGGTTAACACCTGTCGCTGTCATTCAGGCGTGAACTTATAACTTGTTAGTGTCACTCATTCACTCCGATATAAAGCTAAGCCCTGTTGGCGTATTTGTATCAATCCGGCTTCTATTTAGCGAGAATTATTTTCATCAATCCAACTAGCATACATAGGACCGCCGTTTTATAGTACGGCAACTTATGCGCAATATATTCTACCAGGGGGGTTATGTCCTACCCTAGGGGGGAATTGTCCGGGGGGGTTTTTGTCCGGGGGGTTTTTGTCCGGGGGGGTTTTTGTCCAGGGGGGGTTTTGTCCTACAACCGATTGGGAGTGATTCTTAATTTAGAAACCTAAACTACGGGATATCGAAAATGAAAATAATTTAGCAACCTAAACTACGGTTTAACCAAAACTATCCTATGGGGATATAGGCCTACTATTGTCTGTATTTTTTATGCAGCAAAGACAACGACGACAGCGCGCCGTAAAAATAAGTTTTTCGCCGCCATGGAAAATGTAAACCATTAAATGTGATTGTTGACAGAATTATATGCAAATAATTACAGAATATAACCATGTTTTGAATTAAAGAAGAATCTTCCAGTTATCATGTTTCAAAAACTGTCATCTGAACAAAATGGCGAACGATTAAAACGTTTCTCGACAACTACGAGTGAGCTTGAGTTTCCGGAGGTACATCCTGTCACTTAGTGAATACATTTTGGGATATGAATTCCAAAAGGCCAATTCAATAAGTAGAACTTTTACATAATTATTTCAGATATTCAATTTATTGTGCCGTAAACCCAACTTGGTGTCACGACAACTCGTCTAACGACAACTCGTCTCACGACAAGTGGTCTCCGGACAATTCGTCTACGACAACTGGTCTGCTGACAACTGATCCAGCGCTTGAGAAATGGAAGCTGGATGATAGTTTTTTGAGGTGAAATGGAGGTTGGATTGATGAAAAAACGCAAGAGAAATGGAATCTGGATGATGGTTCTCTTACAGGTGAAATAGAAGCTGGATTGACGAAAATAACGCATGATAAATAAAAGCTGGATGAAGGTATTTATAGATCTCAAATGGAAGCAGGATCGATAAGAAAACCGCTTAAGTAATGGAAGCTGGATGAGGATATTTTTATATATGAAATAGAAGCTGGATTGACTAAAATAACAGGCGACATATAGAAGCTGGATGAAGGTATTTTTAGATTTGACGTAGAAATTGGTGCATGTTGGAATACATGAATGAAAATCATCAATCCAGCTTCTATTTCATCAATACTATTCGTCAGTAGACCAGTTGTCGTTAGACCAATTGTCCGGAGACGAGTTGTCGTTAGACGAGTTGTCGGTAGACCAGTTGTCGTGGAACCGTAGAACTTGACTATGCCATCCTACTGTCCTTCTATGACAATGGTCCCGTTTTTGTAGTACTAGCTGTTGTCGATCACACAATTAATAATTCTTTAATAACTCAATTCAGATTTTTGGCTCGAATCTTCTACGCTTCGGCTAATAATTCAATAACCTACAGATCACACTGAGTCCACCGTTCGCATAATACCCGAATCCCAAGCCGTTTAGCACTTCAGAGATATTTTATTTCTGCAAACTGGAAGTTGGATGAACGATGGAAACATGATATCACTGCTGACGTATTGCAGCGTCATTAGAAGCTGGATGATCATATTAATTAACATAAGTAGAAGTTGGATGAACGACAAAATCATGTTTTTATGTAGCCGTAAAACTAGAGGCTGGATGAACGATCAAAATATTTTTAGTTGAAGTAGAAGTTGGATGAATAACGGAACTGTGGATGTGCGATGAAAAAATGACTAAAACATGTTTTAAATAATTTTACGTTGCTATACGGCTTGGGATTAGGGTAGGCTATATGCCAACCGCTCTCGGTTCTTGCCTCTGCATGTCGATTGCCATCTGGTTGAGCGCCTGTGAATAAGCTGGTCTTTAGCCTTCGCGGGCGCGCTGTAGAAGTCCCTTCCTAGTTTACGATTACCAGTCACCCCCCCCCCCCCATATGAAACTAAAATCTCTTATTTTTGCCCACGGGTGTCAATTGGATCTTGCTGCGAAGTATTAGGCCTATAGGCCTAGTGTTTTGATCTTATACTTCGGCCTCTCTCGCACTTCGCGTTGTTCTCACATATCCTCTGATCGGCTTGACGCCTTTGTTCCGTGGCTTTTTATAACGTGCAGTTGTAAAAAAAATGGGCAGTTGTAAATGAAATTGAGCATTTTCTAAAGCAATCTTGACGTGCAGTAAAACCACTACAAAAAGGTAACTTGCAGCCGATTTACCATGGAAGAGCGGGATGGAACGAAGGGGTTGTGCAGTGAAGCAATACGCAAAAAAACGAAATTTCAGGGCAATGACTAAAAAGGGTAATCTGATCTTTTCGGCGGCGACTTGCAAGATATTTTGGGGATAAAATTTCTAAGAAAAGACAAGGAAACGTCGTCATAATTTTTCCGGTGTAAAGGTTTCAAATTACCCCATCCTAAACATTACCCCCCCCCCCGGTAACTTGAAACCGCATTCAGATTACCACCCGGAAACTAGATTTGCATCGATCATTGCAATTATTGCACTAAAAAATCAGAAAAATCATCCCGCTTCTTGTTTTGGTCTGAAGATTTTCATCCGTTAGCCTATCCCATTTCGTGGTTTGATATCAATATTTTAATCGGGAAAAAAATAATAGCCTCGAAGCCATTTCTCCAAGTAACTTCAGCGGCGATTTAGTATTTTAAATGATGATTGATTCAAATTACAGTTTGCTAGGGGGGGTAATGTTTACAATAATAATTCTGTTCAACCATGAGTGGTGTATAGCATGAGAGTGCACATGATAATTCATTCTGCAGAAAAACCATACATTTGTCAGCTCTGTCAGAAATCATTTAATAGACGTGGTTACCTGAATATGCACATGGGAACCCATACTGGTATAGGCCTAATACCATACAGTTGCCAGCTGTGTAGGAAATCATTTAGTAATAATGGTTATCTGAAAACGCACATGAGAATCCATACTGGCGAGAAATCATTTATTCAAAGTTCTTCTCTGAAAAGTCACATGAAAATCCATTTTGGTGAAAAAACATACAAGTGCCAACTATGTCAGAAAGCATTTTATTTTGGTGGTGAACTGAAGGCACACATGATTACCCATACTGGTGAAAAACCATATATATGTGAAATTTGTAATAAAGGATTGAAAAACCATATGGGGAAAAAACATAGGGTGTCACGACAACTCGTCTAACGACAACTCGTCCAACGACAACTCGTCCACGGACAACTGGTCCACCGACAACTGGTCCACTGAAATAGAAGCCGGATTAACGAGAAAGCGCTTGAGAAATGGAAGCTGGATGAAAGTTCTTTATTTACGAAATAGGAGCTGGGTTTATGAAAAAAAGTCTAATGGTTTTCTTGCCTAAATAGAAGCTGACTTGACGATTTTCATCATGTGTCTTAACATGCATCCAGCTTCTATTTCAGATAGAAAAAAACTTGATCCATCTTCCATTTCTTAAGCGGTTTTTCATCCATCCAACTTCTATTTCACCTGTAAAAACCTTCATCCAGCTTCCATTACTCAAGCGTTTTCTCATTAATCCGGCTTCTATTTCGGTGGACGAGTTGCAGTTTTAGCTGCATGCAAGAACTGAGCAACAAGATCTTAAAACTGAAATTGAAAATATTGCTAACGTTATTGACAAAACAAATGAAGGTTTCTCGAAAAACAAATATGAGGATTCATGTGGAATTGCAGGACGTTTACTGAAAGATACAGATGGTGAATATCTGTATATTTTGAAATCCAAGTCTCCTGTGGATACAAAGGTTCCAAGACAACGGGTCCAATGAGAACTCATTCAACGACAACTCGTCGGACTCGTCCACGGACAACTGGTTCACCGACAACTCGTCCACCAAAAAAGAAGCCGGATTAATGAAAAAACGCTTGAGTAATGGAAGCTGGATGAAAGTTTTTACAGGTGAAATAGTAGCTGGATTGATGAAAAACCGCTTAAGAATTGGAAGATGGATTAAGTTTTTTTCTATCTGAAATAGAAGCTGGATGCATGTTGAGACACGTGATGAGAATGGTGAATTCAGCTTCTATTCAAGCAAGAAAACCATCAGACTTTTTCTCATAAACCCAGCTCCTATTTCGTAAATAAAGAACTTTCATCCAGCTTCCTTTTCTCAAGCGCTTTCTCGTTAATCCGGCTTCTATTTCGGTGGACGAGTTGTCGGTGGACCAGTTGTCGTGACACGGATACAAATGCATCTTTGTCAAAGTCTTATGGATGTTGTTTATACGACGAATTACTTGAAATAAAGACTTTCTGGAGCATTGTTCTGGTCATCAATTCTCTCTGCCTGACGACTTAGCAGCTGGCATCAGCTGATATGATTGTTTATATGGCATAAGGAAAGAGTTTTGGGACACATACATATTGGATTGATGAAAATGTTCTTACTTAAATAGAAGCTGGATTTATGAAAATGTTCTTGCTTAAATGGAGGCTGTATTGATGAAAATGTTCTTGCTTAAATAGAAGCTGGATTGATGAAAATGCACTTTCTTAAATTGGAGCTGGATGGACAAATATAATTGTCTTTTAAATAGAAGTTGGATGAATCCATTAGTGCCCAAAGTTGTAAAACTCAACACATTAAGTTGTAGTAGGCTATGGTCGGTGTGGGGTTACCAGAGTTGCGATTGTAAATATTTGAACTTGAGCCTATAGATACATAGGCGTATTCACAAGCATAACCAGGCATACATGGCATGCATACGGTCGAAATCGAATCTGATATTTTGACACCTCAATAAACTTGGCATTAATATGTTATCAGATAGAACATAGACGTCTAATTTATATGGATGTCTATGGGTAAGACAAATCAGGATGTGTCTCAACATGCATCCAGCTTCTAATTCAGATAGAAAAAACTTGATCCATCTTCCATTTCTTAAACGGTTTTTCATCAATCCAGCTTCTATTTCAGCTGTAAAAACCTTCATCCAGCTTCCATTTCTCAATCGTTTTCTCATTAATCCGGCTTCTATTTCGGTGGACAAGTTGTCGGTGGACAAATAATTATTGTCCGTGGACGAGTTGTCGTTGGACGAGTTGTCGTTGGACCAGTTGTCGTGGAACCCTCCGGCCATTAGTAGGCTACATGTAGATCAGATATCACACAATTAATGGCAATGGAAGAATATGTATCCATTCCACTTCGCCAGGTTATCGAACAAAACTTTACAAAATTCTGTATTTTTAAACTTCAATTTGGATAAATTACATTAAATTTTTGCATATATAGTAACAATATTTTTATATTCCATTATAATAGGCCTATTGAGTGTTTCGGTGGACCTTTATGTTACTGGATTCGGACTTGGACTCGATCTTTAGTGACTCGGACTCGAACCCCTTTGGACTCGGACTCGACTCGGACTCGGCTTAGCTGGACTCGGTCTCGGACTCGACTAGGGTGGACTCGACTACATCACTGCAAAGTGAATAAGGAAAATAAGAGTGAGGGAACAAATAGGCACACCAAAAAGGACAAGTATCGTTATGTAGGGGGCCTAGTTACCAAAGTGAAGTGTAAAAGTAAAAGCTGTAGAGAGAAATGGAATAGGTCTACAAGGATGTTACATGTAGGCCTACTTAGGCCTAACTAATAAAAAAGTTATCACAAACTAACATAGTATGCATTAGGCCTACAGGAAAATCCAAAGAGAGCAAAAACAAAAGATAAACTAAAGGAGCAAACAAACCATCAAGTAAATCAGCATCAGCATGAGTAACTCCTCATGCCATAAACAGAAAATGTATGCACATGTAAAAGATATTTGAAGTGAATGAAGTTAGTAGCCTTACCAATGTCTATCGGAAGTTTATTACATAAAGCAGGGTCTTGGAATTTAATGGAGAATTTCCGAACAGTTGTCATAGAGGCATAGCCCCGATCTGCGGCACAAAAAAAATTATATATGAAATATTATTTCGAGGTTCTGCTTTTTGAATGAGTCTATTTAGTGATTTAATTCACACCTGCCGAACCCGAAAACTTAAGGCGTAAATGTTGGAAATGTATTCGGTAGATGACAGTATGTGTAATTATCATCAATCCAGTTCCTTGGCGTTGTAGTTAAACACTTTATTCGCTCGCCATTTTGTTCGAATATCAGTTTTGAAGCCAAATTACTTGAATATTCTACTTTTATTCAAAACATGGTTAGTTTACATAATTATCTGCGTATAATTTTATGGACAGACTCATATTTTAATTAGCGGCAACTAGGGCGACGATGGAACTGTTAATAAAGCATAACTGTTTGGTGGACGTGTATTTTAGTATGGTCAATTATTCGCCATTGCATGGGTTTCAGCATTAGTCGAGTACCAGTCGGCTTGACGAAAAGAGTTCTTTCTAAATAAAAGTCGGATTGATGAAAGTAATTTCTATTGAGATAGAAGTTAAAACAATCTTGCTGAAATTGAAGCTGGATTGATTAACAATAATTTTAAATTAAATAAAAGTTATATTGATGAAAAATATTTGCTGACGAATTAGAAGCGGGATTCATCATACTAATTCTGGTAAACGTGTATTTTAGTATGGTAAATTATTCGCTCATCTTCGCTCGCTGCAGCAGTGTTATTTTTAATCAATCCAACTTCTAGTTTGGCGAGAATCCTTTTCATCGATCCAGCTTCCGTTTAGGCAAGAATTAGTTAGATAAATCCCGCTTCTATTGCGTCAGCAAATATTTTTCATCAATATAACTTTTATTTAATTTAAAATTATTGCTTATCACTACAGCTTCGATTTCAGCGAGATCGTTTTCATAAATCCCACTTCGATTTAGTAAAAATTAATTTCATCAATCCGACTTCTGTTTAGAAAGAACTCTTTTCGTCAATCCGTCTGGTACTCGACTAATGCTGAAACCCATGCAATGGCGAATAATTTACCATACTAAAATACACGTTTACCCTAATTCTTGCCTAAGCAGAAGCTGGATCGATGAAAAGTATTCTCGCCAAACTAGAAGTTGGATTGATTAAAAATAACAATGCTGCAGCGAGCGAATAATTTACCATACTAAAATACACGTTCACCGTTGCAGCATTGTTATTTTTAATCAATCCGACTTCTAGTTTGGCGAAAATCCATTGACCCAGCTTCTGTTTAGACAAAATTCGTTTCATCATTCCCGCTTCTATTTATGCAGCGATTCTTTGTCCATCAATAAAACTTATCTAATTAAACATTTATTGATCATCAAACAAGCTTAGATTTCAGCGTAATGGTTTCCAAAAATCCCACTTCTATTTTGGTAAAATTTATTTCATAAAGCCGGCTTCTATTTGTCAAGAACTTGTGTCATCAATACGACTTGTATTCGACCAACGCTGAAACCCATGCAATGGTAAATAATTTACGACGCTAAAATACACGTTTGCCATTTTCACCATCCTAAATTACTTTAACTATTTCTTGTCATTACTTACTTATGGTAGGTAAGCTTATACAGCGCTTTATTACGTCACAATACGTCACTTAACATAGTTTATTGTAAATATCACATAAGGTACGTGGAATAGTAGCCATAACAGTCATGCTATGATGCATAACTTGTAGAGGACGTTACATTAGAAGATGCACATTACCATTACTTCGTTAACTATATCGGTTGAATTTTGCAACTTATCTATAGAGTTTGTCAATTGTCTCTGAATGTGCACTTGTCGTTGTCAAGGCGCCCTAGTAGCAGCATGGCCGCGTTACGGCGCCATAGAAATTGTCATCATTATTATTATTATTCTTCACCGATATCGTCCAGGTCAATAGATGAAGATTATTGTTATTTATTTAGGCCCTTGGTGAATAATCACCTGATTCATAGATTATTCATAGGCTATTTCTAATGAATTTTTAATCAACTCAAAACTGCTATTATGTCATGCTGGTGTTGGGGCATCTATGAATGGTCCCCTTGAAAAGGCGCTATAGAAATTCTTGAATGCATGAATGAATGAATGAATATGTATACATTATGCTCCCATTTGTTTCCTACACAGAGATGGCTGTCAGAAAATGAATGTATTAAATTATTATGTTTCACATAGATGACTAATTTTGTTGATTCAGTTTTAAATGTATGGATTATTATTTAGCATAAATCAAAATTACAGAATTATGGTAGTTACAAGTATTTTATGCACATTGCCTCTCTGCATGTATTCCCCCCCCCCCAAATCTAGAACCAACTGAATTGTATCTTCATTTTCAAATGTGATGATACTTTTTAAAGCTGTTATGAAGATCCGAGATGATGTGATTAAAATTGGCATTGTGCTTCCTAATCCAATTTTGAGAAAGACCTGCACTGTGGGGCTTTAGAAAAGCTAACTTGGAAATACGAAATTTTATAAACTGATTGTTCATTATTACTAACTAGTCATTCAAATAATTATATTCAACGAATTCGTGTACTGTTTTTTTTAGCAAGTATATGTGGAAGATTAGCAACGTTTTGTTAAGAATTCAAATTTCATTGATCTTGCAATGGATGTTTCAGTCAACAACTTTCATGAATATCAACAATTTCATATTCGATGAAACTCATACCGTGCAATAGTGAAGAGGTCTGCTATTTACACATGTATAGATTGAATAGCTTCACTATTTTCATCAAACGGTATTTGCTGTGTTGCTCAGACTTTCCTCGAAAGGTGACTACTGGTGAGAGATAAAGCAAGGATCTTACTTTTAGGCATCTGAAATGCAATCTGAAATGGAATCATCGTAATTGTAATAAACTGAACATTGATGGTCTTGAAACAACAATTGCAACAGCTTTGGAGTGAACAACAGAACTCAGCATCACAAAATTCATTATCCAACTTTGCCTAGCACCTTGCAATTGCAGAACTGCACTAAAACCAAATAAAACTACGGATATGAACTATTTTCATAGACTTACAGTGACGGTTATCCTCTGAGAGGTTTTGCTTGAAGTGGCGCTATATAAGAATTGATATTGGAAAAAATTGTGAAGTTATCGATTAACCGAGGAGTCTCATGATGAGTATGAGAATTGATATGGCAGAAATTCAGCACAGTTGCCAGATATGTGGGATATCATTTATTGACAGTGGTGCTTTGAAAAAACACATGAGAATCCATCCTGGAGAGAAACCATTCAGTTGCCAGAAATGTAAGAAGTCATTTTATGTATGTTCTTATCTGAAAGTGCACATGAGAACCCATACTGGAGAAAAACCATACAATTGCCAGCTATGTCTGAAATCATTTAGTCAAAGTGGCAATCTAAAAATGCACATGAGGATCCATACTGCTGAAAAACCATACAAGTGCAAGCTTTGTCAGAAATCATTTAATTTAAGTACTTATCTGAAAACGCACATGAGAGTACATACTGGTGAAAGACCATACAGTTGCCAGATATGTCAGCTATCATTTAATCAAAGTTCTTATCTGAAAGCACACATGAGAATCCATACTGGAGAAAAACCATACAAGTGCCAATTATGTCTGAAATCATTTAGTCAACGTGGCAATCTGAATTTGCACAAGAGAATCCACACTGCTGAAAAACCATACAAGTGCAAGCTTTGTCAGAAATCATTTAATCGAAAAGATGTTTTGAACACGCACATGAGAATACACACTGGAGAAAAACCATACGATTGCCAGATATGTCAGTTATCATTTAATCGTAGTTCTTCTCTGAAAATGCACATGAGAATACATTCTGGTGAAAAACCTTACATGTGTCAGGTATGTAAAAAAACATTTTTAGAAGGTTGTGCTCTGAAGATACACGTCAGAAGCCATGCTGTAGAAAAACCATACTTGTGCCAGTTCTGTCATAAATCATTTGCTCTCCATAGGTATCTGAGGAAGCACATAAAAACCCATACTGGTTTAAAACCATACATTTGTGAGATTTGTAATAAACAATTCAAACAACGTCAAAATCTTAAGACGCATGAAGAGACTCATGCAACTGTGAAGCAAGATGGACGCAATATGTCATTTACCAAGAACAGTTTTTCACCAAAGCAATTTAAACTCTGTGAAATAACACAGCCACAGACAATTGAAAATGAAGTGATTGCTACCCTGTCTCATCGTCTCATCAGTTTTAGTGCTGTAGATGTTACTGATAAACCAGGTGAAAGTTTCTCAAGCAACACACAACTGAATTCTGATGCAATTGCAAATCCATTGTGGAGAATCAAAGATGGAGAATGCCCGTCTTCTAGCAAAATCAAATCATCTGTGGATGCAAAAGTGTATTCAACAAAATGCTTTGGATGTGGTATATGTAACGAATTGATTGAAACAGAGAAACAATTTCTGGAGCATTGTTCTGGACATCAGTTTTCTCCACCTGATCAATTTGCTTTTCACCTGTGTTGATCTTTGCCTCATCATCACCGAACTTGAAATTAAACCTTTTCTTAGTGTAACAAATTAGTTGCTTAAAGAACTAATAACTTACATTTTAATTCTGTAATCTAAATAGAAGTTAAAACAGGCAATTTAACATTGTGGCGATTAGATAATAACTGCTGGGATGCTGAATCTTATAAAACTCTTGAAACGAAAATCCTGGAGGTTCAACTATTGAGGTGAAAGCGACGTGTCATCACGTTGCTATGGAAACTATGTGGGGGATGGATCCGATTTGACCAGGGTCTATGACAACAGAGGCCGTTACCGTGAACAGAAATTTGCCCAGCATATTACAGCACTTAATAAGCAATGTAAAAACTATGTAAACACAGAAACCAGTTAACAATGACCAACAGAAGCGCGGATGATCTCAAATTACGGAATGGAATAATAATATAATGGAACATTTATAGCGTATGCGGACGTTTCGAAGATGACTCTAGAGGTTTATTGTCACCGGTGTAAAGGTTTCAAATTACCCCCTCCTAAACATTACCCCCCCCCCCCCCGTAACTTGAAACCGGTTTCAGATTACCCCCCGGAAACTAGATTTGGATCAATCTTCGCATTTATTGCACTAAAAAATTTTTTTTTAAATCATCCCGCTTCTTGTTTTGGTCTGAAGCTTTTCATCTGTCATCCCACTTCGTGGTTTGTTATCAATATTTTAATTGGGAAAAAAATAATAGCCTCGAAGACATTTCTCCATGTAACTTCAGCGGCGATTTAGTATTTTAGTAACAGAAGAAAATATTGATAACAAACCACGAAGTGGGATGACGGATGAAAATCTTTGGACCAAAACAAGAAGCGGGATGATTTTTCTGATATTTTTAGTGCAATAAATGCGATGATTGATGCAAATTGCAGTTTTCAGGGGGGTAATGTTTAGGAGGGGGTAATCTTAAAACTTTACACCGGTGTAAAGGTTTCAAATTACCCCCTCCTAAACATTACCCCTCTGAAAACTGTAATTTGCGTCAATCATTGCATTTATTATACTAAAAATATCAGAAAATTCATCCCGCTTCTTGTTTCGGACTGAAGATTTTCATCCGTCATCCGACTTCGTGGTTTGTTATCAATATATTCACCTGTAACTAAAATACTAAATCGCCGCTGAAGTTACATGGAGAAATGGCTTCGAGGCTAATATTTTTTCCCGATTAAAATATTGTATCTTATCCGTCCTTTGACATGAAGAGACACAAATTACACCATTCTGTAGAGGGAATGTGGGGCTACATTGTGGTTGTCACGGAGTTGTCTTTTGACAACCGGAAGTGCTCAAAACTGAAAACGCACATGAGAATCCATACTGGAGAGAAGCCGTACAATTGCAAGCAATGTCAGAAGTCATTTAATGAAAATGGTAGCCTGAAAAGGCACATGAGACTTCATACTAGAGAGAAACTATACAGTTGCCATATAAGTCAGAAATCATTTAATAGAAATGGTAAACTGAAAACGCACATGAGAAGCCATATTGGAGAGAAGCCATACAATTGCACGCAATGTCAGAAGTCATTTAATGAAAATGGTAGCCTGAAAAGGCACATGAGACTTCATACTGGAGATAAACCATACAGTTGCCAGATATGTCAGAAATCATTTACTAAAACTGATGACTTGAAAAGGCACATGATAATTCATACTGGAGAGAAACCATACAGTTGCCATATATGTCAGAAATCATTTAATAGAAATGGTAACCTGAAAACGCACATGAGAGTCCATACTGGAGAGAAACCATACAGTTGCCAGATGTGTCAGAAATCATTTAATGCAAATAGTCAACTGAAAACGCACATGAGAATTCATACTGGAGAGAAACCAAACAGTTGCCAGATGTGTCAGAAATCATTTAATACAAATAGTCAACTGAAAACGCACATGAGAATTCATACTGGAGAGAAACCATACATTTGCCAGCTATGCCAGAAAGGATTTCGTCAATGTAGTACTTTGAAAACTCACATGAGAACCCATAGTGATGGAAAACCATTCATTTGTGAGATGTGTAATAAAAGATTCAAACAAAGTGAATGTTTAAGGAAACACAGAAGAACTCATGCAACTGAGAAGCAACACAGATGCAATAATATATCTTATTCCAAGAGCAGTTTTTCATCAAAGCAGTTTGAAGTCCATTCAAAAACTGCCCCTCACGATCTTAAAATTGGGACTGAAATAATTGCTAACCTGTCTGACCGTTTTGACAGATTTAATACTGCTGGTTTTATTGATAAACCAGATGAACGTTTGTCAAGGAACACATTTCTAGATCCGGATTCTAGTGGAATCGTTGGTCTTTTGTCGAAAAATAAAGCTACAGAATGCCTTTCCAGTAGTAATCTGAAATTGTATGTGGATGCAACAACTTGTTTTTCAAAATCATTTGGATGTGGTTTATGTGACGAATTGCTTGAAACATGGAATGATTTTGTGGAGCATTGTTCTGGCCATGAACTGTTTCCAGTTAATGACTTTGCTTTTTCACATGTGCAGGCTTTTTATTCAGCATGCTTAAAAGTTGAAAACAATTGTAAGTCAAGTTAAAGTAAAGTGCTACAGAAGTAGAACTGCAATGATACGTGCATGCATGTATAATTCTGTTGATTAGTAGCACTTACATTTCGGAGTTATTAAACACTTAAGATTTCTCATTTAGAGACTTCAATAGTACATTATAAATTTTATGAGATGTTGCACACTTTTTGTAGCGAGCAGGGCAAATTTCAATAGAACGTAAAAGTATTGTTTCAACTAGTGAGAGTGACCCAACGTTCCCAAAGTGGAACATATCTAAAATCAGCTGCGTTGCTCACTCGTAGAGCACTACTATTAAAAAAATTGACCATAACCAGACAGAATAGACACAGTTCAATCCAGATGTACAATAAAAGCAATTAATTATCATGCATTTGCTCCAAAAAATAATTTTAAATATTTTTTGGCAAAAACCTCATTTTTTGCCAAATTCGCATCAAAATAACTATTTTATGAGCAGCAACATACTTGAAACAAAAGTAAATAAACACGCACCCATCATTGGCCAAGTAAATGAATATCAATAAGATGACTTACAGTAGTTTTTACCGTCTCTGCAAATTTTTTAGTAATATGTTCCACTTTGGGAACGTTGGGTCAATAAAGGTTAATATGATTGTGAGAGACTTAAGTGAACGAAGTCAGTAGATTGTATTTGATCGTTCAATCATCTTGAATTTGTGCATCGATTCTAAATCAACAAATCTGGCGTTGACGAATTTGTTGACGCATATTTCTACGTTACTCCTACCACAGTAACCAGACGAAGCGAAACCTGAGTAAACCGTGGATGACAAATCCGAACAAACAATGGTCAACCTGCAGTTCTACACTGTCAAATCAAAATGCTAAAACAATTCGGTGTATGTAATAGCAGTGCTGTGAAGTGTGGAAGAAAAAGATTTCTTGGAAGCATTCGCACAAGAACAGGAGTGGCTTGCAATAACTCATGAACCATTGACATAATATGTCAATGGTTCATGAGTTATTGCAAGCCACTCCTGCAGTCAAATATTATTTGACTGCCAGGAACAATGGCATAATTCATTGTTTCATGTTCATTGTTGATATATTTACGGGGAGCGGACATTAATCCTGGCCAAAAAACACTCTGGACATCAAACCCCGGGTAGAACATTCATACATTTAGCTGCTTGTACACAAGTTGTATTGATTAAAATAATTATCCTGAAATAGAAGTCGGATTGCTACAGAATCAGTTTTACTCAGATGGAACCTGGATTGATGAATATATTCTTACTTAAATTGAAGCTGGAATGATGACAATGTTTTGGCTTAAATTGCAAATGGATTGATGAAAAATAATTAATTGTTATTTAAATATAAGTTGGCTTTTGTTGCAAGAAAGTGAAATTGATGATATTATTATGTTTCCTTAAGTGGAAGTGGGATTGATGAACAGATTTTATAGCTTAAAGAGAAGTTTTTGTGGTGAAAATTATAGCTTCAGTAGAAATTTGATGAAAAAGTTGCTGTTTAAACAGTAGATGGAACGAGGAAACGAATTCTTGCCTAAATGAAGCTGGATTTGTTCAATTTATGCCATTTGACCGTTGACGAAACGTCTGTATGCGAATTCCCGTCCTGTATTATTTACAAGATAATTATGATGTTTCAAAACAAACTCAAACTCCATGGGTGTGGTTGTTAACCGTCCCTTGGTTGTCTTTGTCACAAATAAGTTTGGTGGCTTGAGGGTTAGGATATAATGACGGTTGGCAATTATCGATCGGTTATGAATGACCAGAACCAGAGAAGAGTGGGATCCATGATCCCGGACGTATTAGACCACCTATCGATAAGGATTGTGTGATAATTAGCTTAAAAGCTATATTATTATCACAGCGGGTCAATAGAATATCATAGCCAAGGTCTACGGCACAAATATATTTTTATATCTAGAATATATAGTCTAAAGCAAAGCCTTTTAAACGGTGTCACGACAACTTGTCCAACGACAACTGGTCCACGGACAACTGGTCCACCGAAATAGAAGCCGGATTAACGAGAAAGCGCTTGAGAAATGGAAGCTGGATGAAAGTTCTTTATTTACGAAAGAGGAGCTGGGTTTATGAAAAAAAGTCTAATACTTTTCTTGCTTAAATAGAAGCTTAATTGACGATTTTCATCATGTGTCACAACATGTATGGACTCCAGCTTCTATTTCAGATGGAAAAAAAACTTGATCCATCTTCCATTTCTTAAGCGGTTTTTCATCAATCCAGCTTCTATTTCACATGTAAAAACCTTCATCCAGCTTCCATTTATCAAGCGTTTTCTCATTAATCCGGCTTCTATTTCGGTGGACGAGTTGTCGGTCGACCAGTTGTCCATGGACGAGTTGTCGTTGGACGAGTATCACGAGTTGTCGTTGGACCAGTTGTCGTGGAACCTTTTAAACTGGCATCGTAATGATTTTATTGACACCTGCCAAACGTATCTGAGGTTGCAAAATAAATATAAAATATATTCGCTAGATGACAGAGCGGACGTTTCAAAATGCTATTAGGCATCGTGGTGAAAAACAATTTCATCGCTTGCCATTTTTTTCAGATGAGAGTTTTTGAAACCAAATTAGATGAAGGGGTTAGTTTCATTCAAAATATTTCTATAATCCTGTGCGAAAATTAATTCTAAGCAAAATTTACTAAGCAGTCTTACCGTCTACCAGGTTATTAGGCAAAACTCCGAACGGCGGTCCCAAATTATAAAATTAAAGAAATCGATAGGCTATCTCCTGAGAAGGTTTTAAACATGATGTGTGGTGAAATAGAAGGTGGATTGATGAAAACCGTTTGATTGATGGACGCTTGATAAACGGCATTCCAGCTGAAATGGAAGCTGAATGCATGCTGAAATACATCACTGAAATCAACAATCCAGTTTCCATTTCTCAAGTTTAATTTTCGTCAATGCAGTTTCTATTTCACCTATACGGACCCTTCATCCAGCATCCATTTCGCAAGCGTTTTAATTAATCAATCTCCCATTTAACATATTATGTCCATCATCCAGGTTCTATTTCTCAACCGTTCAATTCATCAATCCAGCTTCTATTTCATATCTATAAATACCTTCATCCAGCTTATATTTCACTTGCGTTTTTCATCAATCCACCGTTTCTATGCGCCCATCCAATACACCGCAATATTACGACACGTCATGTTGATTTACTTAATGTTATAATTTCGGTCCGCCGTTCGGAGTTTTGCCGGTTATTATAGGGCCTACCGTCTATCGTTTTAGCGTCAAAATTATTTAACTTTTTAATTTCTGTTGCTGCATAAAATTAATGTTTATCGGGAACATTACGCTGGGTGTTTCTGTCATCTATGAATGTCAACTCTTCCGCCTTTGATTAAATTCATATTGAGGAATAGCATGGATATCATTATGTGCTATTACAAATGGTTTAAAATAGCTGCACTGTTTATTAACACAGTATTTTCATCTGTTGCTTTACTCAGGCGATGACATTCAGTGTCAGATGAAACATGGATCCTACTTGTGAACATCTGAAATGAAGTCAACATCACTGTGATGAACATTAGGTTCTAGGACAAAATGGTAGCGGACAAAATGGTACGGATAAAATGGTACGGACAAAATGGTATGGACAAAACGGTATGAATAAATTGAAGCTGGATGAGGATATTTTATTGCTGAAATAGAGGGTGGATGCCTTTTTTGGGGCAGAAATACAGCTCTAGTGAAGAAAAAACTTGAGAAATGGAAGCCGGATTGGCAAATAAAAATACTTGAGAAATGGAAGCTGGATTGATGTCTTTCATTCATGTGTTTGATGATGTATCCAGCTTCCATTTTACCCATAAGATTCCTTAAACCAACCTCTATTTGTAATGCATCTTTCATTAATCCAGCTTCTATTTAAGCTATGAAAATACCGTGATACAGTTCAATATCTAAAGCGTTATTTTCATCAATCCAGCTTCCATTTCATATATAAAACTATCCATGCAGAGCCTTCATCCAGCTTCCATTTCACATGCGTATTTTCATTAATCCAGCTTCTACTTCATATATAAAAATTCACAAATCCAGCTTTCATTTCATCCATACCATTTTGTCCGTACCATTTTGTCCGTACCATTTTGTCCGCTACCATTTTGTCCGGTCACCGAACATTGCATGCATTGATGCAAAAAGCTATTGCAAAAAGCTTGTACACAGATAATTACTTTGCAGTGAATAACGGAAGTCAGTTTCACAAACTCATATACCACCTTTGATTTGTACTGGCGAATGTAGAAGGATACATAGCTTAATTATTTCAGAGACTACATACTAGTTGTCTAGTTGTGATAATCTAAGAGTTCTTCAATTAACCGAAACGGGTGAAAATTGTGAAGTAATCGAATAAGACTGATGGCGAATACAATAATTAAAATGGAAGAAATTCGATTCAGTTGCCAGATATGCCAGAAATCATTTAATGAAAATGGTTGTTTGGAAAAACACATGATAATTCATACTGGAGAGAAGCCTCACAGCTGCCAGATATGTCAGAAATCATTTACTCAAACTGGTGACATGAAAAAGCACATGAGAATTCATACTGGAGAAAAGACATACAGTTGCCAGATATGTAAGAAATCATTTTCTGCAGGTCAAGGTCTGAAGTATCACTTGATAATCCATGCGGGAGAAAAACCATACAGGTGCAAGCTATGCCATAAAGGATTTCGTCAATGTGGTTATTTGAAAACTCACATGAGAACCCATAGTGATGAAAAACCTTACATGTGTGAGATTTGTAATAAGAGATTCAAGATAATTGGAGGTTTAATGCATCATAGAAGAGCTCATGCAACTGAGAAACAACAGAAAAGCAACAATACGTCTTATACCAAGAGCAGTTTTTCATCAAAGCATCTTAAATTGCATGCAAGAACTGAACCACAGGATTTAAAAATTGGAACTGAAATGAATGCTAAACTGTCTGACCGTTTTGTCAGATTTAATACTGCTGGTTGCATTGATAAATCAGATGAAAGTTTCTCAAGGAACACATATCCGGATCCGAATATCAAGTCTTTTGTTGAAAAATAAAGATAGAGAATTCCTTTCAAGTAGTAAACTCAAATTGTATGTGGATGCAAATACTTGTTTTTCAAAATCTTTTGGATGTGGTATATGTGACGAATTGCTTGAAACATGGAAGGATTTTCTGGAACATTGTTCTGGCCATGAATTGTTTCCACCTAATGACTTTGAATTTTCACATGCGCATACTTTTTATGGAACACACTTAACAGTTGAAAACAAGTGTAAATCAAGTTAAAGTAAAGATGTTATAGATCTGCTGGGCCCTAGAGTAGAACTGCAATGATAATTATGTGCATGCATGTATAATTCTGTTGATTAGTATCACTTACATTTCGGAGTTATTAAACACTTAAGATTTCTCATTTAGAGAATTCAATAGTACATTATAAATTTTATGAGATGTTGCACACTTTCATCTCTTTGTGAGTACCTGTTGTATTTGACCATTGGTTGTCCCAGAGTTAAACGTCTGTTGGCACAATGTATAGTAGTTTAATTTTTTAAATGGTTCTCACCAATTCGAAAATCACTTAGTCCTGATTAAGTTTCTACCTGATGTTGTATGTCGAAGCAGGGTGAGAATTGCCGGAGTCGTTGGTGGTTTCACCCCCAGTCTTTCTTAGAGCCCCGTAGTAAAAAGTTATATTTCAACTTTGACTGGCGATTGCAGATTGAGGGACACATGGCTTAAAAATTGCAGAGACTACATACTAGTAGTCTGGTTGTGATAATCTGAGAGTTCTTCAATGAACCAAAACTGGTGAGAATTGTGAATTGGTCGATTAAACGAGTAGATGATGGCGAATACGAGAATTGATTTGGAAGAAATTCAAATCAGTTGCCAGATATGTCAAAGATCATTTAATGGAAACGGTGCCCTGAAAAAACACATTAGAATTCATACTGGAGAGAAGCCATACAGTTGCCAGATATATGTAAGAAATCATTTAATGAAAATAGTCACCTGAAAAGGCACATGAGAATTCATACTGGAGAGAAGCCATACAGTTGCCAGATATGTCAGAAATCATTTAATATATATGGTAGCCTGAAAAGGCACATGAGAATTCACACTGGAGAAAAACCATACAGGTGCCAGCTATGCCAGAAAAGATTTTCTCAGTGTTGTAAATTGAACCTTCAGATGAGAACCCATAATGTTGAAAAACCATATATGTGAGATTTGCTATAAAGGGTTTGCACAAAGTGAAGATTTAAAGAGACACAGAAGAACTCATGCAACCGAAAAGCAACACATTCACTTCATGTCGTACTCCAACAGCGGGTTTTCTTCAAAGCAGTTTGAAGTCTATTCAAGAATTGAGCCTCAAGATCTCGAAATTGGAACTGAAGTAATTGCTAACCTGTCTGACCGTTTTGTCAGATATAATATACTGGTGGCCGGACAAAATGGTAGCGGACAAAATGGTACGGACAAAATGGTAGGGACAAAATGGTATGGATGAAATGAAAGCTGAATTAGTGAATTTTTATATATGAAATAGAAGCTGGATTAATGAAAAGACGCATGTGAAATGGAAGCTGCATGAAGGCTCTGCACGGATATTTTTATATATGAAATGGAAGCTGGATAGATGAAAATAACGATTTAGATATAGAAGCTGTATCCTGGTATTTTCATAGCTGAAATAGAAGCTGGATTAATGAAAGATGCATTTCAAATGGAGGTTGGCTTAAGTAATCTTATGACTGAAATAGAAGCTGAGTACATCATGAAACACATGAATGAAAGACATCAATCCAGCTTCCATTTCTCAAGCATTTTTTTTCGTCAATCCGGTTTCCTTTTCTCAAGGTTTTTTCTTCACTAGAGCTGTATTTCGGCCCCCCAAAAGACATCTACCCTCAATTTCAGCAATACAATACCCTCATCCAGCTTCAATTTATCCATACCGTTTTGTCCATACCATTTTGTCCGTACCATTTTGTCCGTACCATTTTGTCCGCTACCATTTTGTCCTAGAACCAATATACTGATAGGGGAACGGACACTATCCCCCTGGACATTATCCCCCCCGGACATTATCCCCCCCCGGACATTATCCCCACCGGACATTATCCCCCCGGTTTTTCGTAGGACATTATCCCCTTCGGACATTATCTTCCCTTCATGTACAAATCAGGGTAAGCGTCGTGAGGGTCGTTTAGGGTCAGTTTAAGCGTCGTGAGGGTCGGTTAGGGTTAGTGTTAGGGTTAGTGTCGTCATTAGATACTATATAGGCCTACTATACAACACTAAAACCGCTAAAATCTTGCGGTCCCGTGTTCTGCAATTACGCCGATTTGTTAACGTCATTGACGCAGGTCCAGTATAAATATTAGTTTGTTAACGTGATATGAACTTCGAAGACTTATTAGGGTAAATCATTTGTAGGTAATGATATAAGAGACTGGGGGGGGATAATGTCCTACTTGGGGGGGGGGGGGATAATGTCCTACTTCGGGGGGGATAATGTCCGGGGGGATAATGTCCGGGGGGGTAATGTCCAGGGGGATAATGTCCTACCACCATACTGATAAACCAGACGAAAATACATCAAAGAACACATATCCGGATTCTAGTGAGATGGCAGGTCTTTTGCCGTAAGTCAGGTGTGTAGAATGCTATTCTATTAGTAGGCCTAAACTCAAATTGTCTGGTGATGCAATTTCGTGTTTTTCGAAATCTTTTGGATGTGGTTTATGTGACGAATTGCTTGACACTGAGACGGAATTTCTAAGACATTGTTCGAGCCATAAATACTTTCTACCTGATGACTTGGCTTACGAACTCTGCTGACTTATTTTGCACACAGTTGTCGAAGTTGAAATCAATTGCAATCCGAGCTAAAAGAAAGATGTTAAGGAACCTCTGAGATACTGTAATCATTTATATCTTGCTTTGTTCCACATTCATTTCTGTGTATTTAGACAGTCGACATTCTGGTGTAAATAATCTACCTGTGTAAAGGTTACAAATTACCCCCTCCTAAACATTACCCCCCCCCTGCAAACTGCAATCGTTTTATCACATCGAGTAACGGTGTAAAGGTTTCAAATTACCCCCTCCTAAACATTACCCCCCGGTAACTTGAAACCGGTGTAAAGGTTTCATATTACCCCTTCCTAAACATTACCCCCCCGGTAACTTGAAACCGGTTTCAGATCACCCTCCGGACACTAGATTTGCATCAATCATCGCATTTATTGCACTAAAAAATCAGAAAAATCATCCCGCTTCTTGTTTTGGTCTGAAGATTTTTATCCTTCATCCCACTTCGTGGTTTGTTATCAATATTGTAATCGAGAAACAAATTAATAGTCTCGAAGCCACTATCTCCATGTAACTTCAGCAGTGCTTTAGTATTTTAGTTACATATGAAAATATTGATAACAACCACAAAGTTGGATGACGGATGAAAATCTTCAGACCAAAACAAGAAGCGGGATGATTTTTCTGATTTGTTAGTGCAATAAATGCGATGATTGATGCAAATTTCAGTTTGCAGGGGGGTAATGTTTAGGAGGGGGTAATTTGAAACCTTTACACCGGATTTAGGCCTAGTTGTAGGCCTATGTCGCCAGAAAGTAAAATTAAGTTGAAGGAGAAAATATTGTGGATCCAGTGCTGATATTGTTTTGTTTTTGCGGCCAGTTGTTAAGATAAACGAAAGAGGACCAAAACAAGAAGCTGGATGATTTTTCCGATTATTTTAGTGCAATAAATGCTATGATTGATGCATTTTACAGTTTTCAGGGAGGGTAATGTTTAGGAGGGGTAATTTGAAACCTTTACACCGGTCCGCATATCCTCGAATCCGGGGAACGGACAATTACCCCCCGGACATATCCCCTCTGACATATCCCCTCCGGACAATTACCCCCCGGACGTTTCCCTCCCCGTTTTTGACTAGGACATTTCCCCCCCCCGGACAATTTTCCCCCTCTGTACATATAAGTCAGGCATCATGAGGGTCGGTTAGGTTTAGGTTAGGCATCGTGAGGGTCGGTTAGGGTCAGGTTAGGCATAGTGAGGGTCGGTTAGGTTCAGGTTAGGCATCGTGACTGCTGCCAACGTAAAGTTTTTAAAAAAGTGTTAAATATATTCACTAGATGGCAAAATGTACTTTCTCAAAATAGGCTTACAATTCATTTTAGATGCAACATTTTAATCGATCGCCATTTTGTTCGGATGATATTAACATTCAATCTTCTTTCCAAACTGGTTAGGTTATGTATTTCTATAATTTTATAAGTCTTTGCGTATAATTTTGTGTGCAAACACATTCACTTAATTCCAGAGTGGACAATGTATTTTATACTATGAAGGGTTGACCATAGATGTTTTACTTTCGCAGTGTATGGCTATAAAGTCATTGAGTCGAATTGGTTCTTGTCTGTCACGACCCCCAGAATTAAAAAAATTGGACGAAAACTATTTCCTGACGAAATAGAAGAAATAGAAGCGGGATTTATCGCGTCAGGGTCGGTTAGGGCTCAGGTTAGGCGTCGTGAGGGTCGGTGTTAGGTTTAGTTGTACGGTTAGTGCAGTCGTTCTGCTGAAATTGAAGCTGGATTGATAAGACAATAATTTTCAATTAAATCGAAGTTGTATTGATGAAAAATATTTGCTGACGAAATAGAAGCGGGATTTATCCAACTAATTTCTGCCTGAACAGAAGCTGGATCGATTAAAAGGATTCTCTGCAAACTAGATATTGCATTTATTAAAGATAACATTGCTGCAGCGTTGGTTCTTGGTGGTCGTCAGACAAGTACCATCTAATTTTAACAGCCAGATGTCGATTGACGCATTTTCATCGTCAATCGTCGTTTCTTAAAGCTTTTCTTTGATAAATGGAAGCTGGATTGATGATTTTCGTTGGTTTGCAATGCATGCTATTCATAACTATTGTGTTCATGGATTTCACATTTTATGGATTTCATAGTTGATATGTATCTGCAATTGAACTGAACACGGAAATGCATTTTTAAGTTGGATATTCTTAAAAAGAGATGGCATGAAAATCATTAAAGATAATATCAACTCATGTTATGAGATGAACTGCTCTAAAATTGTCATTGTGCTGCTATTTCTAGTTTTGTGATGATACTGCAGGGTTTATCTTTTAATCACAATTTAAATAGATGCAGGAATTGTAACATATTGTTATTACTTACTAGTCACTAAACTACAGGATGAAAGGAGACCTGCAGTATTTCGGCACAAATGAAAAAATATATATCTGCTTGTATTTTTCTATTTTAATATAATAAATTGTTACTGTTTGTAGCAACCTGTACATGAGGATAATGAATAACATTTTGATAAAGCTTCAAATTTCTGTTGCTGCATAAATGTTCATGTGGAACATTATACTGGATGTTTCTTTCGTCTATGAATATCAACTATTTTGTCTTCATGATTAACCCTCAGGCTACCAAGCTTTTTTGTAACACTGACTACCAAGGGGGGGTGGTTACCACCCCCCCTTTGGATTTTGGGTTTGGTTTGAGATATCATAACTTGTAATACACCAATGGATTCATTTCTGCAAAAAATGGTATATTTAGGTTTAAAATATATGAAAGCACCCCGAAGTTATGAATTTTTTACCGTAGGCACCAGTCGATTCCACAAAATGTATACTTTCGCATAAGCAAAATATTAGATTATGTGTGTTTTTAACATAAATTATTTAATTAAAAATAGTTTACATATAATAAAGTCCAATATTCAACTACAAAAACTAGTAATAAGTTAGTTTTAATTATAATAACAAGAAAAAAACATGAATTAACTGCTGAAAAACGTTTATGCAGACTTATCGGTTTGCGTTGTAAAAAAACCCAACATTTTCACACATTTAAATTTATTTTGAGCACTTCCGGTCATCAAAATGTCAAATTATTTGGTATCAAAAAATAGCCCTGATTGCCCTATATAGAATTTCATAAAATTATTTCTCTTAAAAAATAAATTATGAATATTTTTTAATAGGAAAAACATGAAAATTTTATGAAAATAAAACACCTTTATTTATATTTTAATTTATTTTGAGCACTTCCGGTTGTCCAAAGACAACTGACTGAGCATGGAAATGGGTACTAGGACAAAATGGTAGCGGACAAAATGGTACGGACAAAATGGTACAGACAAAACGGTATGGATAAATTGAAGCTGGATGAGGGTATTTTATTGCTGAAATAGAGGGTGGATGCCTTTTTGTGGCTGAAATACATCTCTAGTGAATAAAAAAAACGCGAGAAAAGGAAGCCGGATTGGCGAACAAATTGCTTGAGAAATGGAAGCTGGATTGATGTCTTCCATTCATGTATTTCATGATGAATCCAGCTTCAATTTCAGCCATAAGATTCCTTAAACCGCCTCCATTTGTAATGCATCTTTCATTAATCCAGCTTCTATTTCAGCTATGAAAATACCCTGATATATCTAAAGCGTTATTTTCATCAATCCAGCTTTCATTTCATATTTAAAAATATCCATGCAGAGCCTTTATCCAGCTTCCATTTCACATGCGTCTTTTCATTAATCCAACTTCTATTTCATATATAAAAATTCACTAATCCAGCTTTCATTTCATCCATACCATTTTGTCCGTACCATTTTGGAAATGTAGCCCCACATTCCCTCTACAGAATTGTGTAATTGGTGTCTCTTCATGTCAAAGGACGGATAAGATACAGCCGATAATCTAAGGGTGGTGGTATCCACCCCCCCACTGGTGCCCCGGGTATATCGGGTATAACTTTTGAATGGTATGGTATATCATCACACATCTTAGCTCAAAATGTGTGCAAATGAATCCTCTACAGCCACCTAAAACGTCAAAATTTTATTCCAAACGAAAAAAGTTTGATTTGGGAAAAACCTAGGGGGGTGGATACCACCCCCCCTGGTAGCCCGAGGGTTAAAAGTATACTGAGGAAAAGATGTGGATATTTGCTATTACACAAGTTTTTTTAAAAATAGCTTCACTACTTCTTCATACAGTTTTTCTCTGTTGTTTTACTCAGAAGATGACATACAGTGTCAGATGAATAACAGATCCTTCTTGTGATCTCCTGAGATGAAGCCAACATTTCTGTGATGAACATTGATTTGTATCTGGCGTCTAGTTGTGACAATCTAAGAGTTCTTCAGCGAACCGAGACTGGTGACAAAAATGAATTAATCGATTAAATGAGTAGCCTGATGGCGAATACGATAATTGATATGGAAGGAAGTCATTACAGTTGCCAGATATGCCAAAAATCATTTAGTGGAAATGGTGCGCTGGATATGCACTTGAGAATCCATTCTGGAGAAACACCATACAAGTGCCATCTTTGTCTGAAGTCATTTAATAATAATTGTAACCTGAAAACGCACATGAGAATCCATACTGGAGAGAAGCCATACACATGTCATCTATGTCTGAAGTCATTCACTCAAAATAGTTCACTGACAAAACACATGAGAATTCATACTGGAGAGAAGCCATACCGTTGCGAGATATGTCAGAAGTTATTTAATGACAGTTGTCACCTTAAAAGCCACATGAAAATCCATACTACAGAGAAGTCATACAGTTGCCAGATATGTGAGAAATCATTTGATCGAAATGGTGACCTGAAAAGGCACATGAGACTTCATGCTGAAGAGAAACGATACAATTGCCAGATATGTAAGAAATCATTTAGTAGAAATAGTAACCTGAAAACACATATAAGAATTCATAACGGAGAGAAACCATACAGTTGCCAGATATGTACAAAATCGTTTTATGGAAATGGTGACCTGATAAGGCACATGAGACTTCATACTGAAGAGAAGCCATACAATTGTCAGATATGTCAGAAATCATTCAGTAGAAATAGTAACCTGAAAACGCATATAAAAATTCATACTGGAGATAAACCATACATTTGCCATATATGTCAGAAATCATTTGCTGCAGGTTATGCTCTGAAGTATCATTTGAGAATCCATGCTGGAGAGAAACCATACAGTTGTCAAATATGTCAGAAATCATTTTCTGCAGATAACACTCTGGAATATCACTTGAGAATCCATGCGGAAGAAAAACCATACAAGTGCCTGCTCTGCCAGAAAGGATTTCGTCAATGTTGTACTTTGAAACGTCACATTAGAACCCATAGTGATGAAAAGCCATACATTTGTGAGAATTGTAATAAGGGATTCAAACAAATTAAAAGCTTAAAGAAACACAGAGGAACGCATGCAACTGAGAAGCAACACACACGCAATATTAAAGTTTGAACTCCATGCAAGCACTGAGCCACATGACCTCAACATTGGAACTGAAGTAATTGTAATTACTAATTCGTCTGACCGTTTTGGTTGCATTGATAAATCAGACGAGAGTTTTTCAAGGATCATATATCCGGATCTGAAATCAAATGTAATGGCAGGTCTTTTGTCAACAAATAAATATAGAGAATGCCTTTCTAGTGGGAAACTCAAATTGTCTGCAGATGCAAGTACGTTATATTCAAAATCTTTTGGATGTGGTTTATGTGACGAATTACTTGAAACAGAGAATCAGTTTCTGGAGCATTGTTGTGGTCACCTATTTTCTTCACCTGATGACTTTGCTTTTGACATGTGTTGCTCTTTACCTCATCATTACCAAGACACCATCCTTGAAATTAAACCTTTTCCTTGGTATAGCGAATTAGTTGCTTATCAAATAGACTAATATATACATGCTAACTCTATAATCTAAGCAAGATTTGGGACAGAAAATTTAGCATGTGGCGATTAGATAATTAATTGTTGTGGCGTTAGGCTAAATCATGTAAAACACTAGATAAAAAACCAGGAGGTTTGACGTGATTGCGACGCGTTATAGCATTGCCACGAAAACTATGTGAACACAAACCAGTAAACAAAGAACAGCAAGCTCCGCTCCGAGCGGATTCGAGAATTGATGTGGGAGAAATTCAGTACAGTTGTCAGCTTTGTCATTGTAAGTCATTTAGTTTCTTTTTTCTCGGCAGGTTCTGATGCCCAACGGCGCCACTTATCTGTCATTGGCATTGTCTTGGGATAAAAAATAGAGATGTGGTTTCCCGTTGCCTTCCTCTAGTTTAGGATTTAATTTGAAAACGCACATGAGAAGCTATGGTGGTGAGAAACCCTAGAAATGCCATCATTAATGACAGTGGTAGCCTGAAATGGCACATGCGAATCCATACTGGAGAAAAACCTTACCATTGCCGGCTATGTCTAAAGTCATTGTGTGTTTGTTTCCTGTGCTTGCACATTGCTTTTATGTCATAGTTGTGTCCTGATGAAAAATCTTCAGGTCTCCTTCTGCATTGTGTGTTGGTTATGTTTAGTATGTCTTAATTGTTTCATCTGCTATTGCTTTTGGGTAATTTTTCTAATCAATTTGTGGTGTGAATTAATTAAAAGTCTTCATAGCTACTTGGGGGCCATATATTGCTGGATTCCCTCCCTTCTGGGTCTCCATTTGTGTTCTAATTCTGTACTTTAGAGTCCTCTTTACACACTGACATAACTCAATCCTATATCCAATGGGTCTAAATAATCTCTTCTTATATATTCCTGGGGTATTTCCAATCTAGGCTCAGGGTTCATATAATTTGCATTATCTAATTAGTTTTCACTTTGATTATTGCCTGATTAATTTGTGATACTTGTAATGCTTTATGCAACTTTTCCTGCCTTATATCTTAGTGTCCTTGATACTTTCGGACCAATAAAAAAATTGATTGATTGATTTAGTGAATTTGGTACTTTGAAAATGCACATGAAAACATCCAGACTGATGAGAAACCATAACTGTGCCAGTTCTGCACGATTGTAGCGAAGCACATAGGTGACCATAGGGCAAGGACTTGGCAGCAGGGTATGCTTGCGGATCAATGTAAGCAAACAGACTGTGACCCGTAAAATCGTCAGTTTGTCCTGTGAACTGCAAGGGCTGAATTTTAAATAAATTGACAAATTGAAATACAGCTACAATTATCTGCAATGGAATGTAAACCGTGTAGATAGAGGCCCTACATTTGAGCGGATATTTAGATTCCAAAGCCAGATCAACAGAGAATAATTTATTGAGACCCGACATAAAGTAGCCTAATTGATGCGAAATTGACTTAAGCCTATTAATCTCGTCTTTAACTTGCCGAGTGATATTCTAGCAAACATTATATTTCGTATGCGTGCATACGGACATTATTTTATATATCGCCTTCCCACAATCATCGATTGCCCTGAGAAAGAGACTTTAATGACTACACCATCTGCGAAATATCTTAGCTGATGAACACTTTTTTCTAAAATCTATTCGCAAGAGGACAGGCTAATAGTACACCAGGATTCGACTTATTGGACATTTTCGTAAAACACTTTTATCGCTCGCCATTTTGTTCGGATGACAGTTCTTTAACCAGATTATGAGGAAATGCTACTTTTATTGCAATCTTGGTTAGTTATTGTTTCTTGCGGATGGTATACATACAATGTAATATCAGGCGGCGAAAATTATTTATTGATTTTCGCGGTGCTTTAAGCGTTGTCATTGCTGCATAAAAAATGCAGACTATAATTATACCCCTCTTTGTCGTGAATGTTGGTTAGGTGCAGGTTAGGTGTCGTGATGGTCGGTCAGGGTTAGTGTTAGGGCTAGTGTTAGGGCTTGTGTTGTTGACATTAGAAACTCCGGTGGATTGATGGAAATAATTTATGTGAAATAGAAGTTGGATCGATGAAAATATTATCGCCAAATTCGAAGTTGAATTCGACAATTTTCCGGAAATGGAATGGCCCTTATTATATAGTCCATGTTTCAACGCCCCTTGCACTAGCTATAGACACTGTATATTTTTCGCCCACTGATATTAAATTTATAATAGGCGTACCTGCTGAGCTGATGTCTATAATCGACAAGCACTTTTCCAAAACTCACTAATTTATACTTTTTGCAGTTATCACTGCCATGTTATTTCCTGAATGCAAATACATACTACACATTATTAATCAGGGCCAATGCACACTCGAAATATGAAAGTTTTCATGGCAAACATAGAGAAAAAAAGTAGAAAGATGTCTAAAAGCTCATGACAATTTTTATGGTCTTATCTACTTCTATTAAGCAAGGATTTTTGACAGTCCAATTTCCATTTCAGCCAGAATCATTTTCATCAATCAATTTCTATGTTATGAAGCTTTTTATTCATACGATTTTTATTGTATAGAATACAAATTTAGACGATTACACCAGGTTTTGCCCTATTTGCTACGATGCATAACTTACAAAGGACATTTCATGTTGGCAATCTCGTACATCCGGTAGCACCTCATACAGTAATGGGCTCTAATGAAATTATGTTTCCTATATTTATTTTCTTAACCCTATAAAATAATCTTGTACTGTTTTTTTAGGAAGTACACACAGAAAACGAACAACGTTTTGTTAAAGCTTCACAGTTGATCAATGCCAGCCTGCACTTGATGTTTCCGTCAACAGCATTCATGAATATCAACTCTATTTCTGATTTGGCTAAAGTCAAATAATTTGTGCGTAGAGGCGTGCAATTTCTGAAAGATTGAATAGCTATTATAGTTTCGCCAGAATTAATTTGTTTGTCTTGCCAATTTCTTTTTTTTTGACAGACCAAGCAAGAGGCCGTTGTTGTTACAAGCATCTGAAATGCATCCAGAAATGAGTTCTTATTATATTGCATAATATGGAGATTGCTGGTGTTTGAACATCAATTGTAAAAGCTGTTGCATTACTTTACATTGAACATCAGTACTCAGCTTACCAAAAGCCAAATTCCAACTATTGTGATTGAAGAAGGACGCATCAACCAACTAAAGCAACACAGCTCTCTAGTATTTCAGAACTATAAAGGTAATAATGTTATGAGCTCGTCAAAGAACCGAAACTGGAGAAAATTGTGAAAATTGGCATATTTAAGTAGACTGATGGCGAATACGAGAGTTGATGTGGGAGAAATTCAATACAGTTGCAAGCTATGTCTGAAATTATTTAGTCAAAATGATGCCCTGAAAATTCACATGAGAATCCATGCTGGAGAAAAACCATATATTTGTCAGCTATGTAAGAAGTCATTTAATCAAAGTGGTGCTCTGAAAACGCACATGAGAATACATACTGGGGAGAAACCATACAGTTGCCAGATATGTAGGAAGTCATTTAATCAAAACAGTAATCTGAAAACTCACATGATAATCCATGCCGGCGATAAACCGTTTAGTTGTCAGCTATGCCAGAAATCATTTAAATGTGGTCGTGACCTGAAAATGCACATGAGAATCCATGCTGGAGAAAAACCACATAGTTGTCAGCTATGTAAGAAGTCATTTAATCAAAGTGGTGCTCTGAAAACGCACATGAGAATACATACTGGGGAGAAACCATACAGTTGCGGGCTATGTAAGAAGTCATTTAATCAAATTAGTTCTCGGAACGTGCATTTGAGAATCCATACCGGTGATAAACCATTCACTTGTCAGTTATGCCAAAAATCATTTAAATGTGGTCGTGACCTGAAAACGCACATGATAATTCATACTGGAGAGAAATCACACATTTGTCAGCTATGTCAGAAATCATTTTATAAAAAGGGTACCCTGAATATGCACATGAGAATCCATACTGGAGAGAAACCATACAGTTGCCGACTATGTCATAAATCATATACTCAGAGTTGTTCTCTGAAAACACACATAAGAACCCATACTGGTGAAACACCATACAGGCACCAGCAATGTCAGAAAGCATTTAATTTGGGTGGTGACTTGAACGCGCACATGCGTAACGATACTGGTGAAAACCCATACACTTGTGAGATTTGTAATGAAGGATTCAAGCACCGTGACAGTTTCATGAAACATATACGGACTCATGCTACTGTTAAGCAACATAGACGTGGTGAGTCTTATTCTAGGAGCAACTTTTCACCACTCTGCAAAAGAACACTGTCCCAGGATCTTAAAATTGGAAATGAAGTGTCTGCTAATGTGTGTAATCGTTTTATCACATTGAATGTTTTATATGTGGATAAACCAGATGCAAGTTTCTCAAGCAACATTCATATAGATTCTGGTGCAATTGCAAATCCTTTGTATAGAATTAAAGATGGAGAATGCCATTCTACTAGCAAAAACAAATCGTGTGTGGATGCAAAAGGGTCTTTGTCAAACTCTTTTGGATGTGGTTTATGTGATGAATTGCTTGAAACAGAGAAGGAATTTCTGGATCATTGTTCTGAACATCAATTTTCTCCTCCTGATGACTTTGCTTTTCACCTGTGTTGATATTTATATCATCATCATTCACCTTAAAATTAAACCTTTTTGCTCGGTGTCGCGTTGCCATGAAAACTACACGTAAACACAGAAACCAGTAAGCAAGGACCATTATTAGAAGCTCGGATGAAATCAAATTACGTCATAGTGGAATATAGAAACGTCAAAGGCAGAGAATGATAAATAATTCGATTCTTGATCTGATGCGGGAATTGCTTCTAAAGACATATAATTTCGTTTGGAATAGCATTTTAGAAGTTTATTTTCTGTGGTGTTGATGAATGTTCGTTGTAAAACGAAACTGGCAGTTGATAAATAACAAGTGTTGTACCTGAGAATTTCGATGGAAAAGGATTCAGCAGTTGGTGTTGGCTTTACAAGAGGTGAGCGCAACAAGAAACTTTGAAATTTACGTGCGAGCGAAGCCAGTAGATGGAATTTGAACGCACGATAAATCTGGTGCAGCGGTTCAAAATAGACAAGTGTGGCGTTGACTGATCTGATGAGATATTCTGCATTGCTTCTGCTTTGGTAACCAGACGAAGCGAATCCGGAGTAAACCGTTGGTGACAAGTTTGACCGAACTAGTCATCTTGCAGTCCTACACTGTCAATCAAAATGCTAACAAATTAGGTATATAGCGAATAATAGCGGTGCTGTGAAATGTGAAAGAAACAAATTTGTATGAAGCATTTGCACAAAAATGGGAATATTATTTGCACAAAAACGGGGAATAGCATTTGCACAAGAACGGGAATAGCATTTGCACAAGAACGGGAATAGCATTTGCACAAGAACGGGAATAGCATTTGCACAAGAACGGGAATAGCATTTGCACAAGAGCGGGAATAGCTTGCAATAAACTCACGAACCACTGACTTAATTATTTCCTGCCAGGAACAATAATCTTTTAATTTAATGACACAATCTGACACACCGCAGAATGATTACAGGTACAGGTTATATGAAATACGGCCCACTATGGCACGACACGCAGGTCGGCTTTACAGTAGTGGGTTCGGTAACTTATACTAATGGCCTAAGTGCTGGATCACTCAGGGCTCGGCCAATCCAGAAGTGGGAGGGGCTATCTTACTTTCAGCTGAACCCGAGTCAAACAACACAACACCAAAGCGCCTATGGCAGCAATCTTGTGTAAATTAATGCTCTGTGTGAGGCTCGAACCCGAGTCGCGTGGATGACACTCAGTTTATCGAAATGGAAGCTGGATGCATGCTGAAATACATCACTGAAATCAACAATCCAGTTTCCATTTCTCAAGTTCAATTTTTGTCAATCCAGTTTCTATTTCACCTATACCTAAGAAACCTTCATCCAGCATCCATTTCGCAAGCATTTTAATTAATCCATCTTCCATTTAACTTCTTATGTCCATCATCCAGGTTCTATAAATTGCTCAGCCGTTCAATTCATCAATCCAGCTTCTATTTCAGATCTAAAAATACCTTCATCCAGCTTCCGTTTCTCAATTGCTTTCTCATTATTCCGGCTTCTATTTCGGTGGACCAGCTGGTCGTTTAAGTGTGGAGTGCAAAAGAAACCGTTTCTATGCGCCCATCCAATACACCACACTATTACGACACATCATGTTGATTTACTTAATGTTATAATTTGGGACCGCCGTTCCCAGGTATGCCGCAGGATTTACATTGAATATCCAAAATGATCTGTTCTAAAAAATTAATTACCACAACAGTAAAACTGCATCATGGAGGGTTTAAACTTGCAAAGGTAAAATTAGATAAGGCTATTCAGCTGCAACTTTTCACTATTACTAACCAGTACTCAACTACCTAATGAGAACAGTCATACAGTCATCATCATGCTGTTCTCTGCCAGTTGGCAGGTTTGTACATTCAGTGGCGCCTCGTACAAATGAACTTATGCTGGGTTTTCTTAGCAAGTACACACGGAAGACGAGCAACGTTTTGTTAAAGCTTCGAATATTGTTTGCTACAATAATCTTCATCAAGAACATTGCAATGAATGTTTATGTCAGCAACTTTCATGAATCCCAAATATTTAATCTTTTGTTGAAAGCATACTGTGCAATTGCGTATGTGCGGGCAATTTCCCAAAGATTGGATAGCTTCCATATTATTTTGTCAAGTATTTGTTTATCATACTAATTTCTTACTTTACTCAAAAAATGACATTTAGTGATAGAACAAACGAGACTCACTTCTTTTAAGCATCTGAAATGTTCCCAGAAATGGAGTATTTATTATTGCATAAATTTTACATTACTCATGTTTGAACAACAATAGTAAAATCTGTTACACATGAAATAACTTTATATTTAACACCAGAGCAGACTCACCTTCCTGAAAGTCATAATCCATCTGTTACGATTGCAGAAGCACACTCGAATCTATTCCCAATGTTGGAACTCTCTCCCTACATATCTTCATTCCCAACCTAACATTAGATTATTTAAGAATAAACTTTGCCTTTATCTGCTTTAAAACACCCTGATATTTAATAGTAATGGTTTCTGCTCAGTGGTTTAGCCAAGCCCTTAGTTAAGTCATTAGTTAAGTGATAAAAAAACCCTTGAAAAACTTTTAAAAAGAGCTAAACGCCTATAGGTTACCTAGAGCAAACCTTTCCAACAGTCTCCGAACTTGCCAAAATAGCTGATGCTAAACTCCTTTTCTCCATTATACATAACCCCAAACATGTTCTTCACCAACTCCTACCCCCACTCCGTCCCCCCTCCTCTCACCAATTAAGACCTAGAGCACACAACCATACTCTCCCACCAAAAGATGACTCTGAATTTATTCCACGATCATTATATAAAAATAATTACTAGATTATTCTAACACTAGCCTATCTAACCGAACTTTAATTATTCTTTATCGCTCATGTTAACATTTCTGCGTTATTGTCAGACTGTTTTTCTCTATTAAACGAATATATGTGTGTGTGTGTGTGTATATATATATATATATATATATATATATATATATATATATATATCAGTTAAGTCATTAGTTAACAGTTGTTTGTCTGTTGTTTTAGCTGCAATTTGTCAATTTTAGCTGCAATTTATCTATTACTTATTAATATTTTTTTCTTCTCTCCTAATGATCCTTATATTAATGCATTTGAATGTGCTGTCATGTTCTTTTTTTTATATTTTTACATGAATAATGGGTGGGGCCCTATTAGCGGGATTCTCTATCCCTTCTGGATCTCCCCATCTTAACCAAATTATGTTAAAGAATTGTTTACTGCCATAATTCTATCTTGTTTGTTTGTTGGTTCAAGGGAAAAAAAAGTAAAACCACAGGTTTTTTCCAGAACTACACAGTAAAGGCGATCATCATGAGCTCTTCAAAGAGCTGAAACTGGAGAACATTGTGAAAAGTAGAATAAGTGAGTAGACCAATGGCGAATACGAGAGTTGACGTTGGAGAAATTCAATACAGTTGCCAGTTGTGTACCAAATTATTTAGTGGAAGTTGTGCCCTGAAAACGCACATGAAAAACCATGCTGGAGAAAAACCATACAGTTGCCAGTTATGTGAGATGTCATTTAATAAAAATGGTAACCTGCAAACGCACATGAGAATCCATACTGGAGAAAAACCACACAAATGCCAGATATGTCAGAAATCATTTAATGAAAATGGTAACCTGAAAACGCACATGAGAATCCATACTGCAGAAAAACCACACAGTTGCCAGATATGTCAGAAATCTTTTAATGAAAATGGTAGCCTGAAAACGCACATGAGAATTCATACTGGAGAGAAACCATACAGTTGCCAACTATGTACAAAGTCATTTAATCAAAAGGGTTCTCTGAAAACGCACATGACAATTCATACTGAAGAAAAACCATACAGCTGCCAACTATGTAAAAAGTCATTTAATCGAAATAGTCGTCTAAAAAAGCACATGAGAATCCATACTGGAGAAAAATCATACAGATGCCAGCTATGCCAGAAATCATTTTCAGATGGTAGTTCTGTGAAGAAACACTTGAGAACTCATGCTAGAGAAAAACTATACATTTGTGATATTTGTACGAAGTCATTTCATCAAAATTGTGATCTGAAAAGGCACATGAGAATTCATACTGGAGAAAAACCATACAGATGCCATCTATGCCAGAAATCATTTTCAGATGGTAGTTCTATGAAGAAACACATGAGAACTCATGCTAGAGAAAAACCATACGTTTGTGATATTTGTAGGAAGTCATTTCATCAAAATTGTGATTTGAAAATGCACATGAGAATTCATACTGGAGAAAAACCATACATTTGTGAGATTTGTAGGAAATCATTTCATCAAAATGGTGATCTGAAAAAGCACATGAGAATTCATACTGGAGAAAAACCATACTGTTGCCAACTATGTAAAAAGTCATTTATTCGAAATGGTTCTCTGAAAATGCACATGAGAATTCATACTGGAGAAAAACCATATAGTTGCCAACTATGTAAAAAGTCATTTATTCGAAATGGTTTTCTGAAAATGCACATGAGAATTCATACTGGAGAAAAACCATACAGTTGCCAACTATGTACAAAGTCATTTAATCAAAATGATTCTCTGAAAACGCACATGAGAATTCATACTGGAGAAAAACCTTACAGTTGCCAATTATGTACAAAGTCATTTAATCGAAATGGTGATCTGAAAACGCACATAAGAATTCATACTGGAGAAAAACCATACAGTTGCCAACTATGTAAAAAGTCATTTAATCGAAATGGTCATCTAAAAAGGCACATGAGAATCCATACTGAAGAAAAACAATACAGATGCCAGCTATGCCAGAAATCATTTTCAGATGGTAGTTCTGTGAAGAAACACTTGAGAACTCATGCTAGAGAAAAACTATACATTTGTGATATCTGTAGGAAGTCATTTCATCAAAATTATGATCTGAAAATGCACATGAGAATTCATACTGGAGAAAAACCGTTCAGGTGCCAGCTATGCCAGAAATCATTTAAATTTAGTGGCAACCTGAAAGAACACATGAAAACACATACTGGAGAGAAATCATATATTTGTCAGCTATGTCAGAAGTCATTTGACCATAGTGGTCACCTCAAAGCGCACATGATAATCCATAATGGAGACAAACTATACATTTGTGTGATTTGTAATAAAGAATTTAAGCACTGTTCCAGTTTAAAGAAACATAAATGGACTCATGCAACTGTGAAGCAACACAGAGACAACCAGAGCAATGTTTCACCAGAACAGCTTAAACTCTGTGAAATAAATCAGCCACAGGATCTTAATATTCGAAATGAAGTATTTGCTAACCTGTCTGACCGTTTTATCAGATTTAGTACTGTAAATACTCTTGATAAATCGGGTGAAAGTTTATCAAGTAAATTATATCTGGATTCTGGTGTAAGTACTTTGTGGAGAATTAAAGATGGAGAATGTCAGTCTACTAGCAAAATCAAGTCATCTGTGGATGCCAAAGTGTCTTCAACAAAATCCTTTGGATGTGGTATTTGTGATGAATTGCTTGAAACAGAGAATCAATTTCTGGAGCATTGTTCTGGACATCAATTCTCTCCACCTGATGACTTTGCTTTCGACCTGTGTTGTTCTTTACCTCATCATCGTTCGTCTTGAAGTTGAACTTTTTCTCGATGTAGCGAATTAGTTGCTTTTCAAACAAACTAATAATCTTGACGTAAACTCTGTAATCTAAATATGAGTTAAAACAGGCAATATTACCTGTTGCGATTAGATAAATGGAGATTTAACATTGGCGTGATGACGACGCGTCATCGTGTTGCCATGAAAACTACGATAACACAGAAACCAGTAAACAAGGACCAACAGAAGTGCGAATGACGTCATAATGCGATATTTAAGCATCGTGAGGGAGGCAACGAAATATAATTTGATTGTCTAGCTGATGCTAGAACTGAGTTGACATTCTGTTTGGAAGAGCGCTCTCGATTTTTATTTTCAGTGGTTTAGAATATTGTGACAATTTTACTGGCAATTGATAGCAGCAAGTGTTGTGTAGCTGAGAAATGGATTCTGCAGTTGTTGGTGTTGGTTTTGCGAGAATCGACTGCAACTGAGAACTTTTTCTACGTGTGATCGAAGCCAGTAGGATATAATAATTACTTTGTATTGGGTCGTACGATAAAACTGGTGCATCGATTCGAAATCGAAACGTGTGGCATTAAAGAATCTGTTGAGACATTCTACATTGCTTCAAGCCTTCAACCGTAGTGACCAGAAGAAGCGAGACATTAGTAAACCGTGGTTGACATTGTCTGACCATACTTGTCAACCTTCAGTTATATTATCCTACTGTGGTATCCAAATGCTAACAAAATAGTTTATATAATAGCAGTGCTCTGAAGTATGCACTAGAAATAATTGAATGACGCACTCGCACAAGATCGGGAGTAGCTTGAATAACTCGGGAACAACTAACGTATTAATTTTGACAGCCAGGAACAATGACATTTAGGCCCATAATTTCTAGTTTCATATCGATTGTTGATACATCGACATTGCACATGCCGTGTGACTTTGATTATACCTGAAACAGACATTACTGATTTGTATTGTTGAACATTAGGCTGATTACATGCACAGTTGCACACTATTCGTGTAGCCTATACATAAATCACATTTGTTTATGCAAAGTAAGTGTAATCGACAGGTTCTGATGTAAAGAATAACATAATATTGATGTGCATTCGTATACTTTATTTAAATATAAAAATATATTTTGTTCCGAAATGAATGTTGAATCCATTGCTTTTTGTATGTGCACTTGTTATAGCGCCTCTTCAAGCTATCTCACTACTCAGAGTCGCTGAGCAATTGTGAGTGAAGGACTTGACCAAGGTCCTTACGTGGCGAGGTGGATTCCAACATCGAACCTTCCGGCTCCAAGGCAACGACACCACCACTACACCACCGCGCCCCAAGCATGGGTGTAGTTTGGCTTCATATTACAAGCATGTGTGTAGTTTGGCTTCAGTTATGGCGGGGTTAAAAATAACGGGTTCGGGACGTGGAGACGGTCCGGCAAAATAATCATTATATATATAAATATATATATATATATACCGTTTTCCCCGCCTAAAGAAGCTGATGACCTTCTTTTAGTCCTTCGGTTCGGAATCTCGTCAAAAATAATACCATTTTCGGAATTTTTTAAAGTTTACCTGCAAAATTTGTTTAGAGGCCTGCTTGTGGGCTTGGTCCACGGTACAAACATTTTCATATCTAAAACATGATGTCAAAAGCAAATTCTTTTAAATAATTATAATAATGATTTTATTCGTGCGTGACAATCGTGTTGACTGATGTAAACTGAAAAATTACTTTCGCTAGATGACAGTGCGGACAATCCTAAATTCATTGTGTTCGAACAATTTCATCAATCGCCATTTTGTTCGGATGAGTTTTTAAACCAGATTGCAGGGAGATTCTAGTTTAATTCCAAACATGGTTTTATTTTGTGATTATGTGCGTATAATTAAGTAAACAAGCAATATTGTCATCTACCCGGAGTAAGCGTATATTTCAGTAGGGTAAATTATTCGCCATTGCATGGGTTTCAGCATTAATTAGTCGAGTACCAGTCGGATTGACAAAAAGAATTATGTCTAAATAGAAGTCGGATTGATTAAATTAATTTCTATTGAGATAGAAGAGGGATTAATTAAGACAATCTGGTTTTGTGTCGATTTAGCGTCCCATCATCATTCACTCACATTTAGAGCTTTTAGCGTGGGACTAGACATTAAACCGGTAAACGTGCAGACTGGCTGCCCGTACTCCAAACAATATGGCTGCCAACGAATGCAATAAAATTATTGTTTGGAGTACGGGCAGCCAGTCTGCACGTTTACCATTAAACCCCTGGAAAAATAACCCCGCCGGCCAAACCCCGGACAACCACCCCATCACCAAACATCTCTCCCCGATTTAGCCTAGAACATTAATCCCCGGACAATAACCCCTCTGCTCTGCAAATAGCCTATTTCTATCTAGGTATAAATCGACCAAACTTTGGCTAATTGCCTAAATCGCTTTTTTTCTTGTCGAGTGTAGGATCCCCTGGAGGGCCTGGACACCCCTGGGGGTGTCCAGGCCCTCCAGGGGGGTTTTTGGCCGGGAGCGGGGTTGTTCAGGGGGAATGTCCGTGCCCCGCTATGTCAACTAGCTAGTGTCATACGAATAAACACCTGTCACTGTCATTTAGGTGTAAACTTAAAACTTGTTAGTGTCATTCAGTCAGTCCGATATTATGGCTAATACATGTTGATGTCATGTGAGACAGCATGAATCCTTGTCGTCAATACAGCTTCCATTTATGCCGAAATTTGCTTTATCAGTAGCCTATAGCTTCCATTTATATTGCAACAATTGTTTCTACCAATCCAACTTCTATTTAAATAGCAAATATTTTAATCAATCCAGCTCCAATTTAGGCAAGAACATTTTAATAAATGCAGCTCCAATTTAAGCAAGAACGTTTTCATCAATCCAGCTCCAATTTAAGCAAGAACGTTTTCATCAATCCAGCTCCAATTTAAGATATATCTTTTTCACCAATCCAGCTCCAATTTATCATGAACATTTTCATCAATCCAGCTCCAGTTTAAGAAAGAGCCTTTTTATCAATCCAGCTCCATTTTAAACAAGAACATTTTCATCAATGCAGCTCCAATTTAGCAAGAACATTTTCATCAGTCCAGCTCCAATTTGGCAAGAACATTTTCATCAATCCAGCTCCAATTTAGCAAGAACATTTTCATCAATGCAGCTCCAATTTAGCAAGAACATTTTCATCAGTCCAGCTCCAATTTAGCAAGTACATTTTCATCAATGCAGCTCCAATTTAGGCAAAAACTTTTCCTTCCAGCAAAAACTATTTTGTATCAATCCGGCTTCTATTTAGCGATGATTCTTTTCAACAATCCAACTTGGTTATGCCCACTTACTAGTAAGTAGGATGTCCGTTTTACAGTAATACCACTTATACGCAGTATGTTCTACCAGGGTTTTGCCCTTGGGTTTTTCCGAGAGGCTGTCCGGGTGGCGGTGGTTGTGCGAGTGTTTTGACCAGGGGGTTAATCTTTTACCCGTTTGCCTCGAGAATATCCGCTGAAACCGGGTTTAAAATTTAAAAATGAACTGGTAAAGGGTTAAGGCCCCGTTCCCATACTTCCTCATTGCATGTTGTGATGAGTGACCAGCCATAAATTGTATGCAGTAAACTTGTTGTAATGCTTATTCTCTATGAGTATATGACAAATTTCCACTCTGTGTCCAATTATTTAGAAATAATTGTTTTTGATGTGTGGCAGGTCTTAATATGTCTCACACTTGTTTATTGTTTGGTCATTCTTTCATATCCATTAGGGATATGACAAAAAAATTTTTTTCAGAATTTCAAATTCCCCATAGTATCATGAGTGGAGCTTTTGCTTTTCTAAAAGAAAAAGAATAGTGGTTAGTGTCAACTCTTAAAAAATGTCACCCACCCGCCAAAAAATTGTTTTATTGCTATCTTGCTTCTTGAATCTTTTCTTGATGTATAATTGTATATAGATTGGAAGTTGAAAACTATTTAAAGGTCTTACACCAGATTTCTTGCAATTGCAGTTGGAATAAAAAAATCAACTGAACTTTACAGACACTTTCAAGATGTCTAAAAAGGCACCTTCTGCTACAGAAAGAAACAAGAAAGTTTGGTCTTCAAATTTGGTACAGTTTCAAAAAGATAAGAATTCAAGGAAACATAACACTGTTAGCAGTCTTGACACGATGTCAAAAATGCCTATGGAACTGCATATCTTGAATAGATTCAAGACTTTGGCTTCAACACTGAAAGGCAAAAAAGAAAGAGTTCTGATAATTGCTGAAGAGGTCAAAAACTTATGGAGAAAGCTTAACTTTCCAATCCAGCAAGGCAAATCTTCAGTTGAAAGAAAAATCGAAAATGTAATTAAGAAATACGAAAAACATTGTCGAAGACCTGGTAATCAAGTCTTTACCAGTTTGTTCAATGTGACAGATGAGAATGGAGAATGGTTTTGCCGAGAAGACAGAGAATTCTATGACCTTCAGACGTCGACTAAAGGAAAAGTTGGTTATTGTACCTTAAAGACAGATACAAAAGGACTTCACCCTAGAAAGCTACAGTTGATTAAGTTAAAAGTTAGTCAAGACACCAATGTTGAATTAAGCAGTGAAGAAGAAGAAAAAAGTTGTGGTACTGAAGAAGAAAAACAGGATTCCAGCAGTGCCTATGAAGATTTGGATGCTCCAACAACATCTAAAAGACAAAGAACTGATTCAGCAGTAAAGTTAGTGACATCAGCAAAACTTAGTACAAGAAAGGCGCACACAGTCTGCAAAACTCTTGCAAAGAGTGGAATTTCTCTTCCAACTCCAAGTCAAAGTGGTGTTTACAAAGCGACAATGAAAGCAGGAGAACAATTAAAGCAACACTATAAGGAAACTTTAAGGAACGAGAACTGGAGCTTGCACTTTGATGGGAAGCGCATAAAGAAGAGAGAGTATCAAGTTGTAGTTCTGAAAAATGAAAATAGAGAAGTTAAACTATCGGTTCTTGAACTAATCAATGGAAAAGGTGAGACTATATTTAATGGAATAAAGACTGTGCTTGATGAATATGAGCTATGGCCTGCAATTAAGATAATTATTTCTGATACAACCTCTGCAAATACAGGAAAATCTATTGGTGCAGTCACACGGCTACAGAATCATTTTGTTCGGCTTGGATTACAGAAACCTCTTTATATTGGATGCCAACATCATGTTCTCGACACAATACTGAAACATGTTATAGATGATTGTTTTGATGGAGCAACCACCTCACCAAACCTCAGTTATTGGTTCATTACGAAAGTAACAGAAGAGTACGAGCAATTGAAAGCATCGTTTGACAATTCTGGAAATGCTCTGAAGAAAGTAGAACAAATTGACTGGCGAGATGACATGGCTTTCCTTCACCATTTGATTGCTTGTTACAAGGATTTTAAAAGTACAGGAAGCTTTCCTATGGTAGAATTCAAAACACTGCCAAATATAAGCAATGCAAGATGGAATAGCAGAGCAATTTTTGCCTTGCTAGCTTACATTTTAATTCCGCAATTCCAGCAGTCACCTGAAGGTCAGTCAGCATGTGACTTTATTTGTGGTACTTGGAGTGACATCTGGTTTTCTGGCCAGTACTATAATCCTGACAACTTTGATAATCTAGCAGAAGTGTGTCAAAATCATTCAAAGGCATTAAAGTCATTGAGGAACTTTTGGTCTGTGGAGCCAACACCGATTCCAACACAACGGTCAAATATATGTGCTGAAAGAGCAATTAAAGTTATGCAGGACTTACTTCCACTGTGTAAAAGCATTGACAAACTGAGTATTAAATTTCTTTTGTCAAACGAACACTAAAAAATCTGTACTTTAAAACGTTTAATACTATTTTCCGATGTGCGGCACAGCTGTGCCAGTGTTTATATACATTATACAATGTAAATTTTTTTTCTATTTGGTGGGTGACATTTTTTAAGAGTTGACACTTGCCACTGGTGTTTTCTTGATCTTTGCATAAAAACTCCACAACAAATGAAAGGGTTTTAAAAATAGTCATATACCTAATACCCATAATGTATACTTTACTCAGTTTACTGTATATACTGCATCAGAGTTAATGTCATTGGAACATTTAGCACAAGTGGTTAATGTCCAAGAGATTAATTGTCCTGTGGTTTAATGTCCAAGGGATCATTTACCATGGGGGTAATTGTCCGCCCGGATTATTGACCTGCTACCATAATATGTATGTTTGCTGCTCTTTTTAGCAAGTTCAAGACTTGAAGATGAACAACGTTTCGGAAAACCTCAAATATCGGTCGCTACATTAATCTTCATCAAGAACATTAGCGTGGATGTTTCGTTCTACAACCTTTTGGATGTCAACTATTTCGTCTTCAGTTATGATCATGCTGTGCAATAGAGTAGAGGTGTGCAATTACACAAAGGATGAGTAGCTTCACTATTTCTACCCGAAATTGGACAAAATTGTGAAATAATTAAATATATAAACAAGTATTCTGATGGCGAATTCGAGAAATATTGTGGGGGAAATTCAATACAGTTGCCAGCTATGTGAGAGATCATTTACTGCACATTGTGCTCTGAAAAGGCACGTGATTATCCACACTGCTGAGAGACCTTACAGTTGCCAGCTATGCCAGAAAGGATTTGCTCAAAAATCAGCTCTGGATACGCACATGAGAATACACACTGGCGCAAAACCATACAGGTGCCAGATATGTCAGAAATTATTTTCTGTACGTTCGTCTCTGAATACGCACATGAGAATCCATACTGGAGAGAAACCATACAGTTGCCAACTATGTGGTAGAGCATTTGTTGGAAGTGGTAACCTGAAAACGCACATAAGAACCCACACTGGAGAAAAACCATACGTATGCGAGATTTGTAATAAAATGTTCGCACGAAATGACCAACTGAAGAAACACCAAATAACTCATTCAACTGAAAAGCAAAACACAAATGTTAAGCTTCATGGAAGAACCCAGCCACAGGATCATCAAATTGGAATTGAAGCAGTTTTTAGCATGTCTGATAGTTTTTTCACATTTTGTAGTACAGATGCTATTGACAAACCAAGTGAAGGATACTCCCTGAACATATTATATCCAGATTATAGTGTAATTGCAGGATGTTTACCAAAAGATATAGATAAAGAATATCTGTGTATTTTGAAATCAACATCTTTCGTGGATACAAACGCATCTTTTTCGAAGTCATATGGATGTGGTTTATGTGATGGATTGCTTGAAACAGAGAAGGACTTTCTAGACCATTGTTCTGGCCATCTATTCTCTCCACCTGATGACTTCGCTTTTGACTTGTGCTGACTTATTTGTGCACATGCCTAAAACTTGAAGACAACTGGAATTCAAGCTAAATGAATGATGCTGTAGGATTTCTGTGATGGGTCGTCATAGGCCTACATGCATAATTATGGTTGCTTTGTGCCACTTTAATTTTGCAATACTTAGACAATAGACTTTCCGATGTAGAGAATTGAAAGAGACATGAAGAGAAGTTGAAAAAAAACATTTCGTGTGTGTTTAAAATTGCAGATTAACTTCAATTTGATTTGTTTTAAACGGTGTCACGACAACTCGTCTACCGACAAGTGGTCTCCGGACAATTCGTCTAACAACAACTGGTCTACTGACAACTGATCCAGCGCTTGAGAACTGGAAGTTGGATGACAGTTTTTAGATGTGAAGTGGAGGCTGGATTGATGAAAAAACGCAATAGAAATGGTTTCATGATGTTTTTCCTTTACATGTGAAATAGAAGCTGGATTGACAAAAATAACGCATGATAGGCCTACATAAAAGCTGGATGAAGGTACTTTTAGATATCAAATAGAAGCTGGATTGATAAGAAAACCAATTAAGTAATGGATGCTGGATGAGGGTATTTTTATATCTGAAATAAAAGCTGGATTGACTAAAATAGCAAGAGAGAAATAGAAGCTGGATGAAGGTATTTTATATTTGAAGTAGAAATGGTTGCATGTTCGAATACATGAATGAAAAATCATCAATCCAGCTTCCATTTAAGCTAAAAACCCATTTTGTAAATCCAGCTTCTATTTCATCAATATTATTCATCTGTAGACCAGTTGTCGTTAGACCAATTGTCCGGAGACGAGTTGTCGGTAGACGAGTTGTCGTTAGACCAGTTGTCATGGAACCGTTTTTAACACTGCCTCTAACAGCTGTGTTTATTCGTAATAGCTAAAGTCTTTGTTTGCTTTGTTTTGTGGACACCTAAAACATTTTGAACAGTCAAGAACACAGAAGAAAATCTCACTAACTGAAATCGAGGTGCCTTGCTCTGAACATTACTTAGGACACTTCAAACAATAGCTAATTGAAATAACTTCTTTAGAGAAATTGTTTATTAAAGTTTCTTTACCACTTAAGTACAGACACGTGTGTAGGCATACATGAACAAAATTCACACATAAACACGCATATACATATTAGAGCATGCAAGCTCATACATGTACACCTAAATAAAAGACATTCATGGGTGCAAACAAACATTGGCTCAGCTATTCGTAAAATAGTCATGCACAAAAACAAATAAGCATGTGCAGAACTATAACGCATGCTAGCATATACATACACACAAACATTTTATATAAACATTAATCAGTGCAGAGGTGGTTGTTGACATGGTCACATGGATATTGACACTGAGCCGTGTATGCCTCGAACTTCATTAGCAGTTACATCACCAATCATTGTGGATTGAGGCTTGACACCTCAAAAGTGGTGGTTATTTTTGCACAAGAGGAGGCGCGCAAACGAGCATTTTAGAGATCCTGCGTGGTCGAGTGGGTTGTAGCCCGCTCGCCACGCCGGCGGCCCGGGTTCGATTCCCGGTCAGAGATTAATTTCTCGGATCTTTACTGCGGGTGACTCGGTCGCAATATAAACGTGGAGTGTGAGGTTGTACTCTGCCTCCGACACTACTCATCTTCGATATGAAACAGTGTCGTTAAGCCCGAATACAACAGCATTTTAGCATTTCGGATTTAGACCCCCGTAGTAGGTTAGCTGTAGACTTGATTGAGTCATTTCACACTTGCCAAATTCGTTACATTTTCCTGCACTTTTAATCAACAAGTCCAAAAGCTTGGAGAATTTAAGTAGGCCTAGGGCCTATGCGTGATTGATGATTAATACTTCAGGAGATGAAACAATTTTTGTGATTACTTTTGTATGGCATTCTAGTTCAATTTTTCTCTGCTGATATGGAGAAGATTCAGAAGAATATATGTTTCATTAGATAAATTTGTTAAAATAATAAAAAAATGGCTATTTATTTTCTTTTAACTTTGGTGTGAAATATGCAAATTTCGAAATGGAACCAGACGTTTTGCACAGCTTTGTTGTTTGAAATCGAATGGGGTTTTAAGCATTTAAGGAACCCACCACCTATAAAAAAATTAAGCTATGCACAGGGGCCCCCAAGACCTTGCTACGCCACTGGCCGTTGAACCAGTTGTCGGTGAACCAGTTGTCGTGACACCTCAGTGGATGACGAAAAGCAATTGTGAGTGAAGGACTTATTGATCACAATCCATACACAATATCAGATAATTATGCCACTGTATTGTCAACACACCAGAATGATACCGGTGTAAAGGTTTCAAATTACCCCTTCCTAAACATTACCCCCCCCTGAAAACTGTAATTTGCATCAATCATCGTATTTATTGCACTAAAAATATCAGAAAAATTATCCCGCTTCTTGTTTTGGTCTGAAGATTTTCATCCGTCATCCCACTTCGAGGTTTGTTATCAAAATTTTCATCTGTAACTAAATTACTAAATCGCCGCTGAAGTTACATGGAGAAATGGCTTCGAGGCTATTATTTTTCCGATTAAAATATTGATAACAAACCACGAGTTTTAACATGTATTCGCAAGATGACAGGATGTACTTTCATCCGTATCCAGCTACCTCGTCAGTGTGGTCAAGCACTTTAATTACTCGCCAAAGCCGCCATTTTGTTCGGACGACAGTTTGTTTTTGGCCCCAGATTGCTGAAAGATTCTACTTTAGTTCCAAAAATGGTTAGATTATGTTATTCGTTGCGTATAATTTGTTTGTAGACACAATTAATTAATGGCAGATTGGACGGTACTTGTTTTTTAATTCACCCCCAACAGTCATTGGTGGCCAGAAGAGCTGGAGAAAAACCATACAGTTGCCGGATATGTAATAAATCATTTAATGGAAATAGTAGCCTGAAAACGCATATGAGAATTCATACTGGAGAAAAACCATACAATTGCCAGATATGTAAGAAATCATTTAGTGAGTATAATAGCTTGAAAGCGCACTTGAGAATTCATACTGGGGAGAAACCATACAATTGCCAGATATGTAATAAATCATTTAGTGTAAATAGTGGCCTGAAAACGCACTTGAGAATTCATACTGGGGAGAAACAATACATTTGCCAGATATGTCAGAAATCATTTAATAGAAGTAGTCATCTGAAAAGGCACATGAGCATTCATACTGGAGAGAAACCATACATTTGCCAGATATGTCATAAATCATATTCTTTAGGTCATGGTCTGAAGATTCACTTGAGAACCCATGCTGTTGAAAAACCATATGTTTGCGATATTTGTAATAACAGATTCAAACAGAGTCGAGGTTTAAGGAAACACCGAATGACTCATGCAACTGAGAAGCAACACAGAAGCAATAACATATCTTATTCCAAGAGTAATTTTTCATCAAAGCAGCTTAAATTACAAGAAGAAAATGAACGACAGGATCTCAACATTGAAAGAGTTAATACTGCTGCCTGTATTGATAAACCAGATGAAAGTTTCTCAAGGAACACATGTATGGATCCGGATACAAGTGGAACATCAACTCTTTTGCGAAAAATTAAAGATAGTGAATACCTTTCAAGGAGTAAACTCAAATCATCTGTGGATGCAAATACGTGTCTTTTGAAATCTTTTGGATGTGGTTTGTGTGACGAATTGCTTGAAACGTGGAAGGAGTTTGTGGAGCATTGTTCTTGCCATGAATTGTTTCCACCTAATGACTTTGCTTTTTCAAATGTGCATACTTTTTATTCAGCATGCTTAAAAGTTGAAAACAATTGTAATTCAAGTTAAAGCAAAGATGCTATAGAACTGTTTGGATATGCACATGCATGTGTAGTTCTGTTGATTACTTCCACTCTCATTTCGGAATATTTATGCAGTAGGCTTATATTTTGGAATTGTGAGATATTAAATATTTTTCATCTTATTGTAAGAACAAAGATGCTATAGAACTTCAGATATGCACATGCATGTGTAGTTCTATTGATTACTTCCGCTTTCTTTTCGGAATATTTATGCAATTAGGCTTTCTTATTTAGAGACTTCAGAAGTACATATTTTTTAATTGTGAGATGTTAAATATTTTTCATCTTTATTGAGTTTCAGATAAGATAAGATGACACCTTAAAGCGCTACCACTATAATGCAAACTAAGAATAATTTTTAAATGGGAGGAGATATTTATTGAAGTCTTAGGCCTACACCATGTCTTTCAGCGCTGAATTTATGAGAATTTGGTTCAGATGACATCTTAAAGTGTGATCATTGCAGTGCGCATATAAAAGGCTTAAACGATGAGGGAATTTGTTATTTTCAAGTCTTGAAACTTGACTATCAGCACTGAAATGAAATTTGTTGCTAAAATGGCAGCCAAACATGCTACAATAGAGAGTGAAAGATTGATAAATGCCTTGCATGACAACCAACAGTATAATTAAGGTTCGACTTAGACGGTAATAACTTGTGACCGTCGTTCATGCTGTTACTTTTAATCATTCTGCGTAATATCAGTTAGAAATTAAACGAATATTATTATTACTTCCATTCCATGAGCAAAAATCATCTTTTTCGATACATGCAGTTAGGTCGTCGCAAACTGCAATTGGCGGGCATAAGATGTTGCACGACAATGTAATAGGGATGCAGTGCACTTTTTTAGACACCTTTTTACATGTATCCTTCAAATGCTATTACCCAGTAATTTCGTCCAATAAATTGCGATCATAAAAAATTTACAGTAGCATTAATTTCCATAACTCCGTATCAACCTTTTACTATCTCATCTTACAACAGTTTTATTTGGACGCACTGATTTTGGAAACGGCTCTGAGTAACGCCCTGAAGATGCGCTATATAAGTTTACTTAAAATATGTATGTTTATGATTATTTTTTGATTGTGGTGTTAAAATAATTTTATTCGATAGATGGCTGTATATACTTACTCAAAATAGAGCTTATTCGCTTCATTTTTAGATGAAGCACTTTATTCGATCGCCATTTTGTTCGGACGAACATTCTATGGTGTCACGACAACTCGTCCACCGACAACTTAATTTTTTTTGATGGTTCTGACCAATTCGAAAATCATGTCGTCCTGATTAAGTTTCTACCTGATGTTGTTTGTCGAAACAGGGTGAGAATTGCCATGGGTGGTTGGTGGTTTCGCCCCCAGTCTTTCTTAGAGCCCCATAGTAATTATGTTTTCCACACCTCAACCGAACTGGATCATACTACACCCTGTTTCTTTTCCATATTCTCACACTGTCGGAGTATCATTATTACTATTTGGTCACTAAACTACAAAATGAGAAGAGTCCTCCAATAATATTAGCACAAATAAAATTATGCACTATATTTGTGTTTAATATAAATTTTTTTTTTACTGTTTTCAGCAGGTACATGTTGACGTTTTGTTAAAGCATCAAATTTCTGTTGCTACATAAATGTGCATCTGGAACACTGAATGTTTGTGTCGTTTTTGAATGCCAACTATTTCATCTTCAATCAAAATCACATTGAGGAATAGCGTGGATATGTTTAGGTTTAAAATAGCTCAACTATTCCTTCATTCAATATTTTTATCTATAACTTTACTCACAAGATGACATCTAGTGTCAGATGAAGCATGGATCCTTCTTGTGAACATCTGAAATGAAGTCGACATTACTGTGATGAACATTGCATGCATTGGAGCAACAGTTACTCTCCAAGGCTTGTACACAGACAATTACTTTGCATCGAACAACAGAAGTCAGTTTCACAAAAGTCATATTCTTACTTTGACTAGTATATGGCGATTGCAGAAACATACGGAGCTTAATTATTTCAGAGACTACATACTAGTTGTCTAGTTGTGATAATCTAAGAGTTTTTCAATTAACCGAAACTGATGAAAATTGTGAAGTAATTTATTAAGCGAGTAGACTGATGGCGAATACGAGAATTTATATGAGAGAAATTCAAAATAATTCTCTGAAAATACACATGAAATTCCATACTGGCGAGAAACTATACAGTTGCCGTATATGTCAGAAATCATTTAATAGAAACGGAAAACTGAAAACGCACATGAGAATCCATACTGGAGAGAAGCCATACAATTGCAAGCAATGTCAGAAGTCATTTAATGAAAATGGTAGCCTGAAAAGGCACATGAGACTTCATACTGGAGAGAAACTATACAGTTGCCATATATGTCATAAATCATTTAATAGAAATGGTAAATTGAAAACGCACGTGAGAATCCATACTGGAGAGAAGCCATACAATTGCAAGCAATGTCAGAAGTCATTTAACGAAAATGGTAGCCTGAAAAGGCACATGAGAATCCATACTGGACAGAAGCCATACAATTGCAAGCATTGTCAGAAGTCATTTAAAGAAAATGGTAGCCTGAAAATGCACATGAGACTTCATACTGGAGAGAAACTATACAGTTGCCATATATGTCAGAAATCATTTAATAGAAATGGTAAATTGAAAACGCACGTGAGAATCCATACTGGAGAGAAGCCATACAATTGCAAGCAATGTCAGAAGTCATTTAACGAAAATGGTAGCCTGAAAAGGCACATGAGAATCCATACTGGACAGAAGCCATACAATTGCAAGCAATGTCAGAAGTCATTTAATGAAAATGGTAGCCTGGAAAGGCACATGAGACTTCATACTGGAGAGAAACAATACAGTTGCCAGATATGTCAGAAATCATTTACTAAAACTGATGGCCTGAAAAGGCACATGATAATTCATACTGGAGAGAAACCATACAGTTGCCACCAATGTCAGAAATCATTTAATAGAAATGGTAACCTGAAAACGCACATGAGAGTCCATTCTGGAGAGAAACCGTACAGTTGCCAGATGTGTCAGAAATCATTTAATAGAAATGGTAAACTGAAAACGCACATGAGAATTCATACTGGAGAAAAGCCATACAATTGCAAACATTGTCAGAAGTCATTTAATGAAAATGGTAGCCTGAAAAGGCACATGAGACTTCATACTGGAGAGAAACTATACAGTTGCCATATATGTCAGAAATCATTTAATAGAAATGGTAAACTGAAAACGCACATGAGAATTCATACTGGAGAAAAGCCATACAATTGCAAACATTGTCAGAAGTCATTTAATGAAAATGGTAGCCTGAAAAGGCACATGAGACTTCATACTGGAGAGAAACTATACAGTTGCCATATATGTCAGAAATCATTTAATAGAAATGGTAAACTGAAAACGCACATGAGAATCCATACTAGAGAGAGGCCATACAATTGCAAGCAATGTCAGAAGTCATTTAATGAAAATGGTAGCCTGAAAAGGCACATGAGACTTCATACTAGAGAGAAACTATACAGTTGCCATATATGTCAAAAATCATTTAATAGAAATGGTAAACTGAACACGCACATGAGAATCCATACTGGACAGAAGCCATACAATTGCAAGCAATGTCAGAAGTCATATAATGAAAATGTTAGCCTGAAAAGGCACATGAGACTTCATACTGGAGAGAAACTATACAGTTGCCATATATGTCAGAAATCATTTAATAGAAATGGTAAACTGAACACGCACATGAGAATCCATACTGGAGAGAAGCCGTACAATTGCAAGCAATGTCAGAAGTCATTTAATGAAAATGGTAGCCTGAAAAGGCACATGAGACTTCATACTGGAGAGAAACCATACTGTTGCCAGATATGTCTGAAATCATTTACTAAAACTGATGACTTTAAAAGGCACATGATAATTCATACTGGAGAGAAACCATATAGTTGCCACATATGTCAGAAATCATTTAATAGAAATGGTAACCTGAAAACGCACATGAGAGTCCATACTGGAGAGAAACCATACAGTTGCCAGATGTGTCAGAAATCATTTAATACAAATAGTCAACTGAAAACGCACATGAGAATTCATACTGGAGAGAAACCAAACAGTTGCCAGATGTGTCAGAAATCATTTAATACAAATAGTCAACTGAAAACGCACATGAGAATTCATACTGGAGAGAAACCATACATTTGCCAGCTATGCCAGAAAGGATTTCGTCAATGTAGTACTTTGAAAACTCACATGAGAACCCATAGTGATGGAAAACCATTCATTTGTGAGATGTGTAATAAAAGATTCAAACAAAGTGAAGGTTTAAAGCAACACAGAAGAACTCATGCAACTGAGATGCAACACAAACGCAATAATAAGCTTATGTCTTATTCCAAGAGCAGTTTTTCATCAAAGCAGTTTGAAGTCCATTCAAAAACTGCCCCTCACGATCTTAAAATTGGGACTGAAATAATTGCTAACCTGTCTGACCGTTTTGACAGATTTAATACTGCTGGTTTTATTGATGAACCAGATGAACGTTTCTCAAAGAACACATTTCTAGATCCGGATTCTAGTGGAATCGTTGGTCTTTTGTCGAAAAATAAAGCTACAGAATGCCTTTCCAGTAGTAAACTGAAATTGTATGTGGACGCAACAACTTGTTTTTCAAAATCATTTGGATGTGGTTTATGTGACGAATTGCTTGAAACATGGAATGATTTTGTGGAGCATTGTTCTGGCCATGAATTGTTTCCACTTAATGACTTTGCTTTTTCACATGTGCAGACTTTTTATTCAGCATGCTTAAAAGTTGAAAACAACTGTAATTCAAGTTAAAGTAAAGTGCTATAGAAGTAGAACTGCAATGATACGTGCATGCATGTATAATTCTGTTGATTTGTAGCACTTACATTTCGGAGTTATTAAACACTTAAGATTTCTCATTTAGAGACTTCAATAGTACATTATACATTTTATGAGATGTTGCACACTTTCATCTCACTGTAAGAACCTGCTGTATTTGACCATTGGTTGTCCGATAGTTAAACGTCTGTTGGCACAATGTATATTAGTTAAATTCTTTTTAATGGTTCTGACCAATTCGAAAATCATGTCGTCCTGATTAGGGTTTTACCTGGAGAAACACCATACAAGTGCCATCTTTGTCTGAAGTCATTTAATAAAAACTCTAACCTGAAAGCGCACATGAGAATCCATACTGGAGAGAAGCCATACACATGTCATCTATGTCTGAAGTCATTCACTCAAAATAGTTCAATGACAAAACACATGAGAATTCATACTGGAGAGAAGCCATACCGTTGTCAGCAATGTCAGAAGGTATTTAATGACATATGTCCTACACTAGCCCCCCTGGACATTAGCCCCCCCGGACATTAGCCCCCCCGGACATCAGCCCCCCCGGACATTAGCCCCCCCGAGGTAGGACATTAGCCCCCCCCCCAGACATACATTGCACATTAGTTTAACATTGTGAGAATATGTTAATTGGAAGTTTAATATGCATATTATGAAACATTTAAAGGCATTAATTGTAGAACAACTCATTGTGTAAAGTCTCTCACAAATGTAAAAAACCTAAAGTTTGTGAATTTTATATGAAGTTTAAAGTCTAAAACTATTGTTCCCTTGTCGACGACGCGTATGTCCGGGGGGGGGGGGCTCAGACGTATAATTAACTGACGTTAACAAACCTTCGAATTGACACGACACTAATAATCCTACGAAGCTGAAACGCACCGTAACTAACTTTAACAAACCTTGGTTGCAGCACACTAAACAAATAGACTGTATAGTAGTGTATATAGGCCCTACATACGATTCCCAGTAGTTCATTTCGAATACAAGTCTAAGAAGTTTCGTATGCATGCCAATGCCATTGACAAGTTATCAGTTACGGCACTATTCGATGATTTGCACAAGAAGGGGGGGCTAATGTCCGGGGGGGGGCTAATGTCCTAGCAAAAATGGGAGGGGGGCTAATGTCCGGGGGGGCTAATGTCCGGGGGGGACTATGTCCGGGGGGCTTTTGTCCGCGGGGGCTAATGTCCTACACTCGTATACTTAATATCAGATTAACTATAGACAGCCGATCGAAAATGATATTCATGTATTCGACTAATTCGAGCGACATTAATGGCGTACTCTCGCAAAGTAACAGCAGAATGCATACCCAACTTAAAGTTTAAAATAAAGTGTTAAAATATATTCACTAGATGTCAGATTGTACCTACTCAAAATATGCTTACACTTATTTTAGATGAAACATTTTAATCGCTCGCCATTTTGTTCGGATGATATTTATCACTGAAATGTAGTATATACTACGCTGCCCTTAGTGTAAGTCGCGACTGATTCGCCGTCGGCCATGGACCACTAGGCTATACGAAGCGTTATCAATCCAGCTATATAATACATATCAATGATATTTATTAACATTTTTTACCTTCATTCCAAACTGGTTAGGTTCTATATTTCTATAATTTTATAAGTCTTTGCGTATAATTTTGTTTGCAAACATATTCAATTAATTTCAGAGTGGACGATGTATTTGATACTATGAAGGGTTGAGCATAGATGTTTTACTTTCGCAGTGTATGGCTATAAAGTCATTGAGTCGAATTGGTTCTTGTCTGTCACGACCCACACAATTTAAAAAATGGATGAAAATTATTTCCTGGCGAAATAGAAGCGGGATTTATCGCGTGAGGGTCGGTTAGGGCGCAGGTTAGGCGTCGTGAGGGTCGGTTAGGTTTAGTTTTAGGGTTAGTGCAGTCATTCTGCTGAAATTGAAGCTGGATTGATAGAACAATAATTTTAAATTAAATCGAAGGTAGGCTCTAAATGTGTATTTTAGTATGGTAAATTATTCGCCATTGAATGGGTTTCAGCATTAGTCGAGTAACAGTCGGATTGACGAAAAGAGTTGTTTCTAAATCGAAGTCGGATTGATGAAAGTAATTTATATTGAGATAGAAGAGGAATTAGTTTAAACAATCTTGCTGAATTTGAAGATGGATTGATTAACAATAATTTTAAATTAAATAAAAGTTATATTGGAAAACATGAACACGGAGTTTAAAGGTTTATTAACATGGCTCGGCATGTCCGGGTTCTAAATTGATCGCTTGGCACACACTAATCTTTCATCATAAAACTTCTACTTACGCATGACTTCTTTTCATCAATCGAGCTTCCATTTGGAAAAATTGTCTCGTCAATCCGGATTCTATTAAGGCAGCAGCTTTTTTATCGGTCCACATAATTCTTTTAGCTGTAATATGTGCATTTTTCCAAAAAACAAGAGGCAACTGAATTGTATCTTCATTTTCTTAATCGAAGTGACTAGCGGACCGCCAAGCGGCCGTCGAATCTCAAATACTAGCGGACTGCCAGTCACGTGTAACCTGTCACATGACGAGTCTTGATTCTTGAATATTGTTACAATGGCGGCAGTTACCGATAGTTGGTTTTATGTCGGACAAAAGTTTTCTTGTTTTAATGACTTAGAAAATTACTAGAAACAGAGTAAGCAACCAATTTTTTTCGGGTTCCACGACAACTGGTCTACCGACAACTCGTCTAACGACAACTCGTCTCCGGACAATTTGTCTAACGACAACTGGTCTACTGACGAATAGTGTTGATGAAATAGAAGCTGGATTTACGAAAATGCTTTTTTTGCTTAAATGGAAGCTGGATTGATGATTTTCATTCATGTATTCCAATATGCACCCATTTCTACGTCAAATCTAAAAATACCTTCATCCAGCTTCTATTTCTTGCCTGTTATTTTAGTCAATCCAGCTTCTATTTTATATATAAAAGTGTCCTCATCCAGCTTCCATTACTTAAGCGGTTTTCTTATCAATCCTGATTCCATTTCAGATCTAGAAATACCTTCATCCAGCTTTTATATATCATGCGTTATTTTCGTCAATCCAGCTTCTATTTCACCTGTAAGAGAATCATCATCCAGATTCCATTTCTCTTGCGTTTTTTCATCAATCCAACCTCCATTTCACCTCTAAAAACTATCATCCATCTTCCATTTCTCAAGCGCTGGATAAGTTGTCAGTAGACCAGTTGTCGTTAGACGAATTGTCCGGAGACCACTTGTCGTTAGACGAGTTGTCGTTAGACGAGTTGTCGTGACACCTTTTTTTCGTGAGTGTTGGTAGGTTCAGGTTAGGCGTCGTGAGGGTCGGTTAGGGTTAGTTTTTGGGTTTGTTTAGCCATTAGAAACTCTTGTGGATTGGTGTAAATAGAAAGCCTGGCGGCTTGCTAGTATTCCGTATTGGACGGCCGCCAGTCATGTTACAGGTTACACGTGACTGGCGGTCCGCTAGTATTTGAGATTCGACGGCCGCTTGGCGGTCCGCTAGTCACAGCCTTTCTTAATTTGATGAAACTTTCTAGGCTGTTATGAAGATGAGATTATGTGATTAAATTTGGCATTGTGTTGCTAAATCCAGTTTTGAGAAAGATCTGCATTGTGAGGGCTTTAGGAAAGTTAACTCGGAAATACGAAATTTTATAAACTGGTTGTTCATTTTGACTAACTAATCACTCAAATACTTATATTCAATGATTTCATATACTGTTTTATAGCAAGTGTATGAGGAAGACAAGCAACGTTTTGTTAAAAATTCAAATTTCGGTTACATTATTGATCTTCATCAGAAACATAAAACTGGATGTTTCAGTCAACAACTTTCATGAATATTAACTATTTCATCTTCGATAAAACTCATGCCGTGCAATAACGAAGAGGTCTGTTATTTACACATGTATAGATTGAATAGCTTCACTATTTTGTCAAACGGTTTTTTCTGCGTTGCTATTACTTTTCAAGAAAGGCGACTACAAGTGACAGATAAAGCAACGATCCTACTTGTAGGCATCTGAAATGGAATCATCGAAATTGTAATAAGCTGAACATTGATGGTCTTGAAACAACAATTGCAGCAGCTGTTGAGTGAACAACAGAACTCAGCATCACAAAAGAAATACTTCAACTTTTACTAGCACCTTGCAATTGCAGAAGTGCACTAGAACCAAATAAAACCACACGGTTATCAATTATTTTCATAAACTATACACTGACGGTGATCATCTGAGAAGTTTCTCATGAAGTGGCGCTGTTCATTGTTAATATTGTGATTACGATCAAAGAACTTTTCAAAGAATTGACACTGGAGAAAATTGTGAAATTATCGATTAAGCAAGGTGTCACATGGTGAATACGGAAATTAATATGGCAGAAATTCAAAACAGTTGTCATATATGTCAGAAATCATATAATGACAATGATGCTCTAAAAAAACACATGAGGATCCATCCGGGAGAGAAACCATAGAGTTGCCAGCAATGTAATAAGTCATTTAGTCGAAGTTCTTATCTGAAAATGCACATGAGAACCCATACTGGAGAGAAACCATACAGTTGCCAGAAATGTATGAAGTCATTTTATAGATGTTCTCATCTAAAAACGCACGTGCGAACCCATACTGGAGAGAAGCCATACACTTGCCAGATATGTAAGAAATCATTTAGTCAAAGTAGCAATCTGAATATGCACATGAGAACCCATAATGGAGAGAAGCCATACAGTTGCCAGATATGTCAGAAATCATTTATTGACAGTGGTGCCCTGAAAAAACACACTGCAATCCATCATGGAGGAGAGAAACCATACAGTTGTCAGGTATGTAAGAAGTCATATAATCAAGGTTCTTATTTGACAACGCACATGAGAATCCATACTGGAGAAAAACCATACAGCTGCCAGCTATGTGAGAAATCATTTAAGCACAGTTCTTCTCTGAATGTGCACATGAGATTTCATACTGGAGAGAAACCATTCATTTGTCAGGTATGTCAGAAATCATTTAGTAGAAGCAGTGAACTCAATGTGCATATGATAACCCACACTGGAGAGAAACCATACAGTTGCCAGCTATGTAAGAAGCCATTTAGTCGTAATGGTTATCTGAAAATTCACATGAGAATTCATAATGACGAGAACCCATACAGGTGCAGGCTATGTAAGAAAGCATTTAATTTTGGTTGTAACCTGAAAGTGCACATGATAATCCATACTGGTCAAAAACCATACTGTTGCCAGCTATGTGAGAAGTCATTTAACTCTTTCCCGCCGGATCGGGTCGCGGGTGACCCGATAAACCCAATAGGTATCGGAACAATTCAGGCGGGATTGAGTTAATAATAGTTCTTATCTGAAAGCGCACAATTTTCCAGCCAAAAAGCGACTATTTTTGCCCGAAAAACCAGACTTGCCGGAAAGTTGTTTTTTTAGTCGACTATTTTTTGCCTGAAAAACCAGACTTGTCCGAAACTTTACGACCTTTTTTAGTCTTTGGGTCTGTTTTGCCCGAAAAAACCACCAAACTTGCCCGAATTTGGGGGGGCAATTGCCCCCTCCCTGCACCCCCGCCTCGTACGCCTATGATTGAACCCATGTAAGTCTGAATTTATTTAGTTGGGCATGCGGCAGCAGCTTGCCAAGCTTTATCTCTCTTCTCGGTTCCACGACAACTCGTCTAACGACAACTCGTCTACCGACAACTCGTCTCCGGACACTTGGTCTAACGACAACTGGTCTACAGACGAATTGTATTGATGAAATAGAAGCTGGATCTACAAAAATGGGTTTTTAGCGTAAATGGAAGCTGGATTGATGATTTTAATTCATGTATTCCGACATGCACCCATTTCTACTTCAAATCTAAAAATACCTCCATCCAGCTTCTATTTCTCGCCTGTTATTATAGTCAATCCAGCTTCTATTTCAGATATAAAAATACCCTCATCCAGCTTCCATTACCTAAGCGGTTTTCTTATCAATCCAGCTGCTTTTTGAGATCTAGAAATACCTTCAACCGGCTTTTACTTATCATGCGTTACTTTCGTAAATCTAGCTTCTATTTCACCTGTAAAAGAACCATCATCCGGATTCCACTTCTCTTGCGTTTTTTCATCAATCCAACCTCCACTTCACCTCTAAAAACTGTCATCCAGCTTCCATTTCTCAAGCGCTGGATCAGTTGCCAGTAGACCAGTTGTCGTTAGACGAATTGTCCGGAGACCACTTGTCGTTAGACGAGTTGTCGTTAGACGAGTTGTCGTGACACCCTCTCTTCTCTTGCATCTGAATTTCCTGGCTTTGACTCTGCAACCACGATTCATGACCTAGGTCTCCAACTTGACCAAGAACTCACTTTTGTTCCTCAACTTCACTGTCTTGCTCATCGAGTGTGTCAAAGAGTGATTTAGGGAACAGGCGCAGCTCAAGTGGGAGGCCATTCCATAGCAGCGTGTTATTCAATACGCTACCTGGCCTCGATCTGTCTACGGCACAAAAGAATGTGTATTCGAAATAATTGCAAGAGGTTGTGCTCTGCGAATATGGTGAATAAACATTAAATTATCTGCAGCAGATGAAAAACCTCTCAGTTGAAAATGTTTACATATTATTCGCTAGAGGACGGGATGCATTTTCACAAACTCAGGTTCACTCGTCTCCGACGTGAAGCACTTTAGTCGCTCGCCATTTTGTTCGAGTTACCGTTTTTGATACCAGATTATGGAAAGATTATGTTTTAATTCCAAACATGGTTAGATTATATAGTTCTTCAATATATCATTGCGTATAATTTTGGAAGTAATCCTGAAGACTGCTTGCCCGTATACAAAAAATATTGTTGCCAACGACTGCACTTAAATGGAGCGCAGTATCCCACAATTGATGCAAATAGGCCAGTAAGTAATCAATGTAAGCGATGGGTGACATATGACGGCTAAATGTGAAGTAAATAGAAACGAATAGAAACGATGAAGTAGCACGATTTGGAAATATTAATAATATAAAGAATAGGCCTGCTTCGATTGACTACTTAATTACTTACTTACTGACCGCTTTACGGGCACGCATATTTCGGGATTACCATTTTGGGCATAAGTTTTCTTTAACGTAGTTAATTATTCATTCGTTGCAGCATTATATTGTTTAATCATCCAACTTCTAGTTAGGCAAGAGTCATTCTCATTCGTCCAGTTTTTCCTTGTGGCAGATTGGACACCGAGGGGTGGCTAATATTAAGAGGTTGAGCATATTGTTTTCCTTTCCGCAGTCTATTGCTATAAAGTCATTGGTAGGCTAGGCGAACATCGGATTGCCAAGCAGTCCGTTGAATGTTGATTAATAGCTAACATTTGTTGAATCGAGGTGGATTGACCGGGCGTAGAACTCCCGCCGATGCAAAAGCCCCGGACAACCCATCACGATTGGATGACCCCCACTCATATGTTGGTCGTACACAAGTAGGATTTGATTAAAATAATTATCACTAAATAGCAATAGACGTCGAAGTGGTACAAAACCAGTTTTACTTATATGGAAGCCGGATTGATGAGCATGTACCTATTCTTGCTTAAATGGAAGTTGGATTGATGAAATTGTTCTTTCTCAAATAGAAGCTGGATTGATGAGCATATTCTTGCTTGGATGGAAGCCAGATTTATGAAAATATTCTTGTTTAAATGGAAGCTGGATTGATGATAGTATGAAACAGCAGGATTTACATTGAATATCCGAGATGATCTGTTCTAAAATTATCACCACAATAAAATTGCATCATGGAGAGTTTAAACTTGCAAAGGTAAAATTCAGCAGCAACTTTTCTCTATTACTAACCAGCGTAGGGGTCTCATATTATGAAGATATTATGAAGATGTGACATGTTACAATGTTTCTATTGCTATTTTGGTTCTATGTCCAGTTTTTACACAAAGCTGCATCATGCAGGGTCAATGCAAGATAACTTGTAATCACAAAACAATAAGGAGATAGAACTACGACTTTTAATTATTCTGACTTAGTCACTCAGATACAAAATGAGAACTGTCATGCCGTTATGGCCAGTGATAAAGTTGTATATTTTTTAAATTTCTAGTTTACTGTTCTTTTTTAGAACCTGCTTCTGAAAGACGAGCAACGTTTTGTTAAACCTTCAAATTTTGGTTCTGGCATTACTCTTCACCAAGAACTTTTAACTTGACGTTTCTGCCTACAACTTTTAAGGATATCAACTAATTTATCTTCAGTTCTGTTGAAATCATACTGCTATAATTGATAGATGACTTCCAGTGAGAGATAAATCATTCTTGTAAGCATCTGAGATGCGCTCATAAATGGAATCGTCGTTATTTGATACCAGACATTGCTCGTGTTGAAAGAACAATTATAAAAGGTTTTACACAGTGAAAAACAGAACTTAGTTTCACAAAAGTCACATTGCTTCATTGATCTTCATCAAGAACATTGCACTGGATGTTTCTGTCTACAACAAACATGAATGGCAACTATTTCGTCTTTGGTTATAATCATACTACAGGTGCAATGGCGTAGAGATGTGCTATTACACAAAGGTTGAAAATATCTTCTTTGTCACATGTTCTTCTGTATCACTAATTTCTTACTTTATTCTTTTAGGGACAGATGAAGCACGGCAACTGAAATTCAATCAGAAAAGTAGTTTTCGTTATTGTGACACTGGACGTTGATGGTCTTGGAAGATTAGATTAGATTGAAAAGTCATTTATACAGGCAATTACTTTGCATTGAACAACAGATCACGGCTTCCAGAAAAGTCATATTTCAGCTTTGTATATTATCTAGCGATTGCTGAAACACATGCAAGCTATTTAAACCATACAGATCTCAGTCATTTCAGAAACTAATATACTGATGGTGATCATCTGAGAGCTTTTCAAAGAACTATTACTGGAAAATATTGTGAATTAATTGATTAAACGAATATTCTGATGGCAAATGCGAGAAATGATATGGAAGAAATTCAATATGAATGCAAGATATGTCGAAAATCATTTCATCAGGTTTATAAAATGAACACTCACATGAGAATCCATACTGGAGAGAAACCATACAGTTGCCAGATATGTCAGAAATCATTTAATGAAAATGGTTACCTAAAAACGCACATGAGAATTCATACTGGAGAGAAACCATACAATTGCCAGATATGTCAGAAATTATTTAATGGAAATGGTCATCTGAAAAGGCACATGAGAATCCATACTGGAGAGAAACCATACAGTTGCCAGATATGTCAGAAATCATTTAATGAAAATGGTGACCTGAAAAGGCACATGAGAATTCATGCTGGAGAAAAACCATACAGGTGCCAGCTATGCCAGAAAGAATTTACTCTATATGGTACTTTGAAAACTCACATGAGAACCCATAGTGATGAAAAGCCATACATTTGTGAGATTTGTAATAAGAGATTCAAACAAATTGAAGGTTTAATGCAACACAGAAGAACTCATGCAACTGAGAAGCAACACAAACGCAATAATAAGCTTATGTCTTATTCCAAGAGTTTTTCATCAAAGCAGTGTAAAGTCCATTCAAGAACTGGGCCACAGGATCTTAAAATTGGAAGTGATGTAATTGCTAAACTGTCTGACCGTTTTGCCAGATATAATACAGCTGGTTGTATTGATAAGCGAGATGAACGTTTCTCAATCAACACATGTCTTGATCCGGAATCAAGTGGAATGGCAGGTCTTTTTTCGAAAAATAAAGATAGAGAATGCCTTTCTAGTAGTAAACTCAAATTGTCTGTGGATGCAAATAGATGTTTTTCAAAATCTTTTGGATGTGGTTTATGTGACGAATTGCTTGAAACATGGAAGGAGTTTGTAAAGCATTGTTCTGGTCATGAATTGTTTCCACCTAATGACTGCTTTTTCACATGAGCAGACTTTTTACTGAAGACACTTAAAAGTTGAAAACAATTGTTTTTAAAGTTAAAGTAAAATTGCTAGAAGTTGAACTGCAATGATACGTGCATATAATATTTTATGTATTGTTCTGTTTATTAGTGTCGCTTTCATTTCGGAATATTTATAAGTAGGCTTTCTCATTATTTTAACCCCTTTAGCATGTATTAAAATTTTCAATAACTCTCTTACAGTGTGTAATTATTTTTTAACCTTCGCCACACGTATGGGGGTCAAATCGACCCCCAGTGGTATATTTTCATCTGTAACTTTCTAAAATATGGGCACCAAAAAGTTTCCTTTGGTGACTTTTCCTAAAAATTCCTCCTTGTCAAAATGGTATGAGTGACGTCATACGTTGACGCTTAGTTCTGACGCTGTGACGTCATTTTGGTGAGATCTTAGAGTGAAATTCATGTCCATATCATTAGTTTCCATACAATGAGGTGTATCTCTGCTTCTACGCAAGGTATCTTGAAGATTATTTTTTTGTTTCCAATGTTTTAGGGCTCAGGGAATCCACTCCAGCTACTGACAAATGCCTGACCTTGACGGAAGATTTTGAAATTCAAGGTCACATGATTTTTACATGACCATACCTATCTCTGCTACTATACCTGTTAGAACAACGAAGTTTTTTGGTTTCTATGGTTATTTGGTACAAGGAACTCAACAAAATATAAACAAACAAAAATGGCTGTTCCAGTTCAGATAGGTAAGATCACGTGCATAATCACGTGGCCTTGAATTTCTGAAAACAAATATTCAAGATAGCATGCGAAGAAACAGAGATACACCTGAAAAATCATGTGACCTTGAATTTCAAGGTCATCCGTGAAGGTCACGCATTTGGCAGTAGCTGCAATGAATTCCCTGACCCATAAAACATTAGAAACGAAACAAAAATTATCAAATTCCATGCCCAGGAACAGGTATGCCTTGGGGGTCATTTGGACCCCCAAGTATAGAAGACGTAGTTTTTTTGGTCGCGTATGGCGAAGGTTAAAAAAAAATTCTCTGAATTTTTTTTATATTGCCCAAATGATTTTTCTGGAAATTATCGTGTTATTTTTTTATGGTCGACGCCCCCCAATTTTTTTTTTTTTGGGGGGGGGAATTTTTTTCGCTCAAAAATCAATTTTCTTCCACTTTTTTCAAAACATCCATTTACTAGGCCTAGATGGCTACTGGGCCTAATAATGGGCTGCAATTGGGCTGCTAGGCCTATAAACCTACTAGGCCTAGAGGGCTACTTAGCCTAATAGGGTGATAAGGGCTGTTCTAGTATGTGTCACGCCATCATCTGCACAGCCGCAATCACCCTCTGACGTAATCCCTGGCTAATACGAGTTCCCCTCCAACAAGGCTGCAATAGGGTTGCTAGGCCTATAGGCCTAGAGGGTGATAAGGCCTACATGGCTACTAGGCCTAATAGGCTGCTCTAGTACGACACCATTTGCACAGCGACGATAGCCCTCTGACGTAATCCCTGGCTAATACGAGTTTCCCGCCAACAAGGCTGCAATACGGCTGCTAGGCCTATAGGCCTAGAGGGTGATAAGGCCTACAGGGCTACTAGGCCTAATAGGCTGCTCTAGTATGTGTCACGACACTATCTGTGCATGGACGATCACACTCTGGCTAATACGAGTTTCCCGCCAACACGGCTGCAATACGGCTGCTAGGCCTATAGGCCTAATAGGCATAGAGGGCGTTTAGGCCTACGGGGCTACCTGGCCTAATAGGCTGCTCTAGTATGCGTCACGATACCATCTGCACATGGACGATCATCCTCTTACGTAGTACCTGGCTAATACGAGTTTCCCGCCAACGAGGCTGCAATACGGCTGCTAGGCCTATAGGCCTAATAGGCCTAGAGGGCGATTAGGCCTACGGGGCTACTAGGCCTAATAGGCTGCTCTAGTATGAGTCACGATACCATCTGCACATGGACTATCACCCTCTGACGTAGTACCTGGCTAATACGAGTTTCCCGCCAACAAGGCTGCAATAGGGTTGCTAGCCCTATAGGCCTAGAGGGTGATAAGGCCTACATGGCTACTAGGCCTAATAGGCTGCTCTAGTACGACACCATTTGCACAGCGACGATAACCCTCTGACGTAATCCCTGGCTAATACGAGTTTCCCGCCAACAAGGCTGCAATACGGCTGCTAGGCCTATAGGCCTAGAGGGTGATAAGGCCTACAGGGCTACTAGGCCTAATAGGCTGCTCTAGTATGTGTCACGACACTATCTGTGCATGGACGATCACACTCTGGCTAATACGAGTTTCCCGCCAACACGGCTGCAATACGGCTGCTAGGCCTATAGGCCTAATAGGCATAGAGGGCGTTTAGGCCTACGGGGCTACCTGGCCTAATAGGCTGCTCTAGTATGCGTCACGATACCATCTGCACATGGACGATCATCCTCTTACGTAGTACCTGGCTAATACGAGTTTCCCGCCAACGAGGCTGCAATACGGCTGCTAGGCCTATAGGCCTAATAGGCCTAGAGGGCGATTAGGCCTACGGGGCTACTAGGCCTAATAGGCTGCTCTAGTATGAGTCACGATACCATCTGCACATGGACTATCACCCTCTGACGTAGTACCTGGCTAATACGAGTTTCCCGCCAACAAGGCTGCAATAGGGTTGCTAGCCCTATAGGCCTACTAGGCCTGGAGGCTACTAGGCCTACAGGGCTACTGGGCCTTCAGGGCTACTGGGCCTAAGAGGCTGCTCTAGTACGACACCATTTGCACAGCGACGATAACCCTCTGACGTAATCCCTGGCTAATACGAGTTTCCCGCCAACAAGGCTGCAATACGGCTGTTAGGCCTATAGGCCTAAAGGGTGATTAGGCCTACAGGGCTACTAGGCCTAATAGGCTGCTCTAGTATGAGTCACGATACCATCTGCACATGGACGATCATCCTCTTACGTAGTACCTGGCTAATACGAGTTTCCAGCCAACAAGGCTGCAATACGGCTGCTAGGCCTACAAGGCCTATAGGCCCACAAGGCCTAAGTGGCTGGTTTAAGGCTGTCAGATATGTGCCTTGGCACCCTTTGCACTGCTACGATTACCGTGTGACGATATCCGGGGCTTATACCAGCTCCCCCGCCGACGGGGTCGGAATACAATCTTTGCCCGAGTATACTCGGGCTACACGTTTTTGGCATGGTTTGTGCAGCCCGAATATACTCGGGCTACACGCTAAAGGGGTTAAGAGACCCCAGATGTAGATAACTATGACATTTTGCACACTTTTCATTTTACTGTAGGAACGTATTGTGGTTGACCATTTATAAAAAAAGTGTTAATATCAGCAACATCTTTTCAGAAACACTCCCTAGTCCGAAGGACCCTGGGTGAAAATCGAGAATTTTAGGCGAGAGAAAGATGAACACTGACTGCAGAAGATGATGGCGGCGCGAAATCATGTAATAATATGTCCATTCCACAGGAAAAATATCTGAATCGAGAAGTAATAATCTTCGTTTAATTAGAAAATGAGACAAATCAGGGTCAGAAGTCAGTTTCACAAAAGGCATATTCGAACTTTGACTGCAGAAGCCCACAGATAATTATTTGAGAGCAGGATGAGAATTGCCGAGGGGGTTGGGGGTTTCAACCCCCTGTTTTTCTTAGAGCCCCATGTTAAAGTATGTTTTTCACAAGCCGATTCCAAGTGGTAAATGGTCCAACCCCCCAGTTATTTTTCCACAATTTTTACACTGTTTGAGGGACTACATAGACTACGCTCGAGCCCATCTAAGACAACATTTATTAAAGTTTGGTTGGCCACACGGCAGCAGCTTGCCATGCTTGATCTCTTTTCTCTTGCATCTGAATTTCCTGGTTTTGTCTTTGCAACCACGGTTCATGACCTAGGTCTCCAACTTGACCTAGAACTCGCTTTTGCTCCTCAACATCACCGTCTTGCTTATAGAATGTGTCAAAGAGTAATCTAGGGAAGAGGCGCAGCTCAAGTGGGAGGCTACTCCATACCAGCGTGTTATCCAATACGCCCACGATCTGTCCACGGCACAAAAGGGTTCCACGACAACTGGTCCAACGACAACTCGTCCAACGACAACTCGTCCACGGACAACTCGTCCACCGACAAATCGTCCACTGAAATAGAAGCCGGATTATTGAGAAAACGCTTGGGAAATAGAAGCTAAATGAAGGTTTTTGCAGGTGAAATAGATGCTGGATGCACGAAAAAACGCTTAAGAAATGGAAGATGGATCAAGTTTTTGTTCGATCTGAAATAGCAGCTGGATGCATGTTGAGACACGTGATGAAAATCATCAATTCAGCTTCTATTTAAGTAGGGAAACCATTAGACTTTTTTTTTGATAAATCCAGCTCCTATTTCGGAAATAAAGAACCTTCATCCAGCTTCTATTTCCCAAGCGTCTTCTCAATAATCCGGCTTCTATTTCGGTGGACCAGTTGTCGGTGGACCAGTTGTCCGTGGACGAGTTGTCGTTGGACGAGTTGTCGGTGGACGAGTTGTCGTGACACCCACAAAAGAATGTGTATTCGAAATAATTGTAAAAGGTTTTGCTCTGCGAATAGGGTGAAAAAACATTAAATATGAAATAGCAAAATATGAAAAACCTCTCAGTTGAAAATTTGTACATATTCGCTAAAGGACGGGATTCACTTTCACAAACTCAGGTTCACTCGTCACCGACGTGAAGCACGTTTTTATGACCTATTATTACTTCGATGTATTATAATGATGTTCCGTGTCCCATTGTGCGTTTGCAAGTGGAGTAATAAAGAAAATACTTACTTACAAATTTACGATGACACAATTTGATTCATTACATTAGAGCGACCATTTTTGATTAGATTATTTTCACATTGGCAACGAATTAATAAGCGCATGACATATTTTATTAATAAAATATTATTGTTGTGATATTATTATCATGATCATTATTATTATTGTCGTACCATCACCAAGGAAGCCAAGACTCTGACTTTTCATTACAATCATTCTCAAGAAAGTTCAGAGTGCAGCGACAATGTTGCAGGAGAGCAGACGGCTTTTCATGCTAGAGATTTTTAAAGCCAATAATATTAATATCAATGATGATGATGATGATGATGATGATGATGCTGATGATGATGATGATGATGATGGTGATGATGATGATGATGATGATGGTGACGACGGCAATTTCTAAGAAATTTATATTTGAAATAATTGTAAAAGGTTGTGTCCTGCAAATAGGGTGATTCAACATTTATGTAACAGCTGAGGAATGAGGACACTTCTCAGTTGAAATGAAATGTTATATAATAATATTCGCTAGAGGACGGGATGTACTTTCGAAAACAGGAGGTCCCATCTGGTGTAAACACTTTGGCATCGACTAATTCCATGATTTTGGTCTAGGCTATACAAACCAGGCTCATACGCTTTTGTACAAACAAAACACAGGCACCGTCATGAAGGTTGCTCACGAAGTACTTGAAGCGCTTGACGGAGGAGAAATTGGAATTAGAGGCGCTGTAGCAAATGCGACAAATAAATTATTAGATTAATTTATTTGTCGCATTTGCTACAGCGCCTCTTCAAGCTCACAACTCAGAGGTTATCCCGACTATAGCTCGGACTCTGCATCAGATCTTCACGCAGAAGGGTATGCGCAATTGCGAGTGAGGGACTTGCTCAAGGTCCTTACGTGGTGGCTTGAGGTGGAATCGAACTGGAACCAACACAATGCACCGAAACCAACACTAGCCTACACCACTACGCCCCGAATTGGTCTGCAAGTCATGTATCCAGCTTTTACATGTTTTTGATGGATGTTGTGGTGGCAATCGCAAATTCGGCAACCGACAGGGCTGTTTTAAGGAATTTTTAGAACTGCACAACTAATTCTTTCCTTTCTTATCATTCATGGTAAAATCTTCCAGTCGGGGTCAGTGACCTTTTTGCTAGTTTTAACTGTAAGTGCTTCTACAACTGCACAAATCCATTTAGAACTGCCCATTTTGTGTACAACTGCACGTAAAAAAGCCCTTGAAACCGATGACGCACATATAGCCCTATGACATATTATTGGTTCAATTGAGTTCTTGCTGACATACCGCATCCACTTACAAATAAGAAATTATATAGAGCATAATATTCAATCAAATAGGTGGAAGTCAGAAAGAGGGGCAATAGTCGGGAATCTCTAAATTACTCGAGAAACGCTAGATTGATGGACACTTGACAAACGAAAGCTGGATAAACCAATGTTGAGCTCAAATGCAAGCTGAATGCATGATGAAATACATGAATGAAAATCAACAGTCCAGTCTCCATTTCTCAAGCGATTTTTTATTAACCAACATCTTTTTCAGATATAAAAATACCTTATTCCAGCTTCTACTTAACATATAAAAATACCTTAATCAAGCTTCTAATTCAGAAGCACTAGGAGTGCTTCTGAAAAGCCCTTGTTGAGAATAACACTTTTTAAAATTTCTATTGAAATACAACAAGTTCTTACAATAAAGTGAGAAGTGTTCAACATCTCAAAAATATGTACTTCCGAAGTATCTAAATAAGAACGCCTAATGTATAAATATTACGAAATAAAAGTGGCACTAATCGACAGAACCATACATGCATGTGCATATCCGAACAGTTCTATAGCATATTTATTTTAACTTGAATTACAAATGTTTTAAATTTTTAAGCATGCTGTGGAAACAATTCATGGCAAGAACAATGGTCTACAAACTCCTTCCTTGTTTCAAGCAATTCGTCACATATCCCACATCCAAAAGATTTTGAAAACCACGTATTTGCACCCACAGACAATTTGAGTCTACTCCTTGAAAGGTATTCATTATCTTTATAGTTCAACAAAATACTTGCCATTCCACTTGAATCCGGACATGTGTTCATTGAGAAACTTTTGTCCGGTGCATCAATGCAACCAGCTGTATTATATCTGACAAAACGGTCAGACAGCTTAGCAATTATTTCAGTTCCAATTTTAAGATCCTGTGGCCCAGTTTCTGAATGGACTTCAAACTGCTTTGATAATAAACTGCTCTTAGAACAAGACTTATTGCGTCTGTGTTGCTTCTCAGTTGCATGAATCCTTCTGTGTTGCTTTAAACCTTCATTTTGTTTGAATCTCTTATTACAAATCTCACAAATATATGGCTTTTCATCACTATGGGTTCTCATGTGAGATTTCAAATTACAACATTGACGAAATCCTTTCTGGCATAGCTGGCACCTGTATGGTTTTTCTCCAGAATGAATTTTCATGTGCCTTTTCAGGTCATTATTTCCGTTAAACGATTTATGACAGATATCACAACTGTATGGTTTCTCTCCAGTATGAATTCTCATGTGCGTTTTCAGGTCACTATTTCCGTTAAACGATTTATGACAGATATCACAACTGTATGGTTTCTCTCCAGTATGAATTCTCATGTGCATTTTCAGTACACCAGTTTGAGTAAATGATTTCTGACATACTTGGCAACTGTATGGTTTCTCTCCAGTATGAATTCTCATGTGCGTTTTCAGGTCACTATTTCCGTTAAACGATTTCTGACAAGTATGACAACTGTATGGTTTCTCTCCAGTATGAATTCTCATGTGCGTTTTCAGGTGACTATTTACATCAAATGATTTCTGACATATCTGGCAACTGTATGGTTTCTCTCCAGTATGAATTCTCATGTGCTTTTTCATGTCACCAGTTATAGTAAATGATTTCTGACATATGTGGCAAATGTATGATTTCTCTCCAGTATGAAGTCTCATATGCCTTTTCAGGTTACAATTTTCATTAAATGATTTCTGAAGTATCTGACAGGTTTCTCACCAGTATGGATTCGCATGTGCGTTTTCAAATTAAAACCTACACTAAATGACTTTCAACATATTTGGCATTCATCTTGGATTTCTTCCATATCATTTCCCGCATTTGCCATCAGAATATTCGTTTAATCAATTAATTCACAATATTCTCCAGTAATAGTTCTTTGAAAAGCTCTCAGATGATCACCATCAGTATATTAGTTTCTGAAATGACTGAGATCTGTATGGTTTAAATAGCTTGCATGTGTTTCAGCAATCGCTAGATAATATACAAAGCTGAAATATGACTTTTCTGGAAGCCGTGATCTGTTGTTCAATGCAAAGTAATTGCCTGTATAAATGACTTTTCAATCTAATCTAATCTTCCAAGACCATCAACGTCCAGTGTCACAATAACGAAAACTACTTTTCTGATTGAATTTCAGTTGCCGTGCTTCATCTGTCCCTAAAAGAATAAAGTAAGAAATTAGTGATACAGAAGAACATGTGACAAAGAAGATATTTTCAACCTTTGTGTAATAGCACATCTCTACGCCATTGCACCTGTAGTATGATTATAACCAAAGACGAAATAGTTGCCATTCATGTTTGTTGTAGACAGAAACATCCAGTGCAATGTTCTTGATGAAGATCAATGAAGCAATGTGACTTTTGTGAAACTAAGTTCTGTTTTTCACTGTGTAAAACCTTTTATAATTGTTCTTTCAACACGAGCAATGTCTGGTATCAAATAACGACGATTCCATTTATGAGCGCATCTCAGATGCTTACAAGAATGATTTATCTCTCACTGGAAGTCATCTATCAATTATAGCAGTATGATTTCAACAGAACTGAAGATAAATTAGTTGATATCCTTAAAAGTTGTAGGCAGAAACGTCAAGTTAAAAGTTCTTGGTGAAGAGTAATGCCAGAACCAAAATTTGAAGGTTTAACAAAACGTTGCTCGTCTTTCAGAAGCAGGTTCTAAAAAAGAACAGTAAACTAGAAATTTAAAAAATATACAACTTTATCACTGGCCATAACGGCATGACAGTTCTCATTTTGTATCTGAGTGACTAAGTCAGAATAATTAAAAGTCGTAGTTCTATCTCCTTATTGTTTTGTGATTACAAGTTATCTTGCATTGACCCTGCATGATGCAGCTTTGTGTAAAAACTGGACATAGAACCAAAATAGCAATAGAAACATTGTAACATGTCACATCTTCATAATATCTTCATAATATGAGACCCCTACGCGGTTTTGCTAATATTTCGGCAAAAAATAAGAATTTTTAATCAAATTTTACTGACTTAAAGCCAATTCATATCTACGTATAACTGCCAAGTTTCATAAATATATGTCTAACAGAACAAAAGTTATACCACTTTTAGTGAGACCACCCATCGTTTTTTGATGATTTAAAAACACGTTACGCAAAAAGGTAACAAATATCGGCCAAAAATAGGAATTCTTATATGAAATTTTACAGGCTTCAAGGGCATTCATACCTACGCGTAACTGCCAAATTTCACACAAAACTTTCAAACGGAACAAAAGTTATATCACTTTTAGTGAGTATACCCAGCGATTTGTTGGGTCCAAAAACGATAGGAGAATTTAAGGCTGATTGTGAGTTGATATGGGAAGACTTCCCTCTGAAACCTATCAACAAGACCATCTGAAACTTTACAAATAGGTTCAGAACATGTTTGGGTAGGGGTGGGGGACATTTTGAACACAAGTTATCATGTTACTTTCGACAAAAAATTATTTCAAACTTGACTTAAGAAACTGTTTTTTTGCTCATTTTTTCATAACGTGTTTTTGAATCATCAAAAAAGGATGGGTGCTCTCACTAAAATGTCCAGTATCACAAAAATGACGACTAATTTTCTCATTGAATTTCAGTTGCCATGCTTCATCGGTCATTAGAATTCATATTTTTTGAGTAAAATGAGAAATTAGTGATACAGAAAGACACTCGAAAAATGGAAGATTGTCAACCTTTGTGTACAACTGTACGCCATTGCACAATATGATTATAACCAAAGACCAAAATAGTTGCCATTCATGAATGTTGTAGACAGAAACATCCAGTGCAATCCTCTTGATTGAGATCAATGAAGCAACGAGACTTTTGTTAAACTAAGTTCTGTTGTCCACTGCATATTAATTGCCTGTGTAAAACCATTTACCATTGTTCTTCCAACAAGAGCAATGTCGAGTATAATTCATTTATGTGCGCATTTCAGATGCTTACACGAAGGATATATTGCTCTATGGCTCACTGGAAGTCATCTATCGATTATAGCATTATGATTATAACTGAAGATAGATTAGTTGACATTCATAAAAGTTGTAGGCAGAAACATCAGGTAGCCTATAATGCTCTTGATGAAGATTAATGCAGCAGTCGAAAGTCAAAGCATTAACAAAACGTGGCTCCTCTTCCAGAAGTAGTTGCTGCAAAGAAGAGTAAACTCTCAATTCAAAAAATTCATAGAGAACTTTAAGCAAAACTCCGAACGCCAAATACGCTATTTATTTTGACCTAAGCGGTTTCGAATAAAATACGCTAAAATGCACTTTTACCTGAAGCTGGATTGATAAAAAACGCTTGAGAAGTAGAACCTGGAAAAAGGCATTTTATACCTGAAATGGAAGCTGGATAAAGGCATATTTATAGTTGAAATGGAAGCTGGATTGAACCTGGCGATCCAGAAATTACTTGTATATCATTTATACACATGCAAATAATTTAACAACCTCACTTTTGGCCAAATAATTAAACAACCTAAACTACGGTTTAACCTAAAAATCAATATGCTGAACCCCCATTGCTCAGTATTAGCATCTTTCTCGTCGTTCTAGCTACATTTGATAAAAAAACGTGTCCACAGAATCATAGGCAAAGAAGGGTAAAGAATAACATAATCTAACCGAGCGTGAAATTAAGCAAGAAATCTCCAAAAATATGGTTGAAAAAATTAATACTTTCGTCCGAACAAAATGGCGATTGACTAAAGACTTAAAGTGTGTCACCTCAATTAGAGCGACTCAACCTTACGGAAGTACATCCTGCCATCTAGCGTATACAGTTTAATTTAACGATCATTCGACTATCACAATCGGGGTTTGGGTAAACGTGTATTTTAGCATCCTAAATTATTTTCACGGTTATGATGGCACAAAAAGTGCCGCAATTTATTTCTGCCAACGTGCTAGACGTGTATTTTAGCGTAATTAATTATTTTAACGTTTTTAACGACACAAAAAGCGCCGTAAATTATTCCAAATGACTTGCAATGGTCTAACTCATCTAACAGCACACTTAAAATTTCGTAAGAATACGAATCTTCACAGAAAATACGTTTTAAAAATGTCACATTTCCCATGCGAAATCGACGTTCCAATCGCCATTGAACCACAACATCTAACCGGAAGTTGGGGTACGCGCCAAACCATTGACGTATATGGGTTCCACGACAATTGGTCTACCGACAACTCGTCTAACGACAGCTCGTCTCCGGACAATTGGTCTAACGACAACTGGTCTACAGACGAATAGCATTGATGAAATAGAAGCTGGATTTACGAAAATGGGTTTTTAGCTTAAATGGAAGCTGGATTGATGATTTTCATTCATGTATTCCAACATGCACCCATTTCTACTTCAAATCTAAAAATACATTCATCCAGCTTCTATTTCTTGCCTGTTATTTTTAGTCAATCCAGTTTCTATTTCAGACATAAAAATACCCTCATCTAGCTTCCATTACCTAAGCGGTTTTCTTATCAATCCAGCTTCAATTTGATATCTAGAAATACCTTCGTCCAGCTTTTATTTCTCGTACGTTATATTCGTCAATCCAGCTTCTATTTCACATGTAAAAGAACCATAACCAAGATTCCATTTCTCTTGCGTTTTTTCATCAATCCAACCTACACTTCACCTCTAAAAACGGTCATCCAGCTCCCATTTCTCAAGCGCTCGATCAGTTGTCAGTAGACCAGTTGTCGTTAGACGAATTGTCCGGAGACCACTTGTCGTTAGACGAGTTGTCGTGACACCCGTATATGCGACTATAAAGTTTGTTCGAACTTGTCATCCACGGTTTACTCGGTTTTCACTTCGTCTGGTTACTATAATTTTATGGTAGAAGTAATGTAGAAATAGGCCTAGGCGTTGACCAAAGTCGTCAAAGCCAGATTTGTTGATTTAGATTCGATGCACAATTTCAAGATGATTGAACGATCAAATACAATCTACTGACTTCGCTCACTTAAGTCTCTCACAATCATATTAATTATCGGTGTTGTCCGTCTATTTAAAAGTAAAAAGTTGCACTACTCGCCTCTTGCAAGGTCAGCGCCAACTGCAGAACCTTCTCACTTTTCATTCTCATTTACACAAGCATCAGTCGCTGTCAACTGCCAGCTTCATTTTACAACAGAAACCATCAGAACATTTATCAAGACCGGTGACAATAAACCTCTAGACTCAAGAGTGTTCTTCAAAAGGAAACGTCTAGGCTAATCTGTTTTCTGCTCACGACGTTTATAAATGTTCCATTATATTATTCCATTCCGTAATTTGAGATCATCCGCTCATCTGCTGGTCATTGTGAACTGGTTTCTGCGTTTACATAGTTTTTGACATTGCTTATTAAGTGCTGTAATATGCTGGGCAAATTTCTGTTCAGGGTAACGGCCTCTGTTGTCATAGACTCTGGTCAATTCGGATCCATCCACCACATAGTTTCCATAGCAACGCGATGACAAGTCGCTTTCACGTCAATAGTTGAACCTCCATGTTTTTCGTATCAAGTATTTTATCAGATTTAGCACCACAACAGTTATTATCTAATCGCCACGATGTTAAATTGCCTGTTTTAACTTCTACTTAGATTACAGAATTAACAGTACTTCTTTTGATAAGCAATTAATTTGTTATACCAAGAAAAGGTTTAATTTCAAGGTCGGTGACGATGAGGTAAAGATCAACACAGGTGAAAAGCAAAGTCATCAGGTGGAGAAAATTGATGTCCAGAACAATGATCCAGAAATTGTTTATCTGTTTCAAGCAATAAGTCACAAATACCACATCCAAAAGATTTTGTTGAAGATACTTTTGCATCCACAGATAATTTCATGTTGCTAGTAGACGGACATTCTCCATCTTTAATTCTCCACAATGGCTTTGTTATTGCATCAGAATTCAGTTGTGTGTTGCTTGAGAAACTTTCAACTGGTTTATCAGTAACATCTACTGTACGAAATCTGATGAAACGATGAGACAGGTTAGCAATCACTTCATTTTCAATCTTCTGTGGCTGTGTTATTTCACACAGTTTAAATTGCTCTGGTGAAAAACGGTTTTTGGAAAATAACATATTGCGTCCATCTTGCTTCACAGTTGCATGAGTCTCTGCATGCTTCTTAAGATATTTACGTTGTTTGAATCGTTTATTACAAATCTCACAGACGTATGGTTTTACACCATAATGGGGTTTTATGTGCTTCCTCAGATTCCCATGGAAAGCAAATGATTTATGACAAAACTGACACAAGTAGGCTATGGCTTTTCCACAGCATGGCATCTGAAGTGTATCTTTAGAGCACAACCTTCTAAAAATGTTTTTTTACATACATGGCACATGTATGGTTTTTCGTCAGAATGTATTCTCAAGTGCATTTTCAGAGAAGAACTTCGATTAAATGATAACTGACATATCTGGCAACTGTACGGTTTCTCACCAGTATGTGTTCTCATGTGCATTTTCAGAGAAGAACGTCGATTAAATGATTTCTGACAAATCTTGCACTTGTATGGTTTTTCTCCAGTATGGGTTCTCATGTGCTTTTTCAGATAAGAACTTCGATTAAATGATAACTGACATATCTGGCAACTGTATGGTTTCTCTCCTGTATGGATTCTCATGTGCATTTTCAGAGAACAACTTTGATTAAATGACTTCATACACAGATGACACCTGTATGATCTTTCTCCTGTATGAATCGTCATGTGCGTTTTCAGGCTACAATTTTGATTAAATGACTTCAGACACAGATGACACTTGTATGATCTTTCTCCTGTATGGATTCTCATGTGCCTATACAGGGCATCATTTCTACTGAATGACTTCAGACATATCTGACAAATGAATTGAATTTCTCCCATGTCAATTCTCATATTCGCCATCAGGCATTCGTTTACTTCACAGTTTTCATCAGTTTCGGTTCATTGAAGAACTATTAGAATATGACATCTAGACTACCAGTATGTAGTCTCTAAAAACAAATAAGCTGTGTCTATTTCTGCAATCGCCAGATACTAGTCAACGATGGAATATGACTTGTTTACTTCTGTTGTTCACTGCAAAGTAATTGTCTGTGGACAAGCTTTTGTAATACCGGTTGCTCCAATGCATGAAATGTTCATCACCGTAATGTCGACTTCATTTCAGGTGTTCACAAGAAGAATCCGTGTTTCATCTGACACTGGATGCCATCACCTGAGTAAAGCAACAGATGGAAATACTGTATTAATAAACAGTGCAGCTATTTTAAACCATTCGTAATAGCATATATCCATGCTATTTGTCAATATGAGTTTAATCAAAGGCGGAAGAGTTGACGTTCGTAGATGACAGAAACACCCAGCGTAATGTTTCAGTGCCAAATAAGTTTTATGCAGCAACAGAAATTTGAAGAATGATTATCAAAGTGTTAAACAATTTTGACGCTAAAACGATAGACAGTATAATAACCTGGCAGACGGTAAGATTGTTTAGTAAATTGTGCTTAGTTATACGCACAGAATTATAGAAATATTTGGAATGAAACTAGAACCTTCATCTAATCTGGTTTCAAAACCCTCATCCGAACAAAATGGCGAGCGAATCAATTGTTTTTCACCAAGATGGCTATGAATTTTTAAACGTCCGCTCTGTCATCTAGCGAATATTTTCATATTTATTTTTGCAACCGCAGATACGTTTGGCAGGTGTCAATAAAAATCATTAAAATAGGCCTACTAGTTTAAAAGGCTTTGCTTTTGAGCTTTCGAAACGACATCTTACAGAAGAGTATTAAGAATACCGTGGACGGCTAAGAGAAGGAATGAGGAGGTGCTGCAGGAGGTGGGTGGCGAACGGCTGTGGGGAGAGGTGGTAGGGAGGAAGCTAAGTTACTTTGGTCACATCATGAGGAAGGAAAACTGTCTCGAGAAAGATATAATCACGGGAGAAACGGTGGGAAAGAGGAGACATGGAAGACCGCGTAGGATGTGGATCGACGATGTGAAAGAATGGACCAGGATGACAATGGAGCAGGCGATTCGAGCAGCGCAGCAGAGATCTACATGGAGACAAATCGTCCTTTGTGCCGCCAAAGTTCGGAACGAATAAGGCACCGACGACGACGACGCTTTTGACATAATATTTTAGATACAAAAATATATTTGTACCGTAGACCTTGACTATGATAATAGTATCCTATTGCCCGCTGTGATAATAATATAGCGTTTCAAACTAATTATCACACAATCCTTATGGATAGGTGTTGTAATACGTCTAGGATCATGGCTCTTCTCTGGTTCTGGTCATTCATAACCGATCGATCTTTGCCAACCGTCACTATATCCTAACCTAACCCTCAAGCCACCAAACTTAGTTGTGACAAAGACAACCAAGAGACGGTTAACAACCGTGTGCTCATGGAGTTTGAGTTTGTTTTGAAACATCATATCTTGTAAATAATACAGCATCGGATTTCGCCTACGGACGTTTCGTCAACGGTCAAATGGAATAAATTGAATGAATCCAGCTTCATTTATGCAAGGATTCGTTTCCTCATTCCTTCTACACCACAAAAATTTCTCTTTAAGCTGTTAAATGTTTTCATCAATCCCACTTCCATTTAAGGAAACATAATATCATGAATTTCACTTACTTGCAACAAAAACCAACTTATATTTAAATGACAATTAATTATTTTTTTCATCAATCCATCCGCAATTTAGGCCAAAAACATTGTCATCATTCCAGCTTCAATTTAAGTAAGAATATATTCATCAATCCAGGTTCCATCTGAGTAAAACTGATTCTGTAACAATCCGACTTCTATTTCATGATATTTATTTTCATCAACCCAACTTGTGTACGAACAGATAATGTATGAATGTTCTACCCGGGGGTTGATGTCCGGAGTGATTTTGTCCAGGGTTAATGTCAGCTCCCCATAGATAAATCAACAATCAACATGAAATAATGAATTATGCCATTGTTCCTGGCAGTCAAATATGTCAATGGTTCATGAGTTATTGAAAGCTACTCCCGTTCTTGTGTGAATCCTTCCAAGAAAGCTTTTTCCTCCACACTTCACAGCACGGCTATTATTTTAGACCAATTTTTTTTCCATTTTCATTTGACAGTGTAGAACTGCAGGTTGACTATAGTTTGTTCGGACTTGTCATCCACGGTTTACTCAGTTTTCACTTCGTCTGGTTACTATAATGGAAGAAGTAATGTAGAAATAGGCGTCAACAAATTCGTCAACGCCAGATTTGTTGATTTAGATTCGATGCACAAGTTCAAGATGATTGAACGATCAAATACAATCTACTCAGGTTTACTGGTTTCGCTCACTTAAGTCTCTCACAATCATATTAATTATCGGTGTTGTCCGTCTATTTAAAAGTGAATTGTTGCACTCGCATCTTGCAAGGTCAGTGCCAACTGCAGAACCCTTCTCAATCGGAATTCTCATTTACACATGCATCGGTCTCTGTCAACTGTAATCATTCTGCGGTTTGTCAGATTGTGTCATTAAACGAAGAAATATATAGCTTCATTTTACAACAGAAACAATCAGAACATTCATCAATACGGGTGACAATAAACCTCTAGTGCTCTTCAACAGAAAATGTCTAATCCGTTTTATGCTCCTGACGTTTATAAATGTTCCATTATATTATTATTCCATTCCGTAATTTGAGATCATCCGCTCATCTGTTGGTCATTGTTAACTGGTTTCTGCGTTTACATAGTTTTTTACATTGCTTATTAAGTGCTGTAATATGCCAAGCAAATGTCTGTCCAGTGTAACGGTCTCTGTTGTCATAGACCCTGGTCAAATCGGATCCATTCACCACATAGTTTCCATAGCAACGCCATGACAAGTCGCTTTCCCGTCAATAGTTGAACCTCATCAGGTCTTTCATATCAAGTGTTTTATACGATTTAGCTTCCCAACAGTTATTATCTAATCGCCATGATGTTAAATTGCCTGTTTTAACTTCTACTTAGATTACAAAATTAACATTACTTCTTTTGATAAGCAATTAATTTGTTATACCAAGAAAAGGTTTAATTTCAAGGTCAGTAATGACGAGGTAAAGATCAACACAGGTGAAAAGCAAATTCATCAGGTGGAGAAAATTGATGGCCAGAACAATGATCCAGAAATTGATTCTCTGTTTCAAGCAATTCGTCACAAATACCACATCCAAAGGATTTTGTTGAAAACACTTCTGCATCCACAGAATGATGATTTGATTTTGCTAGAAGACGGGCATTCTCATTTCTCAGATTCCCATGTACAGCAAATGATTTATGACAAAACTGACACAAGTATGGTTTTTCTACAGCATGGCATCTGAGGTGTATCTTTAGAGCACAACCTTCTAAAAATGTTTTTTTACACACCTGGCACATGTAAGGTTTTTCGTCAGAATGTATTCTCATGTGCATTTTCAGAGAAGAACTGCGATTAAATGATAACTGACATATCTGGCAACTGTACGGTTTCTCACCAGTATGTGTTCTCATGTGCATTTTCAGAGAAAAACTTCGATTAATGTCATGATCACACAGATTACACAAGCACAGGATAACCTTCCAATCAGTTAAACTATGTTTATATGAAGCTGCATAAGGTTTTAAGCGTTAGGTTATTTTCTCAATGAAATGTCGTTCTTGGAGTACAATTACAATTAGGAGATCAAGCATGACATCGAGCAAACAAATGTGACATGTCCACTTCAGTCCAGAACTGACTCTCATACGAGTTAGTTAAGAGTCTACTTCTTCTACATTTGGATGGAAAACGTCTTTCAGACCTAGCAGGTGAAAGAAACAGTTGACAGAATTGCAGTCATTATGACCAGGTGTGGAATCGAGATGCTACTGGAAAAGGTCCTGGTCAAGAACAAGCTAATGTCAGCTTGAAGACATAGGCTGATTTGAAGTTTGAAGGCAGTCTTCTATTAAGTGCTCCAGTCCATCACTTTGGAACTCTCTTCCTCCTGATTTGAAAAATATAATGCACATAGCTCAGTTTAAAGTGGGTCATGGCTAATAAGCAATAAAACACTCAGTCCCTAGGTATTTATAATAATTCAATCCTGCAATGTTTTAACAAGTATGGTCATTTAAGTGGCTGAAATGTACATTTGTCACTAGACTGTTGGCCAAGTTCCTGCACACTTTCTTTCATTTATAAATTTACCTGATATTTCTGTTGTTATATCAACAAACAGCTGATTGATTGAAGATACAGGGCAAGGTCATGAGCAACTACTTGATACTACACTAACCAATACAGATATCCAACAAGGAACTTGAGGTATCATTGAAGAAGCGAAGAAGCAGTGGGTCATGGCTAATCAGCAATAACACACTCAGTCCCTATTTATAATAATTCAATCCTGCAATGTTTTAACAAATATGGTCATTTAAGTGGCTCACAGGTACATTATTTTGTCACTAGGCTGTTGGCAAAGTTCCTGCACACTATATAGGCCTACAGCTGCTTTATATTGGAAAGTTTCAACACTGGAGATAATTCATTTGCTTTAAACTCTTTCTTACAAATAAAATCAGTTTTGCCAAAAATAAGCTTTGCTTATTATTCTCAGTATGTTCTCGCTGTATTCCAATCTCTGGCAATTTTTAACACGTTATGGGCAATCTATCGTTTTAGCGTTCTCAAGTATTCATCATTACAGGAACTCGTTAAGCATTGGTTGCAGACACACTTGTTGTTGTTTATTGTTTATTGACCTGCATGTCACATCAATGTTCACATAACAGCAACATACATGTACAACAAAATTCAACAGGAATTGTTATAAACTTAACATAGGTGCAGGCCAATGAGTCAGCTGACAAAGGTCTAAAAGACTCGCTTAGACTCAGCTGGCTCATAAAATTTACTAATTTAGTTCTTGCATTGGTAAATGTGGAGGATCAAGAAATTCCCAACAAGATCCAACATTGGATTGTCGAAAAGAACGGCCTACGATTTTCACCTCAAGGTGACTTTGTGGTCACACGTTCAGCCAGAAAATTTGGAAATTGTTTCATTTGCACAAGATGGCCCGACTGAATGGAATAAACATGTGTGGTGCAGCTGTTTCCAGCGGTACCCCGTCAAAAGCGCGCATGACAAAAGCGCGCCGACAAAAGCGCGCCGACAAAAGCGCGCCGACAAAAGCGCGCAATAGTCAAATGCGCGCCGACATAAGCGCGCAGCGTGGACCAAAGTCTGTACTTTCGTTTCGCAATACCCAACTATAATTACTTCTCACGTACGTAGGCCTACATGTGGCCAATATTCAAAGCCTTTCATCACGGCAATGATTCAACCAATTATTTTGATGAAAGTCCATTAATTTTTGGAAATTCTTTGAGAGATGAGGGCCATATTTTTAGGCCTGGCGGGCCACTTTTGGCCCGCGGGCCACGGGTTGTGAACCGCTGGATTAGACTGTATTCGCAATTTAAACTTCGAACACTGTAGCTTAATTTTGTGGACAATGTTTTTTTCGTCCGTAGTTCAAGTTATTTGCAAATCTGCCCTGATTAAATTACACTTTCAGCAATATAATTTTCCAGAACTTTTACTTAATTTTTGGACATTAGAATTTTCATTTTTTTCGGTGTCTGTTAGTCTATATCTTGTTAACTGCGCGCTTGTGTCGACGCGCATTTGTCCTGCGCGCTTTTGACGGGTCGCGCTTATGTCGGCGCGCTTTTGTCGGCGCGCATTTGTCCTGCGCGCTTTTGACGGGACACCGTTTCCAGCAATCCAAAGGAGATAGATAGCCTGCCTCTTTCAGAGACTGTCAAATGCACAAAGCGTTTCCACGCCGTTGCTTTTAAAGGTATTACCTAAGCACCACACCTGACGATGAGAATCATGCACTCTAAGCTTGAACACACTTCTCTGTTTTAGTTCAATTTTTAGCCTGAGAAAAATAATAAATGTTGAAGAAAAACAAAATAATGATAATAATAATAAATAAAAGTCGGATCATTGATAATAATTTTTAATAAATAGAAGTGGGATCGATGAAAAATAAACAAATTCTTGCCCAAAATAGAAGCTGGATTGATTAAACTAATTCTTACTTAAACGGACGCTGGATTAATGAAAAGTATTCATGCCAAAGTAGAAGTCGAATTGATGAAAATAATAAGCCTAGTGCTTCATAGGGGGAACTATTTCGAACGCTGAAACGATATAATTATGTTGCCCACATTTTAAATCTGCAAATTTCGATCTGACATAATTATATGATTTAAAATCAGTTATTCCAGTAACAAACGGACATTTTGACATTTCGATAAAGAGTGCAAAACAAATAAATTAAGAACGATCTGTTGTTGTGACACGAAACATCAACAATTACAGGCAACCAAATGATAATACCTTATACACGGTATATAGTGTTGGTTCCTATTGTACATGTTGTTCATCACCAAAAAATGTCAGAAAAATCTACGGGTGGGGTGTAGGCTTTCACCTCTGGTTCATATGACGTGGAATAACATTGGTTTGGCCTATTTTTTGCCAAATTTTTTTTTTCATCTAGGAAAGAGTGACTATAGCCTACCGTTATCAGAATTTTCAGCTGATTCCAAATATATAATTTGTTTGCTTGTAGATGAAAAATGCACAATGTGAGAGTAACAAAACGCACTATACATAAATTTGTTGATTTCGAATTGATGTGCACAGAGATTCAATTTGATCGTAAGAACAAATACGATCGACCTCCTTTGCTCACACGTAAATTTCAAAGTTCCACTCGACTCTTGCAAGGTCAACCCCAACTGCAGAATCCTTTCCCTTCGGAATTCTCAGCTACACAACCCTTGCTATCAACAGCCGGCTTCATTTCACAACAGAAACTGTCTGAACAGTCATTAACAACACAGAAAATAAACTTATAAAGTGCTCTGCCAAAACAAAACGTCTATCAGTTTCAGCATCAGGTCGAGAATCAAATTCTTTATCAATTGACGTTTCAAAAATCCACTATGACGTAATTTGATTTCATCCGAGCTTCTGTTGGTCCTTGTTTACTGGTTTTTGTGTATTTACGTAGATTTTATGGCGTCGCTATCACGTCAATAGTTAAAACATCCAGGCTTTTTCGTATCAAATGTCTTAGAAGATTTAGCGAAACAACAATTAATTATCTAATCGCCACATGTTAAATTACCTGCCTCAACTCCCTCTTAGATTATAGAGTCCAGCTCCACTTCATTTGGTCGTGAACGAGTTGTCGGTGTACCAGTTGTCGGTGAACGAGTTGTCGTGAACGAGTTGTCGTGAACCAGTTGTCTGTGAACCAGTTGTCGTGACACCGATGATGATGATGATGATCATAGGCGTACGGGAGGTTTCAGAAGTGAGGGGGCAAAGATTGAACTTCTACCCGAAAAATTTATCCGGCCAAAAAGTTGGTCGTCCGCGACTATTTTTGCCCGAAAAACCAGATTTGCCCGAAACTTGACGACCTTTTTTTTTTTTTTTTTTTTTTTAGTCGTCCGCGATTTTTTGCCCGAAAAACCAGACTTGCTTGAAACTTGACGACTTTTTTTTTTTTTTTTTTTTAGTCGTCCGCGACTTTTTGCCCGAAAAAATTAACAAACTTGCCCGAATTTGGGGGGGCAATTCCCCCTGCACCCCCGCCTCGTACGCCTATGATGATGATGATGATGATGATGATGATGATGATGATGATGGAGTTCTCTGTCTGAGGACATGTCCTTGAATGGCCGTAATGCTTCTTGATATCTTCCTCACGGACAATTCTATTATGACAGCAATTAGTCCTAAGTTGCGTTGTTTTAATAAGCAAATAGTCAATTCTAGTTTAAATCATTTAAAAAGACTGAATAGACATTTCATTCATCGGTCTACAAACATAGGCCTAATTTAAAAATCTTAATCAGTCCATGTCCATCGTTTCTTAGAGACACAAACACTCGGTTGGTTGATTCATCTAGAAGAATCCTCTCTGGATCTTGCAATCCATGTTTTGCATCGGTCAGAATTTCTCTTTTAAATTCCAGATTTGAATCCAACAACGAAACTCGATCGTTCCAATGCTCAACAACCAACACAAAGCCATCTCCATCAACGGCCAAATGAATTGGATAAGCCATTAGCTCATTAAATCCTTGTCTTCCACCGAATGTCTTCATCAGTCTTCCATCCGCATCCACAATACACACTCTCTGCATACAATGGAGATAATCATTACCATGGCTAACCACGAAATGACCGTTGGTAAGTTTTATAGCATGGTTTGTAACTTTAAAGTCATATGATAGATTTATTGTATGAATCAATTGTCCATTTGGCGAATATTCTTTCAATTTATTTTTACCAATGTCCGTAAAAATTACATTCGATTCATGTGTAACAGAGAGACATTTTACATAATCGTCTCCTACTGACCATCTCTTTATTAATTTTCCATTTGGATCAACTCTCAGAATTTCCCACGACTCGTTTTGATGTTTCCTATCGAAGATGTAGAGACATTTATTTCTGCTGCAGGATGTAATATCAATTGGATGATGTAAATTCTCTAAATTAAATTGGCGACTGAAAATGAATTTAATCGAATCATATACTTCAATTTGTGATATGTACTTGATCACAACAAACAAATCTTTGTCTAAGATTGTAAATCCTGCTATATATTTCCTTTCCTCTCCTTCTTCGCTTGTTTTGATCGTCTCAATTAAAACTGGATCCGATTTGTATCTCTCGGGCAGCCCTTGAGAAAACAGAAACATTTTTCAGAAATAACTGAAACTAGATTGTTTAAATTCCTAGTCAATACGAAAATGCCAATCCTTATTCATTCATTCATTCGTTCATTCATTCATTGATTCATTAATTCATTCATTCATTCATCCATCCATCCGTTCATCCATTCATCCATTCATCCATTCATTCATTCATTCATTCAAGTTTGTATATAGCGCCTCTTCAAAGAAACTACTCAGAGGCGCTCCCGACTCCAGCACGGCAAAACAAAACAGTTTTTAAGTTCCTATAATGTGTCAGAGAGTGATCTAGGAAACATGCACAGTCTAGGTGGGAGGGCATTCCATACAACCGGTGTAAAGGTTTCAAATTACCCCCTCCTAAACATTACCTCCCCGGTAACTTGAAACCGGTCTCAGATTACCCCCCGGAAACTAGATTTGCATCAATCATCGCATTTATTACACTAATAAAATCAGAAAAATCATCCCGCTTCTTGTTTTGGTCTGCAGAATATCATCCGTCATACCACTTCGTGTTTTGTTATCAATATTTTGATCCAAAAAAAAATAATAGCCTCGAAGACATTTTCTCCATTGTAACTTCAGCGGCGATTAGTATTTTAGTTACAGGTGAAAATATTGATAACAAACCACGAAGTGGATGACAGATGAAAATCTTCAGACCAAAACAAGAAGCGGGATGATTTTTCCGATTATTTTAGTGCAATAAATGCGATGATTGGTCCAATTTACAGTTTTCAGGGGGGTAATGTTTAGGAGGGGGTAATCTGAAACCTTTACACCGGTGTAAAGGTTTGAGATTGCCCCTCCTAAACATTACCCTCCCCTGCAAACTGTAAGTTGCATCAATCATCGCATTTATTGCACTATAAATATCAGAAAAATTATCCCTCTTATTATTTGGGTGTGAAGATTTTCATCCGTCATCCCACTTCGTGGTTTGTTATCAATATTTTCATCTGTAACTAAAATACTAATCGCCGCTGAAGTTTACATGGAGAAAATGGCTTCGGGGCTATTATTTTTTTCGATCAAAATATTGATAACAAACCACGAAGTGGGATGACGGATGGAAATCTTCAGACCAAAACAAGAAGCGGGATGATTTTTCTGATTTTTATTAGTGCAATAAATGCGATGATTGATGCAAATCTAATTTCCGGGGGGGTAATCTGACACCGGTTTCAAGTTACCGGGGGGTAATGTTTAGGAGGGGGTTATTTGAAACCTTTACAGGTGTAATTTGAAACCTTTACACCGGCATAAAAGTTTCGAAATACCACTCCTAAACATTACCACCCGGTAACTTAACCCGTCTCAGATTACCGGGATGTATGATGAAATCGGTTTCAAGGGTTCCACGACAACTGGTCTACCGACAACTCGTCTAACGACAACTCGTCTCCGGACAATTGGTCTAACGACAACTGGTCTACAGACGAATAGATTACCCCCCGGAAACTAGATTTGCATCAATCATCGCATTTATTGCACTAATAAAATCAGAAAAACCATCCCGCTTCTTGTTTTGGTCTGCAGAATATCATCCGTCATCCTACTTCGTGTTTTGTTAACAATATTTTGATCCGAAAAAAAATAATAGCCTCGACGCCATTTTCTCCCTGTAAACTTCAGCGGCGATTAGTATTTTAGTTACAGATGAAAACATTGATAACAAACCACAAAGTGGGATGACGGATGAAAATCTTCAGACCAAAACAAGAAGCGGGATGATTTTTCCGATTATTTCAGTGCAATAAATGCGATGATTGGTCCAATTTACAGTTTTCAGGGGGGTAATGTTTAGGAGGGGGTAATCTGAAACCTTTACACCGGTGTAAAGGTTTCAAATTGTCAAAACCCTCCACGAAGAATTTAGAACGCTCATGAAACCATACAAAAAGAGGAAAACTAAAGGAAAATATTGGGGAAAATTGCAAAACTATGAAAAAAGTGTAGAGAAAAACCTTTTTGACATTTCAGCCTGCAAATACACCAGTGACAATTGCAAATGTCCCAAAGCCAGAAGATGCCATGAGAGTAAATAGAGTTCCAACATGATCATGATACAATAATTACACTAGTGGACATCAAATTTTAACTGTTTTAATTTACTTTGACTGTTTCTATAGAAGTTGACGTGCCGAACACGATGGTGTGCTCAGAATTGTTGTATCGCGTAAGGTTTTTGAGAAAAACAATATGCAAGATTTTTACTTAAATACTCATAAATTGTATATATTTAAATATACTATAAATTATTTTTGTTTCCGAAAACACTTAGGCTGTTTTCTATAGAAGTTGACGTGCTGAACACGATGGTGTGCTCAGAATTGTTGTATCACGTAAGGTTTTTGAGAAAAACAATATGCAAGTTTTTACCTGAAATGCTCGTTTATTGCATGCATTTGCAATATACTATAATTTAATTTAATTGGAAAACAAATCTTTAGAACAGTTCTTCCTCATAATATTGGGTGCTGATGATGACTGTATCACTTAGAAATGTTGAGAAACATGAAATTAAAGGTTTTCATAGTTATTCCCTGTTCAGTATATTTTCCCCAATATTTTCCTTTAGTTTTCCTCTATTTGTATGGTTTCATGAGCGTTCCAATATCTCCGTGGAGGGTTTTGTAAGTTTCAATGCACCGTTAAAAAAGCCGTCTTAAACTGAATCGAATGGCACATCACACGTTTAAATATCTCAAAGGATAAAAAAGTTATTAGTGTGTTACAGTTTTCAGGCATAACGACATGTCGCGAATGTGGGGTATCGTAAAAAGTTAATATCTTCTAGAAATGTGGGACTATTCTGAAAATTAATACATCATTTTAATCAGTTTTAAGAGCTCTTTCCAACGGTATATTGTGTGGTGGTAAATTGTGTTGCATGAAAAATATTTCCTAAGAAAACCATACATTTTCTTTAAAAAAGAAAATTTTTCGAAACTTTGGCCCTCTGGTGGCAAAGGAAGACATAAATATTTTTCAAAACTTTTTCGACATTTCGTGACCTCATATCATTAGACAACTTTATTTTGCTATTAACGTTCGAATTTCTAAATTTCGGTTTTTGGAATTTTTGAAAAATATTTATGCTATGGCTCCTAGTTTGGAATGTTATCTCTTAGGCGAATCGCAGGTGCCTCTGTAACTCCATAGCTGCATGCAGTGACCAGGGCAAGGTTAATTAACTGCTGACGGACACAGCATGCACAGGCGCTCGAAGTGAACTGATGAGCATCATCAGTCGACTAACGGTCAAAGTCCACACTCTCCACAGCATCCATTCAGAGATAAGAAATTGAGCTTCACCCCACTGTAGGGTTGCAGGATAAAACAAAGGAAGAGACTCCTGTTGGTTATGTCTTTAGCATTGCTATTTTGCTGTGTACTGCAACAGTTGTGCACGGTGCATGCATGTAAATAATCAACATTGAACTTCACTTCAGTGAGTTACCGGGGAACTCTAATGAAAACTACCGGCCTAGGTAAGCTATCAAGACTAATTTTAGAGAAAGAACCTTTTAGGCAGAACAGTCATTTTTTGCCATAGCAAGTGATGAATTGATAATGATGGTCAAACTTATACGAGTTAAGTCTGACATCAGCATGAAAGAAAACTCATTCTGATGGCGAGTAAAGTCTTTCTCAAGTTTTGTAAAGGTTCAAAATCTAAGCAATAATAATGTCTAACATTGCCGCTATGAACACATGCTTTGATGAGACCGGGGAAAAAAATTTCATATATATATATATATATATATATATATATATATATATATAGGCACACAGGACCATGGAATTTATAATATAAATGTCACATATATATATATATATAATATATATATATATATATATTATAGTTACTTTATGCAAGTGCAAGTTTTAAATTGTAACAGGTTACAATTCCTTTCGTCAGGTATATGTATAGTGGCACGCGGACGGTATGGGCGATAGTTTGTGGCACACTGAGTACAAAAGGTTGGCCACCACTGTGCTATTGCCAAAGTGATGTATGATTATACTTCGAATATCTTAAAAAGAAGGATTTCGATCGAAAAATTATAAAACTTTTGTCCTAAGAAACCGCCGATCCAAGTTGTAGTTCAATTACGACCCTTTCCGGAAGTGGCGTGAGGCAAGTAAAAATTAGTAAGTAAGTAAGTAAGTAAAAGTCCAGCTTTTCAATTGCATCAGTTGTTTTATGAATCCAACTTCTATTTCAATAATAACTATTTTTCATCAATCCAGCTCCAGTTTCAGCTTGATTATTTTTATTACCCCAGCTTCTATTTCTCGCCCGTTATTTTCGTCAACCGAGCTTCTCTTTCAGATATAAAATACCCTCATCCAGCTTCCTTTACCTAACGGTCTTCATCCAGCTTCCATTTCTCAAGTCCTTTCTCATTATTCCAGCTTCTATTTCGGTGGACCAGCTGGTCGTTTTGTAAGTGTGAAGTGCTAAAGTTTCTATGCGCCCATCCAATACACCGCACTATTATGACACGTCATGTTGATTTACTTAATGTTATAATTTGGGACCGCCGTTCCCAGGTATGCCCAATTTCTTACATTCGATGACAAATATTTAGTGACGAAATAGAAGCGGGATTTTACGCATGAGGGTCGGTTAGAGCTCAGGTTTGGCGTCGTGAGGGTCGGTCAGGGTTAGTTCTAGGGTTAGTGTAGTCATTCTGATGAAATTGAAGCTGGATTGATGAAAAACGCTTGAGAAGTAGAACCTGGATAAAGGCATTTTATACTTGAAATGGAAGCTGGATAAAGGCATATTTATAGTTGAAATGGAAGCTGGATTGAACCTGGTGATCCAGAAATTACTTGTATATCATTTATACACATGCAAATAATTTAACAACCTCACTTTTGGCCAAATAATTAAACAACCTAAACTACGGTTTAACCCCAGATATGATGACAATGGATTTGCTAATATGAAGGTTGAGCATAGATGTTTGGCAGTCCTGGGAACGGCGGTCGTAAATTCCGATGGCGGTCATAAATTCCGAAACACTGTTTTCAGCGTCGAATCAATCCAGCTCCAGTTAGGCAAAAACATTTTCATCAATCCAGCTTCAATTCCAGCAATTCCAGCTGTAAGCGTATTTAATGTAGGCCTAGTACAGCGGCCAGTTGATTGTTTGCACAACAGCGACGAAACAGGCCAAAGTGCACAGCTGCGTTTAGGCGCGGGTTTTGAGACGACTGTCTGGCCGATTGTGGGAACGACTGTCTGAAAGACGGCGGATTGAGAGAAGGAGTGAGCGTCTGAGGAATGAGTCACGAGTTTAGGCTGTGATAACTGTAGTAGTAGTTGATTAGTTGTCGTAGAGAAGAGACGTTGTTGCTATGATAATGCAAGAATAGACATTGTCGTGTTGTTTGCTGCTGTTACGTTTTATGTTGAAGTTGATGACAATATACTTTGGAAAACCTATCATCGTTGTCGTTGAAGTAGAATAAGGAATTACTGTAGAACTTTACCTAGACAGTAGATTCGAATCAGTTAAATCAGTAGGCTACTGATCGGTCACATTGAAAGGCTACCTAAGAGACTGGTGTGGGTCAACGCGAATAAGAGGGGGTTGACATTTGGTGTCGTTGCGGTGGGATACGAACTTACAAATTTTCGAACGCTGGTTTGAGGATACGAATTTGCGAAAGTTTGGGCACGAATTTACGTGGATTGGTGAGACTTATCTACGGAATTATTCACGGAACGAATTGATATTCACATGGTTGATATCATATTCTTATCTACGGACGTTGTGTTTTTCTCATCGAAGCCACGGAAATTTCTTATCGACGCCACGGAAATTTCTCATCGAAGCCACGGAAATTTCTCATCTACGGACGCTGTGAAATTATTCGGAGAAGCAACTGGTGCATTGTACGACAGTGTGAAACGACAATTCAACGGACGGAAAGGTAGGAAAAACTTGCTTGTCTATAAAAGAAGCAATAGCAACAGTGAAGTAAAGAAGTAAGATGGAGAAACTTACGGAGAAAAAGCAAGCAAATATTAAGAAAATGTCTACTGATAGACTGATAAAACTGCTAATTGAAGCAGATCTAGACGCAGAAGAAGTCGAACAGATGTCGAGGGAAGAATTGATGAGAAATTTAGCCGAGGTTTGGGCTAAGAAAGAAGAAGAAGAAGAAGGTGCTGTCGGAGGCGCTGCGGAGAAGCCAGTGGAGAAGCCTGAGGCACCGATGTCTATGGAGGCGTTGCTGCAATTCATGATAATGAAAGAGGAGCAGCGTAAACAAGAAGAGAAGCAGAAAGAAGAGCAGCGCAGACAAGAGAAGAAAGAACGTAAACAAGAGGAGAAAGAAAAAGCAGAAAAAGCAGATAGGCTGCGACAGCAAGAGATAGATATGCAGAAGCAGCAGTTCCAGCTTCAGTTAGAACAAATGAAATTAGATCGTGACGAAGCAGAACGACGAAGGATGGAGTTAATGATAGAATACGAAAAAGCAAGAAAAAGCGATGAAGAAATACGAAAGCAGCAGATTGAGGACAAAAAGGCTCGCGAGGAAGAAAAAGAAAAGATGCGTTTACAAGAACTGGAGAGAGCAGAAGAAATTCGTCAGGAAGAATTTCAAGCTGGAAAAGACAATTTGGAAAAAGCAGAAAGAGAAAGAGAAGAGCAGATGCAGTTAGAACAAAAGAAACTTGCTATCAAGGAGGCTCAACTTAAAGAAATGGCCATTGAAAAAGAAGAACGCAGAAAGCAGTTAGAACTATTACAACAGAAGATAGAACAGGAAGAACTGCGGAGAATCGAAGATCAAGATCGACTGAAGAAGAGAGACGAAGATGATCGTAAGAGCCGAGAAGTGTCAGAACAGATTAGACTCAAAGAAAGTGAGACAATGGTGTCCAAGATTAAGAAGATAGGTGACGCAATGAAGCATGTGTTACCGAAGATGCCGTATGATATGATGGAAGTGCCATTATATTTTGAAACAGTTGAAAATGCATTCAATAGCTTCGCTGTGGAAAAGCAATATTGGGTGAAATTGTTGTTGCCATTGATGACCCCGAGAGCGCGAACGGTATTGAATCGATTGTCATTTGAGAATTTAGATAAATACGATGCAGTGAAAGAGCACTTGTTGAAGGAATTCAAGTTAACAGCTCGTGAGTACAGGTCAAGGTTTGCAGATGCCAAGAAGACAGCCGAAGAAACGTATACGATGTTCACGGCTAGGCTGAAGAACCTGTTGAATTATTATGTCCGAAGTAGACGAGTGGACAAAGACTACGAGAAGCTGTTTGATTTGTTAGTGGCGGATAAGCTGAAAGAATGTTTACCACCAGGTCCACTACAGTTTGTCTTAGCAAAAGAGGGTACAGAATGCTTGGAAGCTAGTAACGTGGCAGACCTCGCAGACATACATGTAAACAATCGGATTGGTGTGATGTTCCAAGAAAAACCGAAATATGAGTCATGGGACAATAGTCCAAAGCAAACCAAGTGGGACAGCAATAACAAAGAAACTGGAAGCCAAGCCAAAGGTAGTGATGGCAAGAAAGATAATTTCTCTGGAAAGCCGTGGTGGCAAGATAAAAAACAGTCAACATGGGACAGAGAAGCCTACAATCGAACTCCACCATTGGGCAACCCAAAGGAAGGCAATGCATCGTACTCTCCGAACCGCAAGTGGGAGAACAATGAGCAAAGAGGTTTTGTAAAGAAACGTTGCCACAACTGTCAGTCAGATCGGCATTTGATAAAACATTGCCAAGCACCAGGAGCAGCAAATCTGAGGAATAACTTTAGTAGGAGTGCAGAGAATCTGAGAGTAAACCAGATCCAAGTAATAAATGCACCTCCTGGTTGGGAAGAACAACAAAACCGAGAAACAGAAGTGAAGTCAGTGATGAAGTGTACACCACGGTTTATAATACAAAGTAAAGACGATTGTTCACTTTTGAAGAAGATTGTATTGCAGCATGTGACAGTAGAAGTACGTGGGAAGGATAACAGTGGTCGTCCTGTACAAATTCAAGCATTGGTTGATTCTGGGACAGAGATACCCGTGATCAATGAAGAACTACTGAAAGGAGCGATAGTAGAAGAAATTGGCAGAGTACATTTGCAGTGTGTGGCTGGAGAGCCTATTCCAGCTAAATTAGTGGAGATTGAGGTGAGAATGAATCGTCAGACGGTAGGAGAAGATATGAAGGACAAGAAAGTAAATATTGCGCCATATTTAACGTTGGTGTGTGCCAGCATTCCAGCAGAACTGTGTAAAGAAAACAAAGAAAAGTTCTTGCTACATCCCGAGATAATTGCAGAACTGAGAGGGATTTCACCAGTCAGTGTATTGCAAGGAGAATTACAAGCGCACGTTACGACAAGAGTACAGAGTCGGAGAACAGAAGTAGAAGATGAAGAAAAGGAACGGCTGAATGAAAGTTTGCTAGACGAGGACACTGAAAGCGAAGATGAAAAAGCAAAAGAAGGACTAACATCCGAGAATAATGAAAATGAAGAAGAGATGGCTGCATGTGAACGAAATGATAGTGAAGATTCGGAGAGCGATATGGAAATTTGTGAGAACATGAGGGAATTGTTTATGGAGGATACGAATGATGAAAGACAATTGGAGGATGCAAAGAAATTGGAGAAGCAAGAACAATGTGCCAGCCATTATAATAAGAAAGCAAAATATAAAGAATTCGAACTTGGAGAAATCGTCGAAGTACGACATACAACGTCAACTAACTACTGGATCTCACAATGGCATGGTCCATATACTGTTTTACAAAGAGGATCCAAAGATTCATATCTCGTGGACATGAAGGAACATGGTCAACGAATCGTGCATGCCATCCAGATGAGAAAATTCATCACAAAAGCATTATCGTGTGGTCTTATCGAGGAAGAGGACGACGAATTCGGATCAGTGGTAGAAACACCGCTGAAAGACGATTATTCAGAGACGAAACAGAAATCACTTCAAGTGGATGATAAACCAATGAGCGCTTTAGCGATCAAAATGTCTAATCAAATACTGTATGCAATTAACCGTATGAAAGGATATTGAAGTACATTTTGATAATTGTCCTAATCATTTGAATGGGCATTCTTTTAAGACATTTAGAATTGTTTCTGAAACAGGTCTGATTGCATAATGTGATTTTATATATGTTTGAGGTTGGTAAACCATTTAATTTGTATTGTGTTAACAGAGATTTTGCTGTGGGAGATGTATTGTCACAGGTGGACTGCAGTGAAGGGATAGAACGTCCCGTTTTATTTATCAGTCAGAAACTGACAGATACACAGAGGTGATGGGCGACGATTGAGAAGGAAGCCTATGCAATCATATGGGCTTTAAACAAATTGAAAGAACCAATAATAATTTCTAAGATTAATGTGTTTACAGATCACAATCCTTTAGTTTATTTGACTGAATCAATGTCGAAATCTGCTAAGTTAGTCAGATGGTCTTTATCATTACAAAATTTTGACATTCTGTTGAACTATAAGAAAGGAAAGCTGAATGTAGTAGCTGACTGTTTATCTAGATTGTAGTGTAAGATATTTTAGGATGCATTTAGTGTAAGAATTGTGTGTATTATATTCATTAATGTACGTTCGCTAATTTTTTAAGATAATTAGCTCTCTTTAAAAGAAAGGAAAGAGGTAATGTAAGCGTATTTAATGTAGGCCTAGTACAGCGGCCAGTTGATTGTTTGCACAACAGCGACGAAACAGGCCAAAGTGCACAGCTGCGTTTAGGCGCGGGTTTTGAGACGACTGTCTGGCCGATTGTGGGAACGACTGTCTGAAAGACGGCGGATTGAGAGAAGGAGTGAGCGTCTGAGGAATGAGTCACGAGTTTAGGCTGTGATAACTGTAGTAGTAGTTGATTAGTTGTCGTAGAGAAGAGACGTTGTTGCTATGATAATGCAAGAATAGACATTGTCGTGTTGTTTGCTGCTGTTACGTTTTATGTTGAAGTTGATGACAATATACTTTGGAAAACCTATCATCGTTGTCGTTGAAGTAGAATAAGGAATTACTGTAGAACTTTACCTAGACAGTAGATTCGAATCAGTTAAATCAGTAGGCTACTGATCGGTCACATTGAAAGGCTACCTAAGAGACTGGTGTGGGTCAACGCGAATAAGAGGGGGTTGACACCAGCTTTCATAGAAGAAAATGATTTTGGTACTATAATTTTAATTCACCTTTTAATTTCGAAGTAATTTTTCGACCCTTTCCGGAAGTTGCGTGCGCCAAGTGTGCAATAAGAAAGCACGCAAAAATAAGTAAGTAAGTAAAACTCCAGCTTATATTTCAATTGCATCAGTTGTTTTATGAATAATTTATAAAATCGATGAGAAATATTTGCTGACGAAATAGAAGCGGGATTTATCGAACAAATTCTTACGCTGCACCCAACGTCTTTTTCAATAATAATTATTTTCAGCCATCCAGCTTCAATTTACGCCAGAATATTTTCATTAACCCAGCTTCAATTGAGGTAAGAATATATTAATCAGTCCAGCTTCCAGTGATTGTATTTTGAACTTAGGATCGCAGTCTGAACGTACACGTTATTTATTGTCGCATGGACCATTATACGTCGATGGTTTGGACGCGTACCCAACTTCTGGTCAAATGTTGTGGTTCAATGGCGATTCGAACGGCGATTTCGCATGCGAAATGTCGTATTTTCAACAAATTTAAATGATTTCTTGACTAAATGGTAGATGAGAAATTTTTGTTATCTAAATAGAAGCCGGATTTATAAAAGCGGGTATGCACGTCGCTAAAATAATTTCGAAATAAATTCGAAAAATTAATTCGAAATTAAAAGGTGAATTAAAATTATAGTACCATGATTTTGTACGAATCCTACTTATATTTAGCAAAAAATTATTTTAATTAATTCTACTTGTGTACGACCCACAGATGTATTTTGGAGGATAAACACATAATATGCAATTTATGTTTTACCCAGGTTTGTGGGAAGGGTTGTCCAGATCAAAGGGGTTTGTCCAGGGTTTAATGTTCTACACCAGGACATACCCCCAAATACATGTTATTGCAATTAAGTGGTATTCTATGAAAGGCAGGTATAAAATTTTAAAAAATACATATGTTAGTCGTGCATAAGATGAATTGATGTAAATAATTCTTGCTAAATAGTAGTCAGATTGTTAAAAAATAATTCTAACTTAAATGGAAATTGAATTGATGAAAATGTTCTTGCATAAATTGGAGCTGGATTGATAAAAAAATGTTCGTGTTGAATTGATAAAAGCAATCTTTATATTCAAGCTGGACCGACAAAATAATTTTTGCTTCATAAACGTGGACAAATCACAGCAGGGTTGTGTCTATGTCCCGGGTTTTTTAAGGTAAGGCGCTATAACTGTTACATATCATTATTTATAACTGGTCAATAAACTACAAAATGAAAAGAGTCATACAGCAATAAAGACAGATCTATGAAAAATTTTATTTTATGTTTTATTTATTTTTTAATATAAAGTTAATTGTTGCTATTTTTAAGCAAGTACATGAGGAAAATGAACAACATTTTGTTAAAGCTTCAAATTTCTGTTGCTGCATAAATGTTCATCTGGAGCATGACGTGTTTCTGTCATTAATGAATGTCAACTATTTCGACTTCGATTAAACTCATACTGAGGAATATAGCATGGATATGTGCTATAGATTACAGTGGTTTTGAACCTTTTTCTAGTGGCAGAACTTTTCCTAACTCTTTCCAGCCGGAATTTTTTGATACATATACTGTTAATGGGGTCACAGGTGACCCGGTGCGGCGGAAAAGAGTTAAGGCACAATTTCCTAGCGGAACCCTGCTCATTTCACACGTCCAGTATTTCAAGAAATACTCAACCTGCAGTTGTAGCCTACATGTATCTACAATGTAGGCTATCTTGTAAAAGTATGCAATATTTAGAATAAATGTATTTTTTTGCACTTCTGGTGCAGTTAATAGTGTCACATTACAAGCAAACCTACTTGACTACTTGCTTTAGAATACTAGAAGTGTAGACCCAGTCCACAAAACTTGGTAAAAGAGCAATTGCATTTCTGCCCTTATTTGCCAACAACTATCCGGCCATCTGACAGATGAATAGAATATTTAAAAATAAAAGAGACGCTCTGTTCTGGATCAATGTTATGGACAAATTTATTAAAGTAGGCCCATCCTTTTCAAGTTTACTGCAAAATATGTGCCTGGTTTTAGTCAACATATTCTGTTTATTCAGAACAGATCTCGAGAGTCCAAATAGTTTGAAACCAATTATTTTGAAAACGCCTTCTCTGTGAGTCTGGACAACTGCAAACATAGGCAATCTAAAAATTCACATTCAAAGCTTGTGCCTTCCGAACAACAACTAGGCTGGTGAACGACATGCCTAAAATGTAGAAAACCATAACACGTACATTCACGTAATAATTTTGAGCAAGAATGGTGAAGGCTTGGAAAGAATGCTCTCATTAATAACAATGACAATTTCTATGGCGCCGTAACGCAGCCATGCCGCTACAAGGGCGCCTTGACAGCGACAAAGCACACATTCAGAGACAAGCGATTGACGAACTCTCATTATTGATACTTATGTGATTTTAGTTGGTGCCATGAAAATTTCTATCAAACTGCCGCAGAACCTCTGGCCGGCACCCGTGGAACCATTGGGTTCAGCAGTTATGAGCTGCAATTAAATTGTGTTTTCTATTGTTTTGTTAAATATATAAAATGAATTTTATTGTTCTCTTTAGCAACTACATGAGGAAGACGTGCAACATTTTGTTCAAGATACATATTTCGGTTGCTTCATCAAGAAGATGGCTATGCATGTTTTAATATTTCTATCAAATACTTTATCTTTAGTCCAAAATGAAGCTGTGCTATAGCATGTACGACGTGGAATGGCAAGTCTTTTGTCGAAATCTAAAGATAGTAAATACCTTTCAAGGAGTAAACTCGAATTGTCTGTGGATGAAAATACGTGGTTTTCATTTTGATGTGGGATATGTGACAAATTGCTTGAAACATGGAAGGAGTTTGTAGAGCATTGTTCTGGCCATGAATTGTTTCCAACTAATTACTTTGCTTTTTCACATGAGCAGACTTTTTACTGAAGACACTTAAAAGTTGAAAACAATTGTTTTTCAAGTTAAAGTAAAATTGCTAGAAGTTGAACTGCAATGATACGTGCATATAAATGATATTCGGAAAGAAAGAGCAGGAGCTTTTCGACTCGGCTACTGTTTGCCATATATGCGGGGGAGAATTTATAGACGATGAAAAACGAGTACGAGATCACTGTCATTTGACTGGAAAATTTAGAGGTGCCGCTCACAACCTTTGTAATCTGAAATACAAAGTCCCCAAGTTCTTCCCCGTCGTATTTCACAATTTGACCGGTTATGACAGCCATTTATTTATCAAGAAATTACGAGGTGAACACGGCGAGAAAATCAAATGCATTCCCTGCAACGAAGAAAAGTATATCTCATTCAGCAGAGAGGTCGTCGTCGATAAATTTGTAGACGCAGATGGAAAAGAGAGAGAAGTCAAGCGCGAATTACGTTTCATCGATAGTTTAAGATTCATGCCCTCGAGCCTCGACGCGTTATCGAAAAATCTTCAGAAAGACCAGTGCAAGAATTTAGGGAAATTTTTTGAAGGTGAGAAGCTGGATCTTTTACTCAGAAAAGGCGTTTACCCATATGATTACGTCGACGGTGTTGAAAGATTAAACGAAACCGAATTACCATCGAAGCATGCCTTCTATTCAAAACTAACCGATTCGGGTATCAGCGAAAAAGATTACGCGCACGCGAAAACGGTATGGGACAAATTTGAATGCAAAACATTACGTCAATATCATGACTTGTACAATTTATCGGATGTTCTATTATTAGCGGATGTGTTCGAAAACTTCAGAGACGTCTGTATGAAGCACTACAACCTAGATCCTGCGTGGTACTACACTAGCCCAGGACTTGCATGGGATGCGGCGTTGAAGACGACTGGTGTAGAGTTGGAGTTGTTGAGTGACTACGATATGTTACTGATGATCAAGCAGGGAATACGGGGAGGTGTCAGCACGATTTCCCACCGATACGCGAAAGCGAACAACGAGTACATGGGAGAAGCTTTCAATCCCACCCAACATTCAGTATTCATTCCATACTTGGACGCGAACAACTTGTATGGATGGGCGATGAGCAAGCCGTTGCCAACTCATGGGTTTGAATGGATGAACGATGACGAAATGAATGATTGGAGAAACATTACCGAACGAGATGGAGTGGGATGTGTGTTAGAAGTCGACTTAGAATATCCAAAGGAATTGCACGACCTGCATAATGATTACCCTCTAGCTCCAGAGAGTGTAAAACCAGCGGGATCGAATGTAGCGAAACTCATTCCAAACTTGAACGACAAAAAGAAGTACGTCGTTCATTACGGAAATTTAAAATTGTACGAACGTCTCGGATTGAAAATCGTAAAAATACATCGAGGAATAAAATTTGAAGAAAGTGCCTGGCTGAAAAAGTATATCGATCTGAATACCAACCTGAGAACGAAAGCTACGAACGATTTTGAGAAAGACTTTTTCAAGCTGATGAACAATAGCGTTTTCGGTAAAACAATGGAAGCTATCGAGAATCGAGTTGACATACGATTGGTGAGTGATGAGAAGGAAGCTATCAAGCTAGTCGCGAAAACTAATTACGACAGACGAACGATTTTCGATGAAAACCTCATCGCCGTTCACATGAAAAAGACCAAGTTGTTTTACAACAAGCCGATATATCTAGGGATGTGTATATTAGACGTTAGTAAGACGCTCATGTATGATTTTCATTATAATTACATCAAGGCCAAGTACGGGGACAGGGCCAAGCTATTATTCACCGATACCGATTCTTTGGCGTATGAAATTAAAACGGAAGACTTCTACAAAGATATTTCCTCCGACGTCCAAAGTATGTTCGATACTTCAGACTATCCGAGCGATCATCCGTCAGGTATAGAATCTGGCGCTAATAAAAAAGTGGTTGGTATGTTCAAAGACGAGGCCGCGGGAAAACAGATTGAAGAATTTGTCGGGCTGCGGTCCAAGTTGTACTCTTACAAAATGGCGGGTGAAGACTACAAGAAATGTAAAGGTGTGAAAAAGAACGTCGTCAAGAAATCAATCACTCACGCAGATTACAAAGACTGCGTGTTTACGAAAAGACAACAGTCGAGAGCGATGAACGTCATTCGATCCTATCGTCATGAAATTTACACCGAAGAAGTAAATAAAATAGCTCTGTCCGCCGACGACGACAAAAGAGTAATAATGGACGACGGGATCCACACCCTAGCCTATGGGCACTACACGCTGAAAACTAAACAAAATAAAGAATAATTTACACTAATATAAAATGGATGCGGCAAAAAAGTGTGTTCTAAATGCAAAATAGAAAAAAGCTTGGACGAATTTCACAAAGATAACTCACAGAAGAGCGGGTATTACCCCAGCTGTAAAATTTGTAAGAATGGCAAAGTGAAAGAGCTTGCGCACAAATACGCAAGACAGGAAATTAGGGAGACAAAAGACACAAAAGTTTGCAGTCGGTGTAAGGTAAGTCAGAACATATCGGCATACGACAACAATCGATTTCAAAAAGATGGAAAGGCGAATGAATGCAAAAATTGCAGACATAAATATTATCTCGCCTGCGTAGAAGCTCGAAAGCTCATTAGTTTGTGAAACATCTAGATGAAATATTAAAATGAGCTATACAACTGTGAAAAATATAAATGTCGAAGGCGTAGTCCTCCCGAATCATCCGTTGACAAATTTTGAACTACTAGATGCCGCGAAAAAGCTCAATATCCCTAATTTCCGGGGAGTATTTCTCAGAGACGAGCTCCCAAAGAAACCTAACCGGAACGAGTGTGGCATTCTAAATCTAGACGATTCTAATGGAACCGGCTCGCACTGGGTCGCTTTTTCAAAAAACGGCAAGGACAAAATATATTTCGACAGCTATGGCCTGTCCCCTCCTACAGAACTGGTAAAGTATTTGCAGAGTCCCGTGTACTACAATAGCGAGCGCGTGCAGCCCGACAACGAAGTGTTTTGCGGTCATCTATGCCTGCACGTCCTGAAAAAAACATGCAGAGATGGAGTGACTTTTCAAGAAGTTATAAACAGCCTGCATTGAAAATTATATTCAGATGTAAAAAATGCCTGTTGATAAATTTGGACATACAGATTCGGGATCTACACAAAGAGTAATTGCTGGGGGAGTTACTGAAAGTCAAGTAAATAGTACTTTTCTAAGGCTAGATGGAGCAAACCCGGCGACCGGAGATCTAAATATGAGTGGCCATACTATTAGAGGTCTGCCTACAACGAATACAACGAATGCAGCGAATACTCCGGAAGCGGGAATAGATGAGGCTATGAGTCGGGGGCAAGTAATAGATTTACTGCGGAATCACGGCGACGTCCCGACCGACAATAATCATTTGACGAATAAGAAATACGTCGACGAACAACTTACTTCGAAAGTGGCGACGGTGGTAGGGCCTGCGGTTAGCGCTTACAGTTCAACTCAACAGGCTATACTCGCTAGATCTCACACTGCAGTTACTTTTGACGTAATCAGATGCGGTACCGCAAAACACGGTATTGAACAGGGTATCGGAACGACTTCTTTCTTCCCCAGTAAAGCCGGGTACTATATCGTTTCGGCGTACATAGAATTTTGTAACAATAATGCTTCCGCGTATGGCACCGTCCACCTGTATAAAAATGGGGCGTCGTACATGCAGATTGCGGGCGGAGGGAGTACGAAAGGTTCGCACAACCATTCAATCGGTAGTAACATAGTTTTTCTAGACGAGTTCGATTACGTCAACATACACGCCTTTTCATCCATCGCTACGAACATTTTGTGTAGGGACTTTTCGGCGGCATTCTTACGGCCCTAATTAATAAAAATTATTATATTCAAAATGCCTGTTGATAAATTTGGACATACAGATTCAGGATCTACTCAAAGAATAATTGCAGGGGGCGTTACGCTGTCCCAAGTAAATAGTACTTTTCTAAGGGTAGATGGAGCAAATCCGGCGACTGGGAATCTAAATATGAATGGTCATCATCTCGTAGGGTTACCGACTGATTACCCTTTTACAGGTAACGGGGGTGACGCTATTAGTTCAGCCCAGGCTACTGCCCTAGTCGTTGATAAAACAGCGGATATCGCCCCTAGAGATTACGTTTCGGGTATGAGGGTATCCCCGGGCAATCTAGTGAGAAATACGACGAGCGGTATTACATATAGGTTCGAAGGAACGGCTGGAGCTATAACAGCGGCACCAGCATTGTCCCCGAATTGGCGGCCTACAACCGGACCGGCTATTTGTGTGTTGAAGGAGGGTGGAGGGGGAGCAACCACAATCGTAAGTGGTGGCGCATTCTCGGGCACATATGCAACGCATGGTGGAGCATTCTCAGGCGTATATCTAATGCACCATCAACTAACGGTCGTTGCCATCAATACGGATTCGGCGTATACGACGTCTTTGGGCTTAATAACTATTCCTCGTACGGGCGTATATCGACTTGGCGGATTCGCGAATTTCTTGATAGGAAATGACAGTCCGGGCGAAAAAATAATCAGAATTTCGTATGTCAAAGACGGGATACAAAGTAACGAACTTCAAGAATGCATGGCTGGCGGATCAACGGTTGGCAGCAGAATATCGCTCGTATTACCAACCGTCGCCATATTTTTCAACGCCAACGATAAGCTCGGTATGAGGGTATATTCTCTCATATCCGGATACAGGCAAGCAGCCGGTCGCCTTCTTCTCAGGGGCGGAGCCGGATTGCAGGTCGAGTTTTTGTACTAGGTAACCGTAGATACCTATCGTTCATATACGTACGATAGGTATCTGTAAGTCTCATTATTCTTCAGCGTTATCTTTCTTCAATATACCACACTCATTTTCTGTCCGTCCGATTGAAACCTCAGTAACTTGTCTGAAATCACCATTGCGTACGCTTCCGTATTAGCTGGCGGCGCCGTATTGAACGTGCCTTTGATCTGGATATCGACCACCGATGACTTCAGACGCTCGGATTGCTTGCTCACGTCAAACACCATAATCGGAAACAGATCTTTGAAGTCCGAGGGTGTGATATTGCATTGCGTCATTAGTTCGTCCATTCCATAGTATTTTTCACTGAACGCGGCTGCTGCTCGGTACGCCCGCGCGAATTGTTGATTCGGAAATGATAGGTTGTAGTCGACAACTGGGTATCGGTCCTGGTTCATCATCACGAACATGTTCTTCAGATCGCAATGATCGAAAACGGATGGATTGTGTAGTTGATCGCCGCTTTTGTCGGTTTGAAAACCCAAGATGATGTACCTAGGCTTCTCAGGTAATGTCTTGACGCTAAGTCTCCAGCTAAAATTAGTCGACTGTGCGACGGAGGTGGTATCGCATTGACGGGCTCTGTACGCAACTGGCAGCGACGCTTTCGATTCGATAGTTTTGTACAATTGCATCTTCTCCATATCCGCGGGAATAACGTGCGGCATGAACCATGAGATTTTATCCAGCCTAACTTTCCCTGCATCCGCTGCGCCCGCGCCGGCGAGTCTAAAAATTGCGTCATCATCGGCTTTACGAACCAGAGTTAGCGTATGTTTCACACCAAAAACAACCTTGTCGTAATCATCGCAAAATCCGAAAATATGCTTCAATGGAACAACAAAGCTAAAAGTACCTTTGGCATTTGGTTTTTGAATTATATACGCCTGTCTCACGGCGAAACCCTGATTATCCGCGATAGCAGCCGTCGCTCCGCTGTCCTTGTACCACAACTGATTCAATCCTTGAGCTAGTTGAAAATCATTCGGGTATTTGAGTAATCCGAGCATCGTCGTTGCTTGACCCGGGTGAAATAACGATTCAATTTCCTGATTCGACAGTGAATACGAAATTTGACTGAAAAGATGCATGAGCCCATTATTCGTAAGGGTTGCTTCATCGGCATTAACGTAGAAGGTGTTGTTGTTGACCGCCTTCGTCAATCTACCCTCGAACAGCAGGTAAGATTCTGCCGGATGACAAAATAAATCTTGAAGTTCGATGTTTATTCTAATCTCGCCGGAGGTGTTTAGATTCGCCCCCGATATCGGCTCATACTCGTACCATTCGTAACGTTCGACGCTTTCATCGCTCAATGGTTGTTCGGTAAATCTCAGAATATCAGATGATTGCATTTTTACTACTTTTTACTACGCGATAATATATTTTTTACGCGACCTTCATTCCGGCGCCGTTTAGCGAGCGTACTAAATCTTGTATCGACATGGCGCCGTTCTTCTTCAGACCATCCCCCATCATCAGATTATTAATATTTGGGATATTCGAGATATTTGGGCTCGACCCGACGCCGCTCAGCCGCTCTAAAATTTGTATAGTTTCTGGCGTAATTTTCTTGGAGGTGGGAGTAGGAGTAGGAGCAGGAGTAAACAGTTTGGCTACTGCTTTGTCCACTAATCGTTTGCCGGCGTCGATTGCGGTTGTTTTCCCAACATCGATGGCCTTTTTCCCAATTTCTTTCGCCACGTCTTTACTCGCGCTGAGAGCGGTCGTTGCTAATTGTTTGGCGGCGTTCGACGTTACTAGTCGTTTGAAAAATCCCGAAATTGTATCGAATATTCCCGATCCTCCGATAACGTATTGTTTTCTATACCTCCTTCTATTAATGACTTGCATTTTTTCTGCATTTTACAATGTCATCATTATATTTTTGTAAGCATCTTTACTCAGCACTTCCTGCCTCAATAACGCGTCGCACATCGCCACGATCTCGTTTCTCACGCCGGTATTGCCTGCTTTGAAGCTTTGAAATCGTAGTTCTAGCTGTTTCGCTAACACGTTTGGATCTTCGGAAATAACAATTACACCACCCACGCCTTTACCCACCGCATTACGAGTCCTCTTTTCCCATATCGGCTTGATAATTTCTCTATATTTGACGCTCGCAGATGCTTTGGGTTTGTTGGGATTTTTTGGCTGTCTGATAGCATCCGACGCGAGTAGAATCTCGGCGTAATCGTCTCTATCATTATTATCGTATATCGACGTGTTCGGCTGTTTCATCGTCAACAACTCCCAAAGCCCCGGTGTTCCGCTATACGTCTTATTTCCAACCGTCACATCGTCTCCTTGAATAAAAATCGGAGTGTCGCCGATGTAGAATTGACTATTTTTTGATCGTATTCCGAACGTCGTGTCTACGATTTTTCTATCGGAGGCGTATTGATGAAGGTACTTGGTGGCTACATCACCTAATTCTAAAGTTCTAATATCCTCGGTCGGATCGTCGCTATACGCTTCTATCGAGGGATACTGAGGAAATTGAACCTTCAACGACGCGGGAAGCGTTTGTAGTGCGTTTGTAGTAGCTATCGAGTTTTCTTTGATGGCGGATAGTAAGACATTTTGCTCTTTGGAAATTGCGGATTGCGAATCGACGATAGGCTTGTACAGCTTGGTTAATTCTTGTTGCAGTCCCGAATCTCCCAATCTCTCCGATAAAAAGTTCTGTTGAATATTCTTCTTGGATTTCAGAAACTCTTCGACTATGAAATTTCTTTTCGCCGGGTCATCTATCTTTAGAAACGACATTTTTAATAAAAAATTTAATGTTTTTCGACATGTTTTCCGGCGTGTTTTTCGACGTGTTTTTCGACATGTTTTTCGACATGTGTAAAAACACAAGTTAGACGTATTTTCAGACATAGCGACATAGGTCTACATAGGTCTACAAAACTCTACAAAACTCTACATGATTTCGTACATGTTCACGTTAGTCGTCTTTTTCACAGATTCGGTATTTTTCTCAAACATGCTTTGAAAGGACTGCCTGACTTCCTCTCTTCCCCGATCGATGAGTGATTGTTTCGTTTCCTCGTCCATCGCGTCTATCGCAACTTTCGACTTACTTTTGATTTCTTCTTTCATGCCATTGAATTTTTCAATCTCGCTTAGAATCAGAGAATATTCCTCGTCTGAAATGTGATCATCCACGAGTGCTTTTGAAATATGGTCGCTGATCGTGTTGAGCTTCGCGTCAGCTAGCGTTTTGATCTTTTCATGCTTCTCCGCCTTCAGGGCGAGCTTTTTACAGATTCGGCTGCCAATTATACTCAATAGCCCCGCACCTAGCGCTGTCCCTTCCATAGCAATAGCGATGGGGGTTGCAATTATGGTAGCTAGTACACCGATTCCCGAAATTCCGAGCCCCATCGTGATCGCCATGAGGAAGCTGTCTACTACGCCGATTACGCTCACACTTCTATGGTACTTTTTACTCAACGCTGCTCTTTTGTCTCGTTCTTGCTCGATCTCCTTTTTGATTTCGCTAATCTTCTGAAGTCGATACGTTTGTGCGGACCCTGCGGCTATTTGTATTTCACCTTCTGGCGCAGAGGGCGTTATATTTGTTAGGTTTGGATAGAGTTTGATGCCTTCGTATTCCATTCTTTTATTTATTAGCAATATATATTTTTTTTACCGTTGATAATTTACACAGCATAGCGAATCTCCTTCGTTTATCGTTACTGCCGAATCGGAGTTGTTTTGAATGGAAACTATGATATCATCAATCACATCTTCTGAAATCACTCCGTCTAGTAGGCTGCATCGTCGTTCTTTGATACTCTGTCTGAGGGAAACGAGACAAAGTCCTGCCGCCATTTCTACACCTAGTCCAAGCCTTAGCGTATTTGCTGTCTTTGGTTGTATCGTGATATCATTTTGCGCAAAAATCTCCCATCGCAGACCCCCTAGTTGTCTTACTGGGGTGCGAGTAACACCGCTCGTAATCTTCCAAAAGACTGAAACGGGCTGCGTTCTAACCTCTACCGGTCTAGTTGGTTTAGTTCCAAATTTGTGTATTGGTCTCGACATTTTACATATGATAATTTATAATATCATGCCGAGAATCGGAATGTTTCGAAACGGCGAGTTGGGGCCGAGCAAAAGTCCTTCGCCACTCACATAGCCCGACCCTGTTTTCATGTAAAGCCCGGATCCCATTATCGATGCGCCTTTTTGCCACGGAGACAAGTACAACCCGGATCCGGCCGCTCTTATTTTGCACGCTATGTCACCTTTCTTGACATACATTACGCCCGAACCGCTGATTTTATCGACAAGTTTCGATCCAGCCGCAGCACCTAACCCACCTAATGCGCCCTGTGCTAAACTTGGCAGTACGCTACCAAGAAGGAACCGTCCCGCTGTCGCTAGAAACGGAAGTATAGCGCCTATGAATCCACCTTCGACTTTCTTGTTGTTCTCCAATTGCGTTTTACTCATTTTAATAATCATGCCAGTTCCTTTTTGGTAGGCAGCCGCCATTTTATTGATTTGCGCCTGTGTGAGAGCCAAAACGTGTTCACCATTCAAATCATCGTGCGATAGTTTGATACTCACGCCGCTCCCCGCTTGAAGTGATCTTTTAATTTTGTGTTGTTGCGCTTCTGAAATATTAACTTTTACGCCCATGTAACGATTCATTTTATTAATAAATTACAAAAACTTTCAAACTTCCCTGATGTGAAAACGAATCGCCAATTCTTCGCCTCGAAGATTTAGTAGGCTCCCATGTTGGTCTGTGAGCCTCGTTTCCATCGTTGAAATTGTAGATAGCAAAATCGGGAGATATATCAAATTATGCGGCACTTCGATAATCTTGTAACCCGGACCTACGTTTGGGAAAAAAGAATATATCACGTTTTCCGATGTTCCGTTAGTGTACGAAGACCCGATAATGTCACTGGTCACTCTCAGGCTGCTTACACTCATTATATTTACCAAGTCCTCCGATTCGTTGTATCCGCCCGAATAGATCCATCTGTTGAAACCTAGAACCTTTCCAATCGAATTCTTTGGCGTAAAGTCAACCATATAATCTGCTTCTATATTCACCACAGACCTCAGAGTATTGGTGTTTGGCGCTATTGAGATACAGTAATTTCCATTTACTCCGTCGTAATGTCCATTCCCCTTCATGACCCTCTGTATATATTCGTTGATATCCGTTATTTCATAGCAACCCTCTGGAACTTCAATGTTTACCCAATCTGTGCTGGAATTCGGCGAATACCTGAAGCCGTTGTTTGTCGCGTCGATATTAGGAAAAGAATAGTACGTCTCGAGGGCAACTAAGGCCATTTCATATTTCTTATTCTTCTCCAGTTCGAGTAGTGGATTAAACTTCGTTCTGATTCGCGTGCTCTTTTCGCTGAGAAAAATGGAAAATGATGTTTTTGGTTCCGTGTTGCAGGCCGTCTTTTCCGTGTTTTCCGATATCTGTTTGAGAAGCGATGATTCCATTTTTACTATACAATACAATTTTACAATGGCGGATCCTCGATTATATAAAATTCGTCGAGTCCGCTTCGGTATTTGCCATTGTACTTGTCGCTAGTCAGGTCTAAAACCACGAATCCATGAGGTTGTTCCCATACTGTTTTGCATAGTTTTCTGAATTCATCTTTCGACATGTCTGTACTCACGTGATCGTTGTAAATATGATTACAATTTTTCAGGTCTTGTTTGAACAGGCAAATAAAGTTCGCGTTTTCTCTGATTGTTTGGCGCGGTAATTTGAAATAATTCTGGGCGAGGTAAAAACAATCTACATTACTATGCCTCCCCCGATTATAATACGTTTCACATTTGTTTTGTTTTTCCAATTGAAGATCATCAAAAATCATCAGGTTCTTCTTTTCAGCGCTCAAATCTCTCGGGTCCGGTACATCATCGGCGCTCTCAAAGAACTTGGCAATTATATCGGATTTAGCTTCTGAGTTTTTTGCCATTTCCTCCATAACAAGGTCTGGTGACGCATTTAGGCCCACGATTTCATCTCGGTGCTCGAACAACCGAACGATCGCTTCTTTCGGTAATTTTTCTTCGTATGCTTTTTTGATAATACGATATTCCGGTTGAAACAGAGAAGTACCGAATACCTGCAAGTTATTATAATCCAACCAGTCTGGCCTGAGTAAAAGATTGAGAAGAAGCGTTGTTTTTCCACACGCCGATTTCCCAACTATCAAACCACGTATGCTTTTTGGTAACAACGGATTATTGAATCTTTTCGAGAGCGCTGTGCCCCAACTCATATCTCTAATCTCCATTTTAAAAATATATATTATTAAAAACGAAATGTATTGCGTAAAATGTAAAAAACAGACCCAGACGACAGATGTGCAGAACGCCGTGGCTAATAATGGGAGATCGATGCTCAGAGGTGTTTGCGTCGTATGCGGGAAAACAAAAACTCAATTCGTGAAGGCGTCCGCTGTTGCGCAAGGTGGGATCTAGTTAGTTCACTGAACGCTGCCACTAGCAACATTAAATTACCTTGGGCCAAGTTTGCTGGTGAGGTACATTTACCAGGCCATCAGTTTACTGGTCCCGGTACTAGACTAGATTTGCGTCTGAATCCCAACGAAACCCCCAAAGATTGGAGCAAACCTATAAACAGGGTAGATAGCGCGGCATATATTCACGACCTGGCATACAATCAACACACTGATACAGCTTCTAGGAATGTCGCTGATAGAGCAATGATAAACCAGCTGAATAATATTCCAAATCCTAGCTTACGCGAACGCGTAGAGAGGGCGATAGTCAAACCCATCTTGTCTGCTAAAACAAGCCTAGGTTTGGGTTTAAAAAAAGCCTAGAATTACAGCAGGACCTGAAATGGACTAATCAATTAGCGAATGAATTACACAAACCAGTAGTGAGAAATTTTAGGACGAGACGGGTCCGTGTTGGGGGGATTGACCAGATTTGGGCGGCTGATCTAATCGACATGCAGGCTTTCGCTAGAGATAATGATGGCGTGAAATTTCTATTGACCGTCATAGATGTGTTTTCCAAGTACGGATGGATCGTTCCATTACATGACAAGAGCGGGAAGTCTACAGCTGATGGGTTCGTGAAGATACTCGGGGGTGGTCGACAGCCAGTCAAAGTTTGGTGCGACAAAGGGAAAGAATTTTATAATAAAAATGTGAAGAATTTAGTCGAGTTGTATTCTACCGAAAACGAGGGCAAAAGTTGTATCGTAGAAAGATGGGTGCGTACGATGAAAGAAAAGATGTTCAAATACTTTACGGCTAATTCAACGAGAAGATATATCGATGTATTAGATGAGATGGTTAGTAATTATAATGACACGAGACATTCTTCGATCAAAATGACCCCCGCGAAGGCTAGTATGAAAGTGAACGAAAAGACTGTATTTATGAATTTATACGGCGATGAGATTTCAGAGCCTATTACACCAAAGTTTTCAATCGGCGATCGAGTCAGAATAACTAGAAAGAAGAATATTTTTGAGAAGGGTTATACGACTAGATGGGTGGAGGAAGTTTTTGTAGTATCTCAGGTTCAATACACAGATCCGCCTACTTACAAGATTACTGATTCTGCGGGTGAGGAAATACAAGGCTCTTTTTACGACCAGGAGCTACAGAAAACAACTCAAGAAATATTTAGAATCGAAAAAGTGATTAGGAAACGCGGGAAGAAATGCCTCGTGAAGTGGTTAGGCTACCCAGACTCGTTCAACTCGTGGATTGATACTGAAGACTTGGCGACATTGCGAGACGATTATAAACCAACGGTGTAAAATCGTTTGCGATATTGTAATCCCGTATCTACGTCGTAGTCCGCTCATGCCCTTGCATCACGCGGGGGTGAGTTGCCATTGCGCCGACGACGAACGACGATGGTCTCGCGTGGCCCTTGTTGACGATCCGGCCGTGGATTCTTGCATGGGCATTCATCGTCGCAGCATTCGCGGATGTGCGCGTCAATTTTAGCAATGAACGCCGCTTTCCACCGTCTTGTAAAATATCCATCCCGACCGCTCGGCTCGGCGATTTTTCGTAATTCAGTAACTTTTTTCGAGTACTCCATTTTGTATACGCCGGAGAAAATATTTTTTACTTTTTTACTTTTTTTACTTTTTTACTTTTTTACTTTTTTTACTTTTCTTTTTTTTTACTTTTTTTTTTACTTTTTTAAGGCTGTATTGGTCAAATGGACGAAGGTCAAGGCTGTACTGGTCAAATGGGCGAAGGTCAAGGCTGTACTGGTCAAATGAGTCAGCCGCCTTATTGGGCCTCTACTGTGCCAGTTTTTTCGAAATTACTTGCCAAAGGACAGGGATTTGAAACAGCACTTGGAAACCCATAGTGGTGAAAAACAATTCATTTGTGATGTTTGTAGTGAATGATTCACACAATTTAGACAATTAAAGATACACAGAATGACTCATGGAATTGAGAAGCAACACAGACGCAATTTGTCTTTTTACAAGAGTGCTCAGTTATTTACCAAATGAGTTTAAACTCCAAGCAAGAACTCTGTCGCAGGATCTTAAAATTTGTAGTGAAGTTGATGCTAACTTGTCTGATCATTTTTCTGTCATTTAATGCTGCAGGTTTATCCGATAAACCAAATGAACATTTTTCACTGAACACATGTCTGTATAGGCTACTAATGGACTTGCTGAAAGTTGACGTTGGAGAACGTCATACTAGCAAAGTAAATGCAAAAACGTCTTTGTCAAACATTTTTGGATGTGGTATATGCACGCTCATTACCGCGCACGATTATAGCCGCATTTAAGTATTTCAACATGCATCCAGCCTCCATGTAGGATCTAAAAAAATATTTATCCAACTTCTATTTCGTGTTCGTTATTTTCGTCAATCCAGCCTATATTTCAGATTTTTAAAATGTGAAAATACCTTCATCTAGCTTCCATTTATCGTGGTTCATTTTCGTCAATCCAGCTTCCATTTCATGTCTAGATATGCACATTTATCCAGCTTCCATATCTTAAGCGTTATTTTCGTCAATACAGCTTATATTTCAGCTGTAAATGAATCTTCATTCAGCTTCCATTTCTCATGCGTTATTTTCGCCATTCCAGCTTCCATTTCATATCTAAAACACCATCCAGCTTCCATTTCTCATGCGTTATTTTCATCAATCCAGCCTCCATTTCACGTCTAAAATAATTTATTCCAGCGTCCATTTCTCAAGCGCTGGACCAGTTGCCTGCAGACAAGTTGTCGTTTGATGAGTTGTCTGTAGACCAGTTGTCGTGACACCGCTTAAATAGAAGATGGATGAAAGTATTTTTAGATATGACATGGAAGCTGGGTGCATGTTAAAATAGGCCTAGCCTACTTGAATGCGGTAATGAGCGTGTGCGGCTTTGTGATGCGCAGTTTTGTATGCGCGGTTTTGATAGTAAACCAGACCTTTGCCCGTGAAATCGTCAGTTTGTTCTTTGAACTGCAAGGGTTATTTGAAATAAATTGACAAATTGAAATACAGCTACAATTACTTGCAGTGGAATGTAACCGTGTAGATAGAGGCCCTGCATTTGAGCCGATGTTTAGATCAACAGAGTATAATTATTTATACCCGACATAAAGAAGGCCTAATTGATGCGAAATTGACTTAGCCTAAGTATATTATTCTCGGCTTTAACTTGCCGAATGATATTCTTGCAAACATTATATTTCGTATGCGTGCATACATACGGACATTTCTCTAGCGCCTTCACAAAATCATCGATTGCCCTGAGAAAGAGACTTTAGGGACTGCACTCTATCTGCGAAATATCTTAGCTGATGAAATTTATTTTCTAAACTCTAGGCCTACTCGCAAGAGGACAGGTTAATAGTACACCAGGATTTGACTTATTGGTCATTTTCGTAAAACACTTTTATCCCTCGCCGTTTTGTTCGGATGGCAGTTCTTTAACCAGATTACGAGGAAATGCTACTTTATTGCAATATTGGTTAGTAGTTATTGCTTCTTGCGGATGGTATACATACGTGTACTATCAGGCGGCGAAAATTATTTACTGGTTTTCGCGGTGCTTTCAGCGTTGTCATTGCTGCATAAAAAATGCAGACTATAATTATGCCCCAAGAGGGTAGTCTTTGTCGTGAGTGTTGGTTAGGTGCAGGTTAGGCGTCGTGAGGGTCGGTTAGGGTTAGTGTTAGGGCTAGTGTTAGGGCTAGTGTTGCTGCCATTAGAAACTCTGGTGGATTGATGGAAATAATTTATGGTTAAATAGAAGTTGGATTGATGAAAATAATATCGCCAAATTCAAAGTCGGATTCGACAATTTTCCGGAAATGGAATGGCCCTTATTATATATTCCATGTCTCAACGTCGCTTGCACTAGCAAAAGACACTGTATAAGTGTATATTTTTCGCTCACTGATAGTAAATGTATAGGCCTACCTGCTGATGTCTATATAATCGACAAGCACTTTTCCAAAACTCAATAAAAAAAATCAGTTATCACTGCCATGTTATTCCCTATGTGCAAGTATATGTAGTACACATTATTAATCAGGGCTAATGCACACTCAAAATATGAAAGTTTTCGTGGAAAACATGGGGGAAAAAGTAGAAAGATATCCAAAAGCTCATGGCATTTTTTATGGTTTCTATTTGAGCAAGGTTTTTTGACAGTCCAATTTCCATTTCGGCTAGAATCATTTTCATCAATCAATTTCTATGTTAGGAAGCTTTTTATTCATACGATTTATGTTGTATAGAATACAAATTTAAACGATTACACCAGGTTTTTCCCTATTTGCTACGATGCATAACTTGCAGAGGACATTTCATGTTGGCAATTTAATACATCTGCTAGCACGTCATACAGTAATGAGCTCTAATTAAATTATGTTTCCTGTAATTATTTTCTTAACCCTATAAAATAATCTTGTACTATTTGTTTAGAAAGCACACACAGAAGACGAGAAACATTTTGTTAAAACTTCACATAGTTATCGGTTGATACAATTATCTTCATCAAAAACATTGCACTGGATGTTTCCGTCAACAGCGTTCATGAATATCAACTATATTTTCATCTTTGACTAAAGTCATATTGTGCGTAGAGGCATGCAATTTCTGAAAGGTTGAATAGCTTCTATATTATTTTCGCCAGAATTTGTTTGTCTTGCCAATTTCTTCCTTTGTGACAGACCAAGCAAGAGACCCTTGTTGTTACAAGCATCTGAAATGCACCCAGAAGTGAGTTCTTATTATTGCATAAATTGGAGCTTGCTGATGTTTGAACATCAATTGTAAAAGCTGTTGCACAGGCATCACTTGAGCATTGTTTTAGACATCGATTTCCTCCACCTGATGACATTGCTGCTGATTTCAGCAGTACTCAGCTTACCAAAAGCCATATTCCAACTATTGTGATGCAAAAGGACGCATAAAAAAATTAAAGCAACACAGCTCTCTAGTTATTCAGAACTATAAAGGTAATATTTTATGAGCTCTTCAAAGAACCGAAACTGGAGAAAATTGTGAAAAGTGGAATAATTAAGTAGGCTGATGGCGAATACGAGCATTGATGTGGGAGAAATTCAATACAGTTGCAAGCTATGTCTGAAATTATTTAGTGAAAATGGTGCCCTGAAAAGGCACATGAGAATCCATGCTGGAGAAAAACCATACAGTTGCCAGATATGTCAGAAATCATTTAATGAAAATGGTAACCTGAAAAAGCACATGAGAATCCATACTGCAGAAAAACCATATAGTTGCCAGATATGTCAGAAATCTTTTAATGGAAATAGTCATCTGAAAATTCACATGAGAATACATACTGGGGAGAAACCATACAGTTGCGAGCTATGTAAGAAGTCATTTAATCAAATTAGTTCTCGGAACGTGCATTTGAGAATCCATACCGGCGATAAACCATTCAGTTGTCAGTTATGCCAGAATTCATTTAAATGTGGTCGTGACCTGAAAAGGCACATGATAATTCATACTGCAGATAAATCACACAAAGATAAATCACACATTTGTAAGCTATGTCAGAAATCATTTTATGAAAAGAGTACCCTGAAAACGCACATGAGAATCCATACTGGAGAGAAACCATACAGTTGCCGACTATGTCAGAAATCATTTACTCAGAGTTGTTCTCTGAAAACACACATGAGAACCCATACTGGTGAAACACCATGCAGGTACCAGCAATGTCAGAAGGCATTTAGATTGGGTGGTGACTTGAACGTGCACATGAGTAATGATACTGGTGAAAACCCTTACACTTGTGAGATTTGTAATGAAGGATTCAAGCACCGTGACAGTTTCATGAAACATATACGGACTCGTGCTACTGTGAAGCAACATAGACGTAGTGAGTCTTATTCTAGGAGCAACTTTTCACCAAACCATTTTAAAGTCTGTAAAAGAACACTGTCCCAGGTTCATAAAATTGGAAATGAAGAGGCTGCTAATGTGTGCCATCGTTTTATCACATTGAATGTAGTATACGTTGCGGATGTACCAGGTGAAAGTTTCTCAAGCATTATACATCTAGATTCTGGTGCAATTGAAGATGGAGAATGCCATTCTACTAGCAAAAACAAATCGTGTGTGGATGCAAAAGTGTCTTTGTCGAAATCTTTTGGATGTGGTTTATGTGATGAATTGCTTGAAACAGAGAAGGAATTTCTTGGGCATTGTTCTGAACATCAATTTTCTCCTCCTGACGACTTTGCTTTTTACCTGTGTTGATATTTATATCATCATCATTCACCGTATAATTAAACCTTTTTGCTCGGTGTAGCGTTGCCATGAAAACTACGTAAACACAGAAACCAGTAAACAAGGACCAACAGAAGCGGGGGTGAAATCAAACTACGTCATAGTGGAATATAGAAACGTCAAAGGCAGAGAATGATAAATAATTGGATTCTTGATCTGATGCTGGAATTGCTTCTAAAGACATATAATTTCGTTAGAATAACATTTTAGAAGTTTATTTTCTGTGGTGTTGATGAATGTTCTGGCGGTATCAGTTGTAAAACGAAACTGGCAGTTGATAACAAGTATTGTATCTGAGAATTTTGATGAGAAGGGATTTTTAAATTTACGTGCGAGCGAAGCCAGTGGATGGAATTTGATCGTACAATAAATCTAGTGCATCGGTTCGAAATGGTGTCACGACAACTCGTCCAACGACAACTCGTCCACGGACAACTGGTCCACCGACAACTGGTCCACTAGTAGTGAAATAGAAGCCGGATTAATGAGAAAGCGCTTGAGAAATGGAAGCTGGATGAAAGTTCTTTATTTACGAAATAGGAGCTGGGTTTATGAAAAACAGTCTAATGGTTTTCTTGCTTAAATAGAAGCTGAATTGACGATTTTCATCATGCGTCTCAACATGCATCCAGCTTCTATTTCAGATAGATAAAAAACTTGATCCATCGTCCATTTCTTAAGCGGTTTTTCATCAATACAGCTTCTATTTCACATGTAAAAACCTTCATCCAGCTTCCAATTCTCAAGCGTTTTCTCATTAATCCGGTGTAAAGGTTTCAGATTAACCCCTCCTAAACATTACCCCCTGAAAACTGTAAATTGGACCAATCATCGCATTTATTGCACTAAAATAATCGGAAAAATCATCCCGCTTCTTGTTTTGGTCTGAAGATTTTCATCTGTCATCCCACTTCGTGGTTTGTCATCAATATTTTTATCTGTAACTAAAATACTAATCGCCGCTGAAGTTACAATGGAGAAAATGTCTTCGAGGATATTATTTTTTCGGATCAAAATATTGATAACAAAACACGAAGTGGGATGACGGATGATATTCTGCAGACCAAAACAAGAAGCGGGATGATTTTTATTAATTTATTAGTGCAATAAATGCGATGATTGATGCAAATCTAGTTTCCGGGGGGTAATCTGAGACCGGTTTCAAGTTACCGGGGGGTAATGTTTAGGAGGGGTAATTTGAAACCTTTACACCTGTGACGGGTTGACCTAGACTGCTATTGGACATCGTATAGCAATAGGCCACGCCCACAGCCACCCGTCTAAATGTGGACTGGACACGAACACTATCAGAGTGGGCATTCGTTACCTGGACACTTACAGTATAGGACGCGTGCAGTCATGATGAACTTACTATTATATACATATCATGTGCCGTATTTTATATAGCTTGTGTAGTAATAAACGTAGTGTAACAATACAGTACGAGTCAGATCCACTACAATTACATTGTGTCAGAATTCCACTAGTTTACATTAACTTCACTAATCTCACTGGCATATACAATAATTTTTATACAGCCTCCAGTAGACTGTACTCTGCAATAATCCTTTTGGCATACAGCCTGCAGTGGATTTACACTCTACTATAATCTGCAGTGGCGGCGCCAAACACTTTGTGTAGCCAGGGCATAGCCAGGGCAGTCACACAAGTAACCAGGGCAGAGGTCGAGTCGCGTGCTTAGTAGTACGAGCTTACATAGGCTTATAATTTGGGCGCTACCGTCAGGGCCGGATCAAGGCATGTTCAAAATGTTCGGCTGAACAGGGGCCCAACATTTTAGGGGCCCACACTTTAGGGGCCCACACGTGCAATTTGTTTTAAAGGAAACAATTGGTAGGCATATATTCTGCCGAAATTTCAACCAAACGACTGGAAAAATGTCATAAAAACGTTTGGCCTAAGATCCCCGAACAAATTTTCCAAACAGGGCCCCCACATTTTTAATCCGGCCCTGGCTACCGTGCTCGCTATAAAGTGATGCCACAGCTGTGTTTTTATACTATATCTGGATTTTTGGCTTTCGTCTGTGTTCCTTTTTTGGGAGGAGGGCAAATTTCGGGTTTATTTTAGTTACTGGACCATTGTATTTACAATGCATGAATATTCTGCATGTGCACTGACTGAGCACTGCAATATACATTGTAGCCTATTTATAGTGAAATTCAATGTGAAATGGTTCTGCTACATGCCTTTTGTTCCAATAATTTTAATTTGAAACTTCACAATCAAGATCTTACGTTGTCGATTCACTATATAATCTGTATGGTGACGCAGAGAAATAGCTCTTCGCAGAAATAAACCGTTTCGACATTTCAATATAGGCAAATCGCTGCCAGAATTTTTTTTTCTTATTGGCATACAGCCTCTAGCAGACTTACACTCTACAATAATCCGGTTCGCATACAACCTGCTAAATAATCTGGTTTACAATAATCACCCCGACAGCACCCTCCACCGCCACCGCTCGTAAACCATCTTAACAGCTGCATGACCAAGTCACATCACCTACCCCCCGTTGCAGCCCCACCGCCAATTCCTTCTACGCTCCGTTCGTCTGGCAACCGAAAGCACCCTCCTCCGACGCCCTCCTCCTCCGCCACCCAGACACTGATATGTTTAATCCGAAGAGACGATGCCAGACGGTCATTAGTCCTATCTGTCTGTCTATGTGTCATCAGAATGCTATAGCGAAGCGAAAAGAACCTTCCCTCTGCGAGAGACTTTCACGGACTTGAGAGAATTAAATAATATTAATGACGTAGACATTAGGCTATTAGATTTCATTTAAAAAGGGAAGATGTGATGATAGGCTAGCCTATTGTTTAGGGTGACTATATATAACTGTCTAGGAGCAGTGTTATTTATATTAACTGTAACTGTAACTGAAATAGCAGAATAACTTTAAAATCTTTGTCAGTTAATTGTAACTGAAACTGAAAAATAAAATAATAGATAACTGTAACTGAAACTGTAACTGAAAAGCAATAACTGTATAACTGAAGAATCAAAAGGAGTTAACTTGAAAATAAAACAAGTGCTTTTTTCTTACTTACTTATTGAACGGAAATTCTACTCTACTACACGTTAAGTTCTCTATGCTCATTTCACTTCCGGTTCCTGTCCCTTTCCTATTCCTTTCCTGCTCAGGCAGGATAACCAGACCAGAAGCTCCTTGAGTTCAGCATTAAGGACGTCCGGTATCGATGGGGAGCTTGATCGATACTTGGCAGAAGCAACCATCTTCAACGGTGACCTAGATAATGGACTGTTGTTCTGGGTGGATCGACAGAGCTCCTATCCACCTCTGGCCCTGATTGCAGAAGACTTTGTATCTGCGCCTGCTTCACAAGCATACGTTGAGCGCGTCTTCTCAGTTTGTGGGGACTTGCGTGCAAGAAAGCGAAACAGATTAAGTGTAAACCTGGAACGTCGTGAGTTCCTTAAAGTCAACCGACAATATGTAAAATAGATTAATCTCCTATTCAACATTCTGGGAACGTTGCGCAATATGTGTGACTGTGATCATTGTTTTAGTAGTTGTGACTTGTGACGTTTGAAAATACACGTAATAACTGTAACTGAAACTGTAACTGAAAAATAAAAAATAACTGTAACTGAAACTGAAAAATCTCATTGCAATTAACTGTAACTGAAACTGTAACTGAAAAATAAAAAAAATTATAACTGTAACTGAAACTGTAACTGAAAAACCATAACTGAAATAACACTGTCTAGGAGTAGTGACATTAGAGATATTTCCGATTATGACATAATATGTCATAATTTTTATTATAACATATATAGGCATACAGATTGGGGATTAGCAGCTATATAAAATATACATTCGTAAAGAGGGGAGATGTGACTGGTTGACCTAGACTGCTATTGGACATCGTACAGCAGATCTAAAAATACCTTTAAAAACCTAGGGGGTCTTTTTTGGCGCACCCTCTATAACAAAGGACGGCGAACATGCCTAGTTTTGCAGTAGCCTATTTGGCATTAGTTAAAATCAGTTCAAAACTTCTAAAACAAATTTTTAACGTTTAATCCGACAAATCAGACTTCCTGCTAACATATAACACCTGTAAAGGAGATAATGTGAAAGCGTCACAAAAATGTGATGTCTTCAAAAAAGGTGTTCGTAAAACGAACGTTGGTTCAAAACAGGTTTTACCATTATATTCGCAAGATGACAGGATGTACTTATATCCAGCTTCATCGTCAATGTGTTAAAGCACTTTAATTATTCGCCAAAACCGCCATTTTGTTCGGACGACCGTTTTTGGCACCAGATTGCTGAAAGATTCTACTTTAGTTCCAAAAATGGTTAGATTATGTGATTCGTTGCGTATAATTTGTTTGTAGACAAAATTAATTAATGGCAGATTGGACACCGGGGTGCACACCGGGGTTGAGCATTATTATTGTTTGCCTTTCCACAGTCTAGGGCTAGTAGGCTAAGTCATTTATAGGCGAACATCGGATTGCCAAGCAGTCCGTTCAATGTTGATTGACGTTCGAGATAGTTAACATTTGTTGAATCGATGTGGATTGACCGGGTGTAGGTTAAACCGTAGTTTACAATGTTTAATTATTTTCATTATCGATATCCCGTAGTTTACGTTGTTTAATTAATAAACGTCTAAAATCATGTTCATATAACGCGCCATAAAACGCGCTATTCCAATTTCTGAACATTCGCAACCGGAAGTAGCAATATAAACGGAAAACGCGAGAAGATGGAAGCTGGATTGACGAAAAAACGGTACTTTTTTTATCCGACAACCAATTTCTTACATTCGATGACAATAATTATTTAGTGACGAAACGAGGGTCGGTTAGGACTCAGGTTAGGCGTCGTGAGGGTCGGTTATGGTTAGTTTTAGGATTAGTGTAGTCATTCTGCTGAAAATGAAGCTGGATTGATGAAAAACGCTTGAGAAGTAGAACCTGGATAAAGGCATTTTATACCTGAAATGGAAGCTGGATAAAGGCATATTTATAGTTGAAATGGAAGCTGGGTTGAACCTGGCGATCCAGAAATTACTTGTATATCATTTATACACATGCAAATAATTTAACAACGTCACCTTTTGGCCAAATAATTAAACAACGTAAACTACGGTTTAACCTGGGTGTATAACACCCCTGAGGGGTGTTATACACCCTAGACAGCCCCTCACGGCCGGTGTCATGCGAAAAACTATCCGGCAACAAAAACTATCCGGCCACGCCCACTGCGTTGTCAGGATACATTTTTCGCACGACATACGTGCGAAAAACTATCCGTTGACAAAAACTATCCGGGTTGTTTTTCGACGTTTATTAGGAATAATTCGCTTCATGACGCATATAACTCGGTATGCAACGAACTATTGTAATATATGCATGTAAGTGATATAATGGGCTAGTGTCATTGCGAGTGTGCAAGTAAACATGGGAAAAAACCGTGATTCTTATGAACGAAGCGGTGTTGAGTCAGTAGAAACTGGTTTTCTATTTTTAGAATGGGAAATCCGTTTTAGAAATTGGATCGTTGATTAAGGAACTTTATACAAGAAAAAAAGGGTGTTTAACAATAAACATTTAAAATTTTAAAAATGATTTTTCAAATACATCTGCCTATAACTTCGTCACTGGTTGCACTCTGCAAATGCCAGTCCCATACCTGAATAAAGTAGGAGGGTGTCGCTAGTGAGCTTCGTTACCACAATTGAGGTTAAACTGCAAATATTACCATATAGGCTATAATAATACATCTCTGCAGATTCTGTGAATAGAAACAGCTGCAGCTAACTATAATCACCTTGTTCATCCATCCACAAAACAATTTAACCTCTCGATCGGTTCCTGTCCATCAACCTGTAAATATGGCAATTATTTAATACTGTTTACCACGTTATGGTTGCTCTACTATTCCTGCGTAGGCTTAATTAAAACCAGGGACCAATGTGTGTCAAGTTCGCAAACATATTGGGGTTGAGATTCGCCTACTATATCGATTCGCGGGTGACCTCCCAAGAAGGCACAAACACCAGGCACGGTAATTTCACTTGGTAAATTCACATATTTGGACTCTATCCATCCCATAGCGGTTAATAGGGCATATTAAACACCATCAGCACTACCCAGAACAATAGTCGCGATTGGGCTTAAATCATTATTGTTCCTATTGTAGCCTTCCAAACTTCACATATTATCGACCGTGTATTTCACTGCATCAAATTAGCAAAGTTTGCCACTTGAAATGTCATACTCAAGCCCTATCCATTTCATAACGCTTAAAAGGGCATATTAAACACCATAAGTAGGCCTACTACCTAGACCAAGTCGCTAGGAACAATAATGATTTTAAACGCTCTAGCGACTATTGGTCTAGGTAGTTCTGATGATGATTAATTGTATTGTATTGCATCTGACCATTTATAAAGCGCTTCTCGCAGCAAGAGCCTTTCAGAAGCGCTCCCATTGTGTTCAGCCCCTAGAAAACAGGCAAGTTTTTAGACGAGAGAAAGACGAGGATATATACACTACCAGAGAGGATGGCAGAGCGAACTGATGGGGGAAGCCCATTTCATAGGGAGGGACCAATGCATGGAAATGATCTGGATTGAGTCATGGCGGTCCTGCCTCTCTGGACAACTAGGTCAAGGCGATCAGAGGACATAAGAGGGCGCAGCGACGCGGCAGAAAGGGGACGAAGTATATGATCACACAAATACTTCGGCCGTGCCTGACTTTTGTGCCTTTATGGGAGGTCACACCTTAAACGAATATGTATGGCGTAGCCTAGCTGAATCTCAATATGCCTGCGAACTTGACACACATCTGGGATCACAGGTTACATAGGCCTAATCTTCAGAAGTTCCGACCAAATTTTCGGAGACATTGCAACGCAATAAGATTACAATAATGTCTCGTTCATGATAAATAAATAGACTAAAGATAGAGGGATTTGTAATTATTATGCAATGTTATTTATAAAGATCGCGCCTTTTTTTCCGCAATCAACTATTATAGTCAACTACAATCATCCCGGATAATATTTGTCAACGAAAACGAGGCTCAGAGCGTCTCCGTTGCTATCTGACGTCATACGTCACGTGAACCAATGACAGAAGTTTCCGGATAGTTTTTGTTGCCGGATAGTTTTTCGCATGACACCGGATGACCCCTGATATGTTGGTCGTATCTTACTCAAGTAGGATCTGATTTAAAGAATTCCCACTAAATACTAATAGACGTCGAAGAGGTACAAAACCAGTTTTACTTAAATGGAAGCTGGATTGATGAGCATGTACCTATTCTTGCTTAAATGGAAGTTGGATTGATGAAATTGTTCTTTCTCAAGTAGAAACTGGATTGATGAGCATACACTTGCTTGGATGGAAGCTAGATTTATGAAAATATTCTTATTTAAATGGAAGCTGGATTGATGATAATATGAAACAGCAGGATTTACATTGAATATCCGAGATGATCTGTTCTAAAATTATCACCACAGTAAAACTGCATCATCAAGGGTTTAAACTTGCAAAGGTAAAATTAGATGAGGCTCTTCAGCTGCCACTTTTCACTATTACTAACTAGTCACTCAACTACCTTTAGAATGAGAACAGTCATACAGTCATCATCATGTAGTTCTCTGTTATTTGGCAGGTTCGTACATCCAGTGGCGCCTCGTACAAATGAACTTATGCTGGGTTTTCTTAGCAAGTACAGCCAGAAGACGAGCAACGTTTTGTTAAAGCTTCGAATATCGATTGCTGCATTTATCTTCATGAAGAACGTTGCACTAGATGTTTGTATTGTATTGTATCTGACCATTTATAAAGCGCCTCTCGCAGCAAGAGCTTTTCAGAAGCGCTCCCAGTGCATTCAACCCCGATAAAAAAGGCAAGTTTTCAGACGAGAGAAAGACGAGGATACACTACCAGAGAGAATGGCAGAGCGAACTGATGGAGGAAGCCCATTCCATAGGGAGGAACCATTCAATATTGAATAAATTTTACAATGTTTGTGTCAGTAACTTTCATGAAATTAAAATATTTAATCTTCAGTTAAAATCATACTGTGCAATTGCGTATTTGCGTGCAATTTTCCAAAGATTGGATAGCTTCCATATTATTTTGTCAAGTATTTGTTTATCGTACTAATTTCTTACTTTACTCGAAAGATGACATTTAGTGATAGACCAAACGAGACTCACTTCTTTTAAGCATCTGAAATGTTCCCAGAAATGGAGTATTTATTATTGCATAAATTTTACATTGCTCATGTTTGAACAACAATTGTAAAAGCTGTTACACATGAAATAACTCTATATTTAACACCAGAACTCACCTGCCTGAAAGTCATATTCCATCTATTGCGATTGCAAATCAATTAAAACCATGCAGCTCTCTTGTTTTTTCAGAACTACACAGTAAAGGCGATAATCTATGGGGATTCTATGAGGTCTTCAAAGCGCCGAAACTGGAGAAAATTGTGAATAGTCAAATAAGTGAGTAGACCAATGGCAAATACGAGAGTTGACGTTGGAGAAATTCAATACAGTTGCCAGTTATGTACCAAATTATTTAGTGGAAATTGTGCCCTGAAAACACACATGAGAATCCATACTGGAGAAAAACCATACAGTTGCCAACTATGTACAAAGTCATTTAATCAAAATGGTTCTCTGAAAACGCACATGAGAATCCATACTAGAGAAAAACCATACATTTGTGGGATTTGTAGGAAGTCATTTCATCAAAATGGTTCTCTGAAAATTCACATGAGAATCCATACTGGAGAGAAACCATTCAGGTGTCAGCTATGTCAAAAATCATTTATTCATGCTGGTAATCTAAACATGCACTTGAGAATTCACACTGCCGGCGAGAAACCATTCAATTGTCAGCTATGTAAAAAGTCATTTAATCAAAATGGTGATCTAAAAAAGCACATGAGAATCCATACTGGAGAAAAACCATACAGATGCCAGCTATGCCCGAAATCATTTTCAGATGGTAGTTCTATGAGGAAACACTTGAGAAATCATACTAGAGAAAAACTGTACAATTGTGAGATTTGTAGGAAGTCATTTCATAAAAATGGTGATCTGAAAATACACATAAGAATCCATACTGGAGAAAAACCGTTCAGGTGTCAGCTATGTCAAAAATCATTTATTCATGCTGGTAATCTAAACATGCACTTGAGAATTCACACTGGCGAGAAATTATTCAATTGTCAGCTATGTCAGAAGTCATTTAACCATAATGTTAGCCTCAAATCGCACATGATAATTCATACTGGAGAGAAGCCATATATATGTGAGATTTGTAATAAAGAATTTAACCACTGTTCCAGTTTAAAGAGACATAAAGGGACTCATGCAACTGTGAAGCAACACAGAGACAACCAGAGCAATTTTTCACCAGAACAGCTTAAACTCTGTGAAATAACTCAGCCACAGGATCTTAAAATTCTAAATGAAGTAATTGCTAACCTGTCTCACCGTTTTATCAGATTTAGTACTGTAAATACTATTGATAAATCAGATGAAAGTTTCTCAAGTAAATTATATCTGGATTCTGATGCAAGTCCTTTGTGGAGAATTAAAAATGGAGAATGCCCGTCTACTAGCAAAATCAAGTCGTCTGTGGATGCAAAAGTGTCTTCAACAAAATCTTTTGGATGTGGTATTTGTGATGAATTGCTTGAAACAGACAATCAATTTCTGGAGCATTGTTCTGAACATCAATTCTCTCCACCTGATGACTTTGCTTTCGACCTGTGTTGTTCTTTACCTCATCATCGTTCGTCTTGAAGTTAACCTTTTTCTCGATGTAGCGAATTAGTTGCTTTTCAAACAAACTAATAATCTTGACATAAACTCTGTAATCTAAGTATGAGTTAAAACCGGCAATATAACCTGTTGCGATTAGATAAATGGAGGTTTAACTTCGGCGTGATGACGACGCGTCATCGTGTTGCCATGAAAACTACGATAACACAGAAACCAGTAAAAAAGGACCAACAGAATCGCGGATGAACTAAAATGACGTCATAATGCGATATTTAAGCGTCGTGAGGGATACAACGAAAAATGATTTGATTGTCTTATTGATGATGGAACTGAGTTGACGTTCTGTTTGGAAGAGCGCTCTCGATTTTTATTTTCAGTGGTTTAGAATGTTGCGACAATTTTACTGGCAGTTCATAGCAAGGGTTGTGTAGCTGAAAATTCCGTGGAAATGGATTCTGCAGTTGTTGGTGTTGACTTTGCGAGAATCGACTGCAACCAAGAACTTTTTTACGTGTGATCGAAGCCAGTAAGAAATAATTATGTTGTATTGGATCGTACGATAAAACTGGTGCATCGATTCGAAATCGACACCTGTGGCATTAACGAATCTGATGAGACATTCTACATTGCTTGTACCGTAGTGACCAGAAGAAGCGAAACATTAGTGAACCATGGGTGACATTGTCTGACCATACTTGTCAACCTTCAGTTATATAGCCTACTGTCGAATCAAAATGCTAAGAAATTATGTTTATATAATAGCGGTGCTGTGAAGTATGCAATAGAAAGAATTGAAGGAAGCACTCACACAACGGCACAAGAACGGGAGTAGCTTGAATAACTCGGGAACAACTAACATATTTGACTGCCATGAACAATAACATAGTTTCTAGTTTCATATCGATTGTTGATACATCGACATGCCATTTGACTTTAATTATACCTGAAACAGACATTACTGGTTTGTGTTGCTGAACATTAGGCTTTATTACAAGCAAACTATTCTTGTATACATAAATCACATTTGTTTATGCAAAGTAAGTGTAATCGACAGGTTCTGATGTAAAGAATAACATAATATTGACGTGCTTTCGTATACTTTATTTAGGCCTAAATATACCATTTTATTCCGAAATGAATGTTGAATCCATTGGTGTATTACAAGCATGAGTGTAGTTATGGCGGGGCTAAAAATAACGGGTTCGGGACCGTCCGGTGTAAAGGTTTCAGATTAACCCCCTCCTAAACATTAGCCTACCCCCTGAAAACTGTAAATTGCATCAATCATTGCATTTATTGCAATAAAATAATCAGAAAAATCATCCCGCTTCTTGTTTTGGTCTGAAGATTTTCATCCGTCATCCCACTTCGTGGTTTGTTTTCAATATTTTCATCTATAACTAAAATACTAATCGCCATTGAAGTTACAATGTAGAAAATGTCTTCGAGGCTATTATTTTTTTTGGATCAAAATATTGATTACAGACCAAAACAAGAAGCGGGATGATTTTTCTGATTTTATTAGTGGAATAACAGCGATGATTGATGCAAATCTAGTTTCTGGGGGGTAATCCGAGACCGGTTTCAAGTTACCGGGGGGTAATGTTTAGGATGGGGTAATTTGAAACCTTTACACCGGCAAAATAATCATTTTTCCTCGCCTAAAAAGCTGACGACCTGTTTTTAGTCCTTCAGTTCAAAATCTCAGAAAACCGTTTTCCACGCCAGAAAAGCTGATGACCCTCTTTTAGTCCTTCGGTTTGGAATAGCCTATCGTCAAAAATAATACCATTTTCGAAATTTTTTTAAAAGTTTACCTTCAAAATGTGTTTAGAGACCTGCGTGTGGGCTTCCATGGTACAAACATTTTTATATATAGGTCATGATGTCAAAAGTAAAGTCTTTTAACCCTCGGGCTACCAAGGGGGGGGTGGTATCCACCCCCCCCTAGGTTTTTCCCAAATAAAACTTTTTTCGTTAGGAATAAAATTTTGACGTTTTAGGTGGCTGTAGAGGATTCATTTGCACACATTTTGAGCTAAAATGTGTGATGATATACCATACCATTCAAAAGTTACACCCGATATACCCGAGGCACCAGGGGGGGGTGGATACCACCCCCCCTTAGATTATCGGCTGTATCTTATCCGTCCTTTGACATGAAGAGACACCAATTACACCATTCTTTAGAGGGAATGTGGGGCTACATTGTGGTGGTCACGGAGTTGTCATTTGACAACCGGAAGTGCTCAAAATAAATTAAAATATATAAAAAGGTGTTTTATTTTCATAAAATTTTCATGTTGTTCCTATTAAAAATTATTCATAATTTATTTTTTAAGAGAAATAAATTATGTCATTCTATAGAGGGCAATTAGGGCTATTTAGTGATACCAAATAATTTGACATTTGATGACCGGAAGTGCTTAAAATAAATTTAAATGTGTGAAAATGTTGGGTTTTTTTACAACGCAAACCGATAAGTCTGCGTAAACGTTTTTCAGCATGTTTTACGTGTTTTTTCTCTTTTTATTGTAACTAAAACTAACTTATTACTAGTTTTTATAGTTGAATATTGGACTTTATTATATGTAACCTATTTTAAATTAAATAAATTATGTTAAAAACACACAGAATCTAATATTTTGCTTATGCGAAAGTATACATTTTGTGGAATCGACGGGTGCCTACGGTAAAAAATTCATAACTTTGGGGTGCTTTCATATATTTTAAACCTAAATATACCATTTTGTGCAGAAATGAATGCTGAATCCATAGGTGTATTACAAGTTATGATATCTCAAACCAAACCCAAAATCCAGGGGGGGTGGTAACCACCCCCCCCCCCCTTGGTAGTCAGTGTTACAAAAAAAGCTTGGTAGCCTGAGGGTTAAATAATTATAATAATGATTTTATTGGTGCCGACAATCTGATGTAAACTGATAAATTATTCTCGCTAGATGACAGTGTGTACAATCCTATAAACGTTTACAATAGGTATAATAGTCGAACAATTTCATCAATCGCCATTTTGTTCGGATGAATTTTGTAAACCAGATTGCTTGAAGATTCTGGTTTAATTCCAAACATGGTTTAATTTTTGTGATTATGTGCGTATAATTAAGGAAATAAGCAATATTATCATCCACCCGGGGTAATCGTGTATTTTAGTATGGTAAATTATTCGCCATTGCATGGGTTTCAGCATTAGTCGAGTACCATTCCGATTGACGAAAAAGTTCTTTCTAAATAGAAGTCGGATTGATGAAATTAATTTCTATTGAGATAGAAGAGGGATTAATTAAGACAATTTGGTTATGTGTCGATTTAGCGTCCCACATCATTCACCCACACTCAGAGCTTTTAGCGTAGGACTAGACATTAACCCCATGGAAAAATAACCCAGCCGCCAAACCCCGGACGCATTTACCCGAATCCCAAGCCGTATAGCATCGTAAATTTATTTAAAACACGTTTTGGTCATTTTTCATCCAACTTCTAATTCTGTTAAATAATATGCTCATCCAGCTTCTAATGATACTACAATACGTCAGCGGTAATATCATGTTTTCATAGTTCATCCAACTTCCAGTTTACGGAGATAAAATATCTCGGAAGTGCTACACGGCTTGGGATTCGAGTATAAGCACCCCGGTCAACCACCCCATCACCAGACATAGATCTCTCCCCGATTTAGCCTAGGACATTAATCCCCGGACAATAACCCCGCTGTGCTCTGCAAATAGCCTATTTCTATCTAGGTATAAATCGACCAAACTTTGGCTAATTGTCTAAATCGCTTTGTCGAGTGTAGGATCCCCCTGGAGGGCCTGGACACCCCTGGGGGGAGTTGTCCGGGGTTTTTTGGTCCGGGAGGGGGTTGTCCAGGGGGGAATATCCGTGCCCCGCTGTGCCAACTAGCTAGTGTCATACGAGTAAACACCTGTCACTGTCATTTAGGTGTAAACTTATAACTTGTTAGTGAAAGGTTGTTAACAAAGTAACAGTCAGATTGTTCACACAATGTCAGAGTCTCTGACTAGCAACTGAAGCAAATGCTCTTGCAATGCTCTTTGCACACATTACGGCCGCATTTAGCACCTGTAGTCAATGTGTGTCGTTCTGTCTTTTACTCTTGGACAGAAATCACAGCGAGCCCTTTTCTTGGGACGCTTATGTTTGCTAAAACAAACCACTCAGTAGTTTCTTTGTAACTATACTACAAACAAATAAATTGTATTATTTATTTATTTCTCATAGTGCTACTCTGACATTAAGTCTTGTCCATGCCTTTGTCACTAGTAGAATTGATCACTGCAGTTCGGTACTCAAGGGTCTGCCACTTGGACTAATTGGGCGCCTTGAACGAGTTCGTTATAAGCGTGAAAATAATTTACGATGCTAAACTACACGTTTACCAATATTTTAATTAATTAAATTTAATTAATTAATTAAATTATATAACTTATTTCCTTATGCCTTCGGTTAGAATTATGCTGTTGGTAAAGGGTTAAGTGAGAATGAAGACGGTGCCACCATCTCACTCTTGTCCATAATTCTAATTAGATATAATTATGAATAGCAACGGAGAGTGGATTCTGTTGAATGAAACTTTTGGTAGGCCTATGCAGACTGAAATTCAGGGTTTAGTGAAGGGTGGGCTATTCATATTACTATGTGTTCAATGATTTTACATTTTAATGGATTGTCATAGGTGAGATGGATCTGCAATTGGATTGAAAATGCAGATGCAATTTTAGCTCGGATATCCTTAATAAGAGATGGCGTGAAAATCATTCTAAGATAGGAGATGATCTGCTTAAAAATTATAATTGTGCTGCTATTTCGGTTTTTACATAAACTGCATCGTAGAGGGTTTTGCTGGTAAGCACAAAACAAGAAATGTTACATACCATTCTTATGGTCACAAAACTAAAAATGAGAAGAAGTAATAGGCACAAATGAATTTGTTTTCGATGAGTTCTGTAGCTTTCTAAATATAAAATAAATTGTTATTTTTTAGCAAGTACGCCTATGGTTTTGTGACTATTACAAGCAGTTTCATTCTTATTTTAGGCCAGTGTAGCCTAATAATGCAGATTTGTCATTGCCATATTGTAACTTATATAAAATATTTTGGCATAACCTAGGTGCCAACAGAATTTTTTGCATGGGCGGGACAAATCTTTCTGCTCAGAAGTCTGGTGCCTACATCATAAATCATAGATTTAACATTGCATAATTATATTAATATTATATTTGGAAACAAATGGACAGTAAAAATTACAAACTAGCACCAAAAAGGCAATCATCCTAAATGTTTACATCTTCAGCTTACAGGCCTAAGCCTATTCACACAATTATTTTAAGTGGCGGTGCTACTATACGTCTCGGTAGGTCATAATGACCTGCCCATTTCTGCTCTTGGCCTGTCAAAAATAGCCTACTTTGGAATTTTTAATTTACATGTATTTCTTGCATAATGTGTTATTATTTCTTCAGCGTGCTGATTAACTCCCGTGACACTGAGGTGAACTGTTGAAATTGATAGTTGGAGCCGCCACTGGTCTTTTTAAATGCTATTACTAGCCTATTAGGCTAAGTAGGCTAGGTAAGACAATCTTGTTGAGAATCTGCACAGCAGACTCATCGCATCCTATTCAAAAGGAAATTGTAGACGTCCGCGTACTTGGACAAATTTGGCAGCAACATTAGGCATGAATTGCATGCATTCGCCAACTTTCATTGACGACCGCTATTTGGTGCATAAGCTTACAGAATAGCCTAAGCAGGCTAGCTTGACACGATTTTTAATAAACTACAGCTATTAGGCTTACGGTAAACTTTCTTGACTCCAGTGGCGGCGCCAGGATTTGAACTATGGGGAGCTGACTCGGACGAAAAATGTGACAAACTTTTTTAGCCAGCCAATGGTTTTTAGGCTTAATATTTCCCGGTTTTGCTCTTTGTGAGGTGAGTATAAGCTGTGTACCCGTGTTTGTAGACATTTTCCGCATTTTGGGGGACCTAAGCGCAATTTAGGGGCTTAGCCCCCTAGCCCCCAGACACCGCCACTGCTTGACCTGCAGAGCTATAGTGTAACAATTGCTAACAATTTGAAATCTGTTATGAACGTTCAACGCAGACAGCCTATTTCCTAAAAGAATCGAACAGATATTTAAAAAATTTCAATTTGAACTAAGTTAGGCTAAGTCAATGCGCAGTGCTCGAGCCTAGGCCGACCTGAAACAACTAAATAAGCAGGTTTATTTAGTTTTAGATAGGTTGAGAATTGTTATAACTCACCGCCGAGAAATTTCATGTTGCTGGCCATAGGCCTAGTAGGCCTACCTGCAAATATTGTGCCTAATAGCACAAAACTAATAGTCCGAACTCGTCCCACGGATTTTCTGTATCTCTGGCTGGCTGTTAAGAATTCCGGTTGATGTTTATGCTTAATATTATTATTGCATCTCACTGCGAAAAATAGTGAAGTCCCTAAGTCTATAGCAAAAGGAATATCACCTTCAGAAACCAGTTACCCTTAACACTTTCGACTGCATCATTCTCTAACATTGAAAGACACGTGTTTACATCCTAAATGTAGCTGATCTTAGTCACTGGGCCAACAGAAATTTGCTGGCCGGGTATCTAACTCGAAACAGCTGTAATCAATGCCATTAGCTTCACAAAGGGAACCCGACCCTGTCCGAAGACTGGGGTACACAATCACAGCAAGACGTGTCTGTGCTGTTTAATGACCCTTGGCCATCTTGATTATGTCGTCTTCATCACCTTCCATGGCCGGGCCTCCTGTCGTCTTCATCACCTTCCATGGCCGGGCCTCCGCTTGACTTGCTCAGTAGGTGTTATCTGAAGCGTTAAGAGGTCCACCCCAGTCCATGCGTTCCACCACTGATCATGTTCCTTTGAGTTGGCAGTTACTTAAAGTGAACCTTGGATTATTTGGTCCGAAATATCACATTAGAAATCGCCAACCCCCCCAGTTTACGTCCAAAAACGTCAAACCCCCCCACTTTCAGAAACCGTGGGAGAACGTTCTCCCAACCCCCCCATTGGTAGACGCCACTGGAAGAAAAGATATGGCGGCCGAGAGTGAACTGTGAATTTTAGCATTGGATTTCCTATAGATTTTAAAAATTCGCATAAAATCGTAGGATCGGTTCCGAGCTTAGGGAATAGGTGCGTTTGAGTGGGCATGGTCCCAGGTATGTTCACCTAGAGTTTGGTAAATTTTGGAGCAAGGCCCCCAATCTATAATTCTACCGAAAGATAGCAAGGCGCCGATGACTAACGCTCGTAATTTTTCTGTCAAATGGACACTCGACCAAATAAAAATATTATCGACAACAACGCATCCACTGTTTGGAAATGCGATGGCGGCAGTGTTGCCACTGAGGTTTCAGAAATATACCCAGATTTTCTTCCGAAGAAAAACCCAGAAAAACCCAGACTATTCATTTAAGCTATTTTAAAATCCCTTTGTTCAAATTAAGTTGGTTTTTCTCTTGTTCGTATTAGGGGGTTAACAAAATGTTCGTCAAAGGAGTCGAATAAAATGTTATTAATTTGTTTAAATATCAATAAATTTATTGTTAAAGTTGTCAGAGACTGACAATAAGATGAAACCATATATTCGTGTGCGCATGCGCAGCGGGTCGTGCCTACCAGAATCATAGATATACCAGAATAGCCTGTTCAGAACGTACGCGCGCAGTTTGGCAGTTAATTCATTGAAGTATTTCTTTAGCGCCTCTTGCAGGAAACTACTCTGAGGCGCTACCGACTCCAGCACGGCCAAACGAAACAGTTTTAAGTGTTCATAGTGTCAGACTGATCTAGGCAACAGGCGCAGCTGACGTGGGAGGGCATTCCATAATTATCACAGGGAAACCACAGGAAAAGCACTACTCAACATGCAGGAGGTACGAGCAAGCTGGACCAAGACCACTCCCCTAACAGCCGAGGTAAGGAACCAACCAGTCCGAGTAGACCTACTTGACACAGGCCGACAATGACTTCAAGCCTTACATAAATAAAGAGGGTCACCCAGTGGAAGGGGGTTAGATAATTCCCTGAGTATAGGTAACTTGGTGGGGGGGGGCGAAACCGGAAATTTAACTATTTGTCACAGCTTCACAATGTGTTGGACTGTGAGGGGCGTTGTCATTTTTAGTGCAATACGTGCTATGATTGATACAAATTACAGTTTGCAGGGTCGTAATGTTTAGGAGGGGGTAATTTAAATTATCCCTCTTCTTGTTTTAGTCTGAAGATTTTCATCCTTCATCCCACTTCGTGGTTTGTTATAAATATTTTCGTCTGTAACTAAAATACTAATCGCCGCTGAAGTTATTATTTTTCCGATTAAAATATTGATAACAATACACGAAGTGGGATGACGGGTGAAAATCTTCAGACCAAAACAAGAAGCGGGGTGATTTTTTAGTGCAATAAATGCGATGATTGATGCAAATCTAGTGTCCGGGGGTAGTCTGAAACCGGTTTCAAGTTACCGGGGGGTAATGCTTAGGAGGGGTAATTTGAAACCTTTACACCGGACATACCTAAATGGAAGCTGGATTGGTGAACATTTCTTGCTTAAATAGAAGCGGGATTGATGAAAATTGTCTTGGTTAAACTGGAGCTGGATGGACAAAAAAAAATTGTCATTTAAATAGAAGCTGGATGAAACAATTGTTTGCCTAAATGGAACCTGAATTGCCCACGATTCATGCTGTCCTAGATTACACCAACAGGTATAACCTTCATATCGGAGTGCCTGAACGACACTAGCATGATATAAGTTCAAGCCTGATTGACAGCGACAGGTGTTTACCCGTATGACACTAATTAGTAGACACAGCAGGGGGAGCTGGATAATTAGCAGAAGTTTAAGCAAACTATAGGCCTACCTGCAGAAGTAGGCTATTTGCGCAGTAAAGGGGAATTGTCTTGGGTTGGTTAATGTCCTAGGCTAAATCAGGGGGAATTGTCCAGGTTTTTTTTTGTCCGGGGGTTTTCTCCAGGGGGGGGGCTGTTCAGGGGGAAACATCCGCACCATGCTGAGAATAACACTTTTTTTTATTTCTGATGAAATACAACAAGTTCTCACCATAAAGTGAAAAATGTTCAACATCTCAAAAATACATGTACTTCTGAAATATCTAAATAAGAAAGCCTACTGTATAAAATTATTTCGAAATAAGAGTGGCACTAATCGACAGAACTATACATGCATGTGCATATCCGAGCAGTTCTATAGCATATTTACTTTAACTTGAATTACAATTGTTTTCAACTTTTAAGCATGCTGAATAAAAAGTCTGCGCATTTGAAAAAGCAAATTCATTAGGTGGAAACAATTCATGGCAAGAACAATGCTCTACAAACTCCTTCCATGTTTCAAGCAATTCGTGACATATAAACAAAATATTGTCGAAATATTGACAAAATATTGACAAAATACTGTCACATATATTGATAACAATACACGAAGTGGGATGACGGGTGAAAATCTTCAGACCAAAACAAGAAGCGGGGTGATTTTTCTGATTCTTTAGTGCAATAAATTCGATGATTGATGCAAATCTAGTGTCCGGGGGTAATCTGAAACCGGTTTCAAGTTACCGGAGGTAATGCTGTATGGTTTCTCTCCAGTATGAATTCTCATGTGCGTTTTCAGGCTACCAGTTCCAGTAAATGATTTCCACATCCAAAAGATTTTGAAAACAACGTATTTGCTTCCACAGACAATTTGAGTTTACTCCTTGAGAGGTATTCACTACCTTTATATTTCGACAAAAGACTTGCCATTCCACTTGAATCCGGACATGTGTTCATTGAGAAACTTTTGTCTGGTGCATCAATGCAACCAGCTGTCTTGTATCTGATAAAACGGTCAGACAGGTTAGCAATTACTTCAGTTCCAATCTTGAGATGCTGTGGCCCAGTTTCTGAATGGACTTCAAACTGCTTTGATGAAAAACTGTTTTTGGAATAAGATATATTAATGCGTCTGTGTTGCTTCTCAGTTGCATGAGTTCTTCTGTGGTGCTTTAAACCTTCACTTTGTTTGAATCTCTTATTACAAATCTCGCATATATATGGTTTTTCATCACAATGGGTTCTCATGTGATTTTTCAATTGACAAGATTGAGTAAATCCTTTCCGGCATAGCTGGCATCTGAATGGTTTTTCTCCAGCATGGATACTCAAGTGATACTTCAGAGAACAACCTGCAGAAAATGATTTCAGACACATCTGGCAACTGTATGGTTTCTCTCCAGTATCAATTCTCATGTTCTTTTTCAGATGACTTTTTTCATTAAATGATTTCTGACATATCTGGCAACTGTATGGTTTCTATCCAGTATGAATTCTCATGTGCGTTTTCAGGTTACCAGTTCCATTAAATGATTTCTGACATATCTGGCAACTCTATGGTTTCTATCCAGTATGAATTATCATGTGCGTTTTCAGGTTACCAGTTCCATTAAATGATTTCTGACATATCTGGCAACTGTATGGTTTCTCTCCAGTATGAATCCTCATGTTCTTTTTCAGATGACTTTTTTCATTAAATGATTTCTGACATATCTGGCAACTGTATGGTTTCTATCCAGTATGAATTCTCATGTGCTTTTTCAGATGACCTTTTTCAATAAATGATTTCTGACATATCTGGCAACTCTATGGTTTCTCTCCAGTATGAATTCTCATGTGCTTTTTCAGATGACCTTTTTCAATAAATGATTTCTGACATATCTGGCAACTGTATGGTTTCTCTCCAGTATGAATTCTCATGTGCTTTTTCAGCTGACCATTTCCATTAAATGATTTCTGACATATCTGGCAAGAGTATGGCTCCTCTCCAGTATGAATTCTCATGTGCATTTTCATGTCACCAGTTTTAGTAAATGATTTCTGACATATCTGGCAACTGTATAGTGTTTTTCCAATATGAATTCTCAAGTGCGTTTTTCAGGTCACAATTTTGATTAAATGACTTCAGACACAGATGACACTAAGTCTTGTATGATCTTTCTCCTGCATGGATCCTCATGTGCCTATACAGGGAATCATTTTTACTGAATGATCTTGCAACTGAATCGAATTTCTTCCATTTTAATTATTCTATTTGCCATCAGTCTACTCGCTTAATGGATTACTGCACAATTTTCGCCAGTTTCGGTTCATTGAAAAACTCTTAGATTACTACAAATAGTCTACTAGTATGTAGTACCGGAAATAATTAAGCTCTGTGTGCTTCTGCAATCGCTAGATACAAAGTCAAAGTTGGAATATGACTTTTGTGAAACTGACTTCTGTTGTTTCAGATTACCCCCTCCTAAACATTACCCCTCTGAAAACTGTAATTTGCATCAATCATCGCATTTATTGCACTAAAAATATCAGAAAAATGATCCCGCTTCTTGTTTGGGTCCGAAGATTTTCATCCGTCATCCCACTTTGTGGTTTGTTATCAATATTTTCATCTGTTACATGGATGAAGTTACATGGAGAAATGGCTTCAAGGCTATTATTTTTTTCCAATTAAAATTCTCCACATGAGTGGTCATCCGTAGATCAGATCTTATCTTATTGTCAGCAGAGTTCACAAGCCAAGTCATCAGGTGGAGAAAATTTATGACCAGAACAATGTCTTAGAAATTCCGTCTCCGAGTCAAGCAATTCATCACATAAACCACATCCAAAAGATTTTGAAAAACAAGAAATTGCATCCACAGACAATTTGAGTTTACTACTAGAATAGAATTTTTCATCTATAACTTTCGGCAAAAGACCTGCCATTTCACTAGAATTCGGACAGAATCCTTGAGATATTTTCATCTGGTTAATCAATACAACCAACTGTATTATATCTGACAAAACGGTGAGACAGGTTAACAATCACTTCAGTTCCAATTTTGATATCATGTGGCTCAATTCTTGAATAGAGTTCAGGCTGCTAAATTGAAGAAAACCTGCTCTTGGAATAAGTCTTGTAGTCAATGTGTTGCTTTTCAGATGCATGAGTTCTTCTGTGTCTCTTTAAACCAGCGGTTCCCAACCCGTGGCCCGCGGGCCAAACGTGGCCCGCCAGGCCTCAGAAAATGGCCCGCCAGGCCTCAGAAATGACCCTCATCTCTCAAAGAATTATCAACAATATATGAAAAATTAACAATTTGAACAGGATAGAACACATTATTATTTTCTATTAGACCTACAAATTATTTTATTTTAACGTCGATAAATAACATCAAACTTTATATTTTGAAACAATTATAACAATTTGTATGCTGTTATAATATATATATATATATAGTCAATACAATTTTAACCATGTGGCCCCTAATGTCCTTCAACTAAGAAAACGTGGCCCTCGTGTCCTCAAACTTAGAAAAAGTGGCCCTCGAGTCAAAAAAGGTTGGGAACCACTGCTTTAAACCTTCACTTTGCGCAAAATCTTTATAGCAAACCTCACAGATATATGGTTTTTCATCACTATGGGTTCTCATGTGAAGATTCAAATTACAACATTGAGCAAATCCTTTATTGCATAGCTGGCACCTGTATGGTTTCTCTCCAGCATGGTTTCTCAAGTGATACTTCAGAGCATAACCTACAGCAAATGATGTCTGACATTTGGCAACTAAAGTCGTTCACTGTTTTGACCTGTGATTTTGCTTTGCTGGTCAAGAACGAAAGAAAATATTTAATATTATCCAACGTGTGCCTTATGATGAATTTATCAAGTTCTACTTAAATAAACTACCGGTGTAAAGGTTTCAAATTATCCCCTCCTAAACATTACCCCCCCCCCCCCGGTAACTTGAAACCGGTTTCAGATTACCCCCCGGAAACTAGATTTGCATCAATCACCGCATTTATTGCACTTAAAAAATCATAAAATCATCCCGCTTCTTGTTTTTGGTCTGAAGATTTCCATCCGTCATCCCAATTCGTGGTTTGCTATCAATATTTTGATTGGAAAGAAATAATAGCCTCGAAGCCATTTTCTCCATGTAAACTTCAGCGGCGATTAGTATTTTAGTTACAGATGAAAATATTGATAACAAACCACAAAGTGGGATGACGGATGAAAATCTTCAGACCAAAACAAAAGGCGGGATGATTTTTCGGATATTTTCAAAAATGTTGTGTTTCCGGTAACAGAGCTAAAAAAAATTGGGTCGGTAGGTCGGAAAATATTTTTATTTTGGAAAATATTTTTATGCAGTGACTATCCGAAAAAGTATACCCCACTAGTCTTTTTTGCACGCTGAAACAAAGTACGTGTTCTGAGCAAGTATAAACTGCCTATTTCCCGACTGTCTGCACCTAAAACTGCTCTAGAAACAGTCCTATTAATTTCATTTTGTTGACGTCTCTTATGTTATGTCAATACAAATGTTAAAAAAAAATTTTTTTTTACAATTTTTAAAAAATTTTTGAAAAAAAATTTTTTTTTTCAAACAAATTTTTTTTTTAAATAAAATTTTTGTACAAAAATATTTGGGTCGCGGCCGTAAAAGAGGGTCGGTCGGGTTACCGGAAACACAACATTTTTTTTTACGCCTAATGTTTTGGAGGGGGTAATCTGAAACCTTTACAGGTACTGCTTTTGTTTTAGCAAATACACACGGAAGACGAGCAACGTTTTGTTGAAGCTTCAGATATCGATTGCTACAAATATCTTCATCAAGAACATTACATTATTTTAGAATTATATACACCGTGACTCAAAAAAAGTAAGCCAAATTGTTTTGCATATATCTCTAATACCTGATGACATATGAAGCTACAACTTTCCAAATATTTAGAGAAGTGGACCAAGAATATGATTCCAAAATTTCATGAAATAAAGTTGAACGGATAAAAAGATATGAATATTTAAACTTCATATACCGAAATTGCAGTTTACAAGCAATTTTCTGTCATGTACATCACTTGAAAGAACCGAAACTGGAAACAATTGTGAATATAGTCGAATAATCGAGTAGACTGATGGCAAATAAGAGAGTTGATGTTGGAGAAATTCAATACAGTTGCCAGTTATGTCCGAAATTATTTAGTGCAAATGGTGCCTTGAAAAGGCACATGAGAATCCATACTGGAGAAAAACCATACAGTTGCCATCTCTGTAAGAAGTCATTTAATCGACATGATTATCTGAAAACGCACATGAGAGTGCATACTGGAGAAAAACCATACAGCGAACTATGTCAAAAGTCATTTAGCGAAGGTAGTCATTTGAAAACGCACATGGGAATCCATAGTGCAGATAAACCTTACAGTTGCCAGCTCTGTAAAAAATCTTTTAATCATCTTGTTACTCTGAAAAGGCACATGAAAATCCATTCTGGCGAGAAACCATACAAGTGCCAGCTATGCGAGAAATCATTTTCAGAAGGTAGTAATCTGAAAGAGCACATGAGAATTCATGCTGGGGAGAAACCATACAGTTGCCAGGTATGTCATAAATCATTTAATAAAAATGGTAACCTGAAGGCGCACGTGAGAATACATACTGGTGAAAAACCATACAATTGCCTGCTATGTCATAAATCATTTAAATTTCCTGGTAACCTGAGAGCGCACATGACACTTCATTCTAGAGTGAAAACTTACATTTGTCAGCTATGTCAGAAATCATTTACTAGAAGTGATAACCTGAAGATGCACACGAGAAACCATACTGGAGAGAAATCATACAGTTGCCAGCTATGTAAGAAGTCATTTAATCAAAATGGTCATCTGAAAAGGCACATGAAAAGTCATACTAGCGAGAAAACGAAAGCACACAGTTGCGAACTATGTCAGAAATCATTTAGTCAAAGTCGTTCCCTGAAAAAGCAGGTGAGATTCCATACTAGTGAAAAACCATATAGGTGTCAGGGCATACCTGGGAACGGCGGTCCCAAATTCTAACATTAAGTAAATCAACATGATGTGTTGTAATAGTGCGGTGTATTGTATTCATTTATTCATTCATTCATTCGGACATTTATATAGCGCTCCTTCAAGTAAAAAACTACTCAGAGGCGCTCCCGACTCCAGCGCGCCCAAAAAGAACAGTTTTAAGTTTAGTAAGGAACGATCCTGGTAGAGTCCCAGGGTTTAGGCGCAGCTCAAAAGGAAGGCTATTCCAGACCGCCAGACCAACCACAGAAAAGGCTCGATTCTTCATGGTAGCAGTACGAGCAAAAGGAACCAAGAGGACTCCCTTATCAGCAGAGCGTAGCTGACGACGTCCTTGGATACCCAATGTAAAGCTGCATAGCTCTCGGAGGTAAATTGGGGCGAGGCCCTGACAACATCGCCATACCAATGCAGACACCCTGAACTCAATACGCTGGCGAATAGGGAGCCAGTGAAGTACATCAATCATGTAGTTTGAGACATGACCATATTTAGGGATTTTCCCAATTAGGCGCGCAGCAGAGCGCAACACCCGGTCAAGACAAGTCATTTTGCTGAATGGGAGGCCAATGTATGGGTGCATAGAAACGGTTTCTTTTGCACTCCACACTTATAAAACGACCAGCTGGTCCACCGAAATAGAAGCCGGAATAATGAGAAAGCATTTGAGAAATGGAAGCTGGGTGAAGACCTTTTACACGTGAAATGAAGGTGAATTGATGAAAAACGCAAGTGAAATAAAAGCTAAAATCGAAGCTGGATTGATGAATTGAACGGTTGAGAAATAGAACCTGGATGATGTACATAATAGGTTAAATGGAAGATGGATAATTTAAAATGCTTGCAAAATGGATGCTGGATGAAGGTTCCTTAGGTATAGGTGAAATAGAAACTGGATTGACGAAAATTAAATTTGAGAAATGGAAACTGGATTGTTGATTTCAGTGATGTATTTCGGCATGCATCCAACTTCCATTTCAGCTGAAATGCCGTTTATCCAGCTTCTATATCAGCACACATCATGTTGAAAGCCTTCTCAGGAGATAGCCTATCGATTTCTGTAATTTTATAATTTGGAACCGCCGTTCCCAGGTATGCCAACCAACTCTTCCGCCTTTGATTAAACTCATATTGACAAATAGCATGGATATGTGCTATTACAAATGGTTTAAAATAGCTGCACTGTTTATTAACACAGTATTTTCATCTGTTGCTTTACTCAGGTGATGACATCCAGTGTCAGATGAAGCACGGATCCTTTTTGTGAACATCTGAAATGAAGTCGACATTACTGTGATGAACATTGCATGCATTGGAGCAACAGTTTTGCAAAAGTTTGTACACAGACAATTACTTTGCAGTAAACAACAGAAGACAGTTTCACAAAAGTCATATTCCACTTTGACTAGTGTCTGGCGATTGAAGAAACACAGAGCTTAATTATTTCAGAGGCTACATACTAGTAGTCTAGTTGTAATAATCTAAGAGTTTTTCAATGAACCAAAACTAGTGAGAATTGTGAATTAGTCGATTAAACGAATAGATGATGGCAAATACGAGAATTCACATGGGAGAGAATCAATTCATTTGCCAGGTATGTCAGAATTCATTTAATGAAAACGGTGCCCTGAAAAAACACATTAGAATCCATACTGGAGAGAAGCCATACAGTTGCAAGCAATGTCAGAAGTCATTTACTGGAACTGGTAACCTGAAAATGCACTTGCGAATTCATACTGGAGAGAAACCATACAGTTGCCAGATATGTCAGAAATCATTTAGTGGAAGTAGTAACCTGAAAACGCACATGAGAATTCATACCGGAGAGAAATCGTACAGTTGCCAGATATGTCAGAAATCATTTAATGGAACTGGTAACCTGAAAATGCACATGCGAATTCATACTGGAGAGAAACCATACAGTTGCCAGATATGTCAGAAATCATTTAATCACAGTTCTTCTCTGAATGTGCACATGAGAGTTCATACTGGAGAGAAACCATTCATTTGTCAGGTATGTCAGAAATCATTTAGTACAAGTGGTTACCTCAATACACACATGAGAATCCATACTGGAGAGAAACTACACAGTTGTCGACTATGTCAGAAATCATTTAGTCAAAGTTCTCATCTGAAAGTGCACACGAGAAGCCATACTAATGACAAACCATACTTATGTGACATTTGTAATAAAGGATTCAAAGAACACGGCAGTTTAAAGAAACACAGAGAGACTCATGCAACTGTGGAGCAACACAGGTGCAATAAGTCTTGTTCCAAAAGCAATTTTTCACCAAAACAATCTGAACCCTGTGAAATAACTCAGCCACAGGATCTTAAAACTGGAATTAAAGTGGTTGCTAACATGTCTCATCGTTTTATCACATCGAGTACTGTACATGTAGATGTTACTGATGAACCAGTTGAAAGTTTATCAAGTAACATACATCTGGATTCTTGTGCAATTGCAAGTCTTTTACGAGGAATTAAAGATGAAGAATACCCGTCTACTAGCAAAATCAAATCGTCTCTAGATTCCAAAGTGACTTCGTCAAAATCTTTTGGATGTGGTATTTGTGACGAATTGCTTGAAACAGAGAAGCATTTTCTGGAGCATTGTTCTGAACATCAATTTTCCCCACCTGATGACTTTGCTTTTCACCTGTGTTGATCTTTGCCTCATCATCATCGGCCTTGAAATTAAACCTTTTGCTCTGAAATTAGTTGCTTATCGAAAAACTAATAATTTTCATGCTAACTCTGTAATTTAGGTTGAAACCAAGACAAGCAATTTAACATTCAAGTTTTTCAAGTTTTTTTTTTATTGATCCATCAACATACACGATATTATGATCACATAATATGATAGAAAAAGTGCATGACAGCATGGCTTACACAGTAATGCAGTGCAGGAATTTAATAAGAAATTCAAATGTCAGCCAGCAAATATATCAAGCTAAAAGCAATCATAGCAGAGGATGTCACAAAGTGTTTAGGAACAACAGGCCCACCAAAGGGACAAAGTCCCGCTAGGAGGGGGCCTATTTAGCTAGGTAGAAATAAGAAGATTTAAGATGACAGCTTACAGGACGATAGGTCTAGGAAACACAAGATATAGTAACAGCAATAGCTATGCTGTAGGAAACCAAAAAAATTGAAAACAAACTTAACTAACTTAACTAACAATTTATAATACAAGCTCCAGTGTGTGTGCTCTTAAAGTACGCTTAAAACACGAAAAGCTATTAGAGGTACGGATGTTTATAGGTAGGTTGTTCCAAAGCAGTGGACCCTGAAACTTAATGGAAAGTTTACGGATGTTAGTTCTGGCGAGTATTAATTTATAATCCGGCTTGTTTCTAAGGCCATAATTAAATTCAGTAGGGGAAAAGTAAGATAAGAAAGCAGGTGGAAGGAGTTTGTTATGATACTTGTACATAAATTCACAAGTTTGGATAAAGTTGATTTGTGTGATGGTTAGTAGTTTAAGTGACAAGAACAATGGTTGAGTATGAGAGTTAAAGGGAGATTTAGTTATGATTCGTAGAGCCTTTTTTGTGCAATTTGCAATTTTCTTAAGTGAGAAGCATAAGTGGAAGTCCAGATGATATTACAATAGTAATATAATTATAGTGATTGGATAATTAATTGGTGTGGCGTTAAATCACTGTAAAACACTACATACGAAAAAACTTGGAGATTTAACTACTGGCGTGTACCTTTTGTTAAAAAATTGCAGTGACTTAATTTTTTGGGAAGTCACTTATAAAGGTGCCACGACAACTCGTCTAACGACAACTCGTCTACCGACAACTCGTCTTCGGACAATTGGTCTAACGACAACTGGTCTACAGACGAATAGTATTGATGAAATAGAAGCTTGATCTACAAAAATGGGTTTTTAGCGTAAATGGAAGCTGGATTGATGATTTTAATTCATGTATTCCGACATGCACCTAGTTCTACTTCAAATCTAAAAATACCTCCATCCAGCTTATATTTCTCACCTGTTATTTTAGTCAATCCAGCCTCTTCCTTTACCTAAGCGGTTTTTATTATCAATCCAGTTTCTATTTGAGATCTAGAAATACCTTCATCCGGCTTTTATTTATCATGCGTTATTTTCGTCAATCCAGCTTCTATTTCACCTGTAAAAGAACCATCATCCAGATTCCATTTCTCTTGCGCTTTTTCATCGATCCAACCTCCACTTCACCTCTAAAAACTGTCATCCAGCTTCCATTTCGCAAGCGCTGGATCAGTTGCCAGTAGACCAGTTGTCGTTAGACGAATTGTCCGGAGACCACTTGTCGTTAGACGAGTTGTCGTGACACCCTTAAAAATAAAGGGTTTTAGGCGAGAGAAGGATGAACAATAACTGCAAAAGACGATGGCGTTGAGAAATCATGGAGGATGTACATTCCAAGAAAAAGGACTTGAATAATTGAGTCATAATAATCGTCGTCTAATTAGAAAACGAGGCAAATCTTACATGTAGGTCAGTTTCACAAAAGATATATTCCAACTTTGACTGCAGAAGCCCACAGAGCTTTTGGTAATTTTTTGAGAAACTTCATAGACTACGCTTGAACCCATCTAAGACTAAATTTCTTTGCCATGCTTGATCTCTGTTCTCTTGCATCTAAATTTCCTGGCTTTGACTCTGCAACCACGGTTCATGACCTCGGTGTCCAACTTGACCAAGAACTCACTTTTGCTCCTCAACTTCACCGTCTTGCTTATAGAATGTGTCAAAGAGTGATCTAAGGAACAGGCGCAGCTCAAGTGAGAGGCCATTCCATACCAGCGTGTTATTCAATACGCTACCTGGCCCTCGATCTGTCTACGGCACAAAAGAATGAATTCGAAATAATTGCAAAAGGTTATGCTCTGCGAATAGGTTGAATAAAGGTTTCTGTAGCAAATGAAAAACCTCTTAGTTGAAAATTCTTATATAATCGCTAGAGGACGGGATGCACTTTCAAAAGCTCAGGCTGTCACCGACGTCAAACACTTTAGTCGCTCGCCATTTTGTCCGAGTGACCGTTTATGAAACCAGATTATGGGGAGATTATGTTTTAATTCCAAACATGGTTACATTATGATTCTAGAATATGTCATTGCGTATAATTTTGGGAGTAATCTCGGTTAAACCATAGTTTAGGTTGTTTAATTATTTTCATTTTCGATATCCCGTAGTTTAGGTTGCTAAATTAAGAATATAACCCGCCATAAAACGCGCTATTCCAATTTCTGAACATTCGCAACCGGAAGTAGCAATATAAACCGAAAACGCGAGAAGAAAAATTATAGTATATAATTATATGGAAGCTGGATTGACGAAAAAACCGTACTTTTTTATCCGACAACCAATTTCTTACTTCGATGACAAATATTTAGTGACGAAATAGAAGCGGGATTTTACGCATGAGGGTCGGTTATTTGCTCAGGTTAGGCGTCGTGAGGGTCATTTAGGGTTAGTTTTAGGTTTAGTGTAGTCATTCTGCTGAAAATGAAGCTGGATTGATGAAAAACGCTTGAGAAGTAGAACCTGGATAAAGGCATTTTATACCTGAAATGGAAGCTGGATAAAGGCATATTTATAGTTGAAATGGAAGCTGGATTGAACCTGGCGATCCAGAAATTACTTGTATATCATTTATACGCATGCAAATAATTTAGCAACCTCACTTTTGGCCAAATAATTAAACAACCTAAACTACGGTTTAACCGTAATCTCAAAGATTGCTTGCCCGTATACAAAACAATATTGTTGCCAACGACTGCAGTAAAATAGAGCGCAGCATCCCACAATGCAATGCGGCCAGTAAGTATTCAATCGAAGCATTGACGGTTAAATATGAAGTAAATAGAAACGATAAATTAGCACGATTTGGAAATATGAATAATATTGGTCAGTACTAAATGTCCGTAATAAAATAAAAGGTCAACTTAGCACAAAACGCTGTATCAAGCTAGTGGACAAAGCTTTTGTTAAGAGGCTGAATCCTGGACTGCGTTGTTACCTACTTACTTACTGACCGCTTTACGGGCACGCAGATTTCTGGATTACCATCTTGGGCATACGTACTCTTTAGCGTAGTTAACTATTTACTCGTTGCAGCAATATTTTGTTAAATCATCCAACTTCTAGTTAGGCAAGAATCATCATCATCTGTCGTTTTTGCTTGGGATTAGTGATACATTGGATGATTAAGTTTTGCATTCTATCAATAACCGTGCGTTCAATAATTTTACACTTTATGGAGCTCATAGGTGTAATGAATTTGCAATGTTTTTGTTAGAATATGCCGATATATGTGTGCTTAGATATTATTAAATTATTATTTTAAAAAAAGAAAATATAGAAAACAATTTATTTGGTGACCATTACCGTACGAGGTGCTACCGAACGCATATACCCGAATGCCAAGCCGTATAGCAACGTAAAATTATTTAAAACATGTTTTAGTTATATTTTCATTGCTCATCCAACTTCTAATTCTACTATATCACAGTTCCGTTATTCATCCAACTTCTACCTCAACTAAAATATGTTGATCGTTCATCCAGCCTTTATTTTTATGGTTACAATTTCGTCGCTCATCCAACTTCTACTTCTGTTAATTAATATGCTCATCCAGCTGCTAATGATACTGCAAAACGTCAGCAGTAATTTCATGTTTTCATCTTTCATCCAACTTCCAGTTTACGGAAATAAAATATCTCTGAAGTGCTATATGGCTTGGGATTCGGGTATATGCCTACCGGACATTCAAACCTGCCATCTGACAGACAACATGATGACTGACTATTCTCATTTATTATATTATATATTTTATTTTTATTATATATTATTATTTATCGCAACCGACAGAAGGCTGTGCAAAGTTCTACGCTCTTTGCTCCCACATAAAGTCAGTCCTCACTTTTATCTTAAATTATCCCCTAATTTTAACTTGCCAGTCATGCAAGGACGAAATACATTGTTCGATGATAGATTTATTGCTAAGGAAGGCAATAGTGTCACTAGCAAATAACACAAGTTTGAAACTTTGAATAAAGAAGATATAGTAGACAAGTCATTACATAATGCAATAATAAGAGGCAACTAAGAATAAAACCCTCGGAACACCACAGAATACTAGAATAGGAAGAAAAATCATTAATATATAGATACCAACTGAGTTCTATTCTTTAGATAATGCAATTGTGTCAACGAGTCTTCAATAATGGAATAGTGATAATAACAATTGAAATTATTATAACATTGTATATCTCAGGTGATCTGATTTAAAACTTTTTCATAGAGGGTTTAAACTTGCAAGCATAAAGTTATATAAAGCTCTGGAACAGTAACCTTTCATTATTACTAATCAGTCACTCAACTACAAGATGAGAACAGTCATCGTCATGCTGTTGTCTGATAATTATGTATTCTATTTGTTTTAAATCTATAAAATCAATTTCTACTAAAATAATAAACTCCTGCTTTTGTTTTAGTACATGAGGAAGACGAGCAACGTTTCGTTGAAGATTCAAGTATCGTTGCTATTAATCTCCATCAAGAACATTACATTGGATATTTGTGTCAACTTTCATGAATCTCAACTGTTTGCTATTTGGTTAAAATCACACTGTGCAATAGCGTTGAGGCATGCAATTTCACAAACGTTGAATAGTTACCATGTTATTTTCGCCAGCATTAAATAAATTAGCAAGACAAACAAATTTTTTTTGTCTTGCTAATTTATTACTTAAATCGAAAGATGACTTCTAGTGACAAACCAAGCAAGACACCATTCTTCTAAGCATCAGAAATGCACACAGAAATGAAAGTTTTATTATTGCTTAAAGTGAACAATGCTGGAGTTTGAACAACAATTGTGAAGACTGTTACTGGAAATGATCTACATTGAACAGTAGTACTTGGAAAAAGTCATCATCCGACTATTGCGATTGCAAAAGCAGATACGAACCACACAATTCTCAAGTATTTAAAGACTATATAGAAAAGACGATCATCTATGAGATATTCAATGAGTGGAAACAGGAAAAATTGTGAATAGTCGAATAAGCGAGTAGACCAATGGCGAATACGAGAGTTGATGTGGGAGAAATTCAGTACAGTTGCCAGCTATGTACAAAATTATTTAGTAGAAATGGTGACCTGAAAAGGCACATGAGAATCCATACTGGAGAAAAACCATACACTTGTCAGCTATGTCAAAAGTCATTTAGTCATGGTGGGCATTTTAAAATGCACATGAGAATCCATACTGGAGAAAAGCCATACAGTTGCCAGCTCTGTGAGAAGTCATTCAATCAAAATGTTCATCTGAAATCGCACATGAGAATCCATACTGGAGAAAAACCATACATGTGCCAGCTATGCCAGAAATCATTTTCAGAAGGTAGTTCTCTGAAGACGCACTTGAGAACTCATACTGGAGAGAAACCATTCTGCTGCCAGTTATGTCTGAAAATGTTTAATCACAATTCTTCTCTGAAGGCTCACATTAGAATCCATACTGGAGAGAAACCATTCAGTTGCCTGTTTTGCCATAAATCATTTTCAGAAAGTGGTTATCTGAAAAAGCACATGAGAATTCATACAGGAGAAAAACCATTCATTTGTCAGCTATGTAAGAAATCATTTAAAAGAAGTGGTAACCTGAATATGCACATGAGAATCCATGCTGGTGAAAAACCATACAGTTGCCTGTTATGCCAGAAAACGTTTTCTCAGAGTAATCAATTGAAAACGCACATGAGAATCCATACTGTAGAGAAACCATACAGTTGTCAGCTATGTAAGAAGTCATTTAATGATAATGGTTATCTGAAAATACACATGAGAACCCACACTGGCGAAAAAAATGACATATGTGATAAAGGATTTGCACAAACTGAAAATTTGAAGGGACACAGAAGAACTCATTCAAGTGAAAAGCAACACAAACGCAAACAGTCTTATTCCGAGAGTTCTTATTCAACCGCAGATCAGTTTAGACTCCATGCAAGAACACAGCCAAAGGACTTTGAAAGTAGAAGTGAAGCAGCTGCTCAAATGTCTGATTGTTTTGTCAGATTTAGTTCTGCATATGTTACTGATAAACCAAATGAAAGTTTAGCAAGGAATATATATCCAGATTCTAGTGGAATTTCAGGCATGTTTCACGAAATTAATAATGGCAAATATATTTATAGTAAAGTCAAATCGTCTTTGAATGTGAATGCGTCTTTTGGATGTGGTATATGCGACGAATTGTTTGAAATAGAGAAGGAATTTCTAGAACATTGTTTTCACATACCTGAATTGCTTTTACGAAATGGACCAGAAATCTCTCAAGGACCGTGCTCTTACACCATTGAGTTTCTGTATAGCAAATATCTCAAAGGCAATTTGTTTGCAGGCAACAAACCAAAGAACCACTGTAGTAGACTGCCTTACTTATATTTCAAGCAAGAAAATAACACCTCATACGTTACCAGTATTAGCATTTATTAGTGCCTAGCATTTATTGGTACTATATATAATTATCTGCCCTTGAATGGTTAAAGCAGATTTCTGTACTTGGCGTGAAACAGCCTAAATATTTTTACATACTCGCTTGTGATGGACGTTCTAGGCCTACATTAGGCTATAATCCACCCTCCTTCAATGAAATGTACCACCAGTACTGCAAAAACAGCCAATGCGGATCCCTTACGGATTTCTATCATTTCTTGTAATCATGAATGAACAGGAAGAACTTCATCATGTCAGCGCGTGTGGAAACACAGTCTGAGGCAATTCCGTAGGAATCACAAAGACTGGATGCCTACTGGTTCGTCTTGTTTTCGACTTTTTGGCTACCATTCTTGGAGTTATTTCTTAAATATGTAAAGTACTAGCTAAAAATATTACCATAATAAAATCACAGTAGCAAAAAATAAAAATAAAATTGAATAAAAAAAAATTAAGACGAAAATTCGAAATTGAGCCATTTCGTCAATTTTGGAGGGCGTTGGGGCACGTCAAGAAGCTAACCAAATCCAATAATATTTTACCCCCAAACTACTGTGCCCAGTACACAACTTTTGCACACCCAGCCGATTCTCAAATATCAAATTTATTTTTTTCACTCCAGCCTAGTAAACAATTTCTCACTGGTCAGGAGGCTAAACCAGATGAATTATTGACCAGGTTTGCATGATACAACCTCAGTGACTGACAGGAACGTTGGAATCTTGCTTGTTTCTCGAGATTATCGTGACGTCATTAGTTTTGTCATCCGCGTTACGTCATTATAGCTCCGAATGTAAAATAATTTATGTAGCACTTGGCTAGATCATCAAACCATATTATTCTGAAATTTCATTAAATTTGATGGTCATTGACATAAGTTATGCTGACTTATGTAGGGTAACGTTTTTTTTATGAATCACCGTGTAGAAGCTGGTATGATGAAACAATTTTTTCCCCAAAATGGAAGTTGGATCTGCGAAGCATAGTTCTTGGTCAAATAGAAGTTGGAACGATTATTTGAACGCGTGTCTAAACGGAAGCTGGATTTATTCAATTTATTCCTTGTGACGAATCGTCCTTTGACGAAACGTCCGCATACGGTTATTTCAATATGACCCTCAGGACCAAATGCCCTGCCGGATATAATGTATGCCAGATAGAAAAAAATGTAACGTTTTAGGCAGCCAGTCCAGAGGGATTGTGTAATCGGCAGTTTCAAACGCTTCAATATTAAATCATAGAGGAACAGTCGAATGGAATAGCCAGGTTAACAGCTTCTACAAAAATATATCTACTATTTATTATTAGCGACGTCAACAGGTTTGCTTTTAAATAAGCATATCGGTGATTTGTTTACACCTGTCAAACGTCTTGAATGATAAAAATGTTAAATGTATTCGATAGATGACAGGACGGACTTTCACAACATTCGAAGCATATTCGCCATTGTTGTGAAGCTTTTTAATCACTCGCCATTTTGTTCAGTTCAGTTTTATAAACCAGAGTAGAGAATGGTTCTAGTTGTATTACAAACATGGTTTGATTCAAATAAGAAATATTACCATATATCTATTTATGTATCGTCACAGCGTACCACATTTATTTTAATCACAAAATTAGATTCAGAAATTATAACATATTGTTATCACTTACTAGTCATTAAACTACAAAATGAAAGGAGTCACTAAACCATGGTGTAACACCGTGACTAAACTACGAAGATGAAAGGAGTCCTGCAGTATTTAGGCACAGATGAAAAAAATATACGAATGCTTGTGTTTTTCTTTTTTAATATAATAAATTGTTACTCTTTGTAGCAGGTACATGAGGATAGTGAATAACATTTGGTTAAACCTTCAAATTTATGTTGCTGCATAAATGTTCATGTGGAGCATTGCACTGGATGTTTCTTTCATCTATGATTATCAACTATTTTGTCTTCATGATTACAAGTATACTGAGGAGAAGATGTGGATATGTGCTATTACACAAAGTTTAAAATAGTTTCACTATTTCTTCATAGAGTTTTTTGTCTGTTGTTTTGCTCAGACGATGACATCCAGTGTCAGATGAAGCACGGATCCTTCTTGTGAACATCTGAAATGAAGTCGACATTACCGTGATGAACATTGCATGCACTGGAGCAACAGTTATTGCAAAAGCTTGTACACAGACAATTACTTTGCAGTGAACAACAGAAGTCAGTTTCACAAAAGTCATATTCCACCTTTGATTGGTATTTGACGATCTAGCAGAAGCACACAGAACCTAATTGTTTCAGAGACTACATACTAGTAGTCTAGTTGTGATAATCTAAGATTTCTTCAATGAATCGAAACTGGTACAAATTGTAAAGTAATCCATTAGACTGATGGTGAATATGAGAATTAAAATGGAAGAAATTCGATTCAGTTCCCAGATATATCAGAAATCATTTAGTGAAAGTAACAATCTCGAAAAACACACGAGAACACATAGTGGAGATAAATCATACATGTGCCAGTTATGTCAGAAATCATTTTCTCGTAGTCATAGCCTGAAAAGGCACATGAGAATTCATACTGGAGAGAAGCCATACAGTTGCCAGCTATGTCAGAAACCATTTATTTCTGCTGATACACTGAAAAGTCACATGGTATTTCATACTGGAGAGAAACCATACAGTTGCGAGATATGTCAGAAATCATTTTCTGACGGTCGTTACCTGCCAAAGCACATGAGAATCCATACTGGTGAAAAACCATACCGTTGCCAGCTATGTCAGAAATCATTTATATCTGCTGATACACTGAAAAGGCACATGAATATCCATTCTGGAGAGAAACCATTTAGTTGCCAATTATGCAAGAAATCATTTTCTCACAAATATTACCTGCAAAGACACATGAGAATCCATTCTGGTGAAAAACCATACAGTTGCCAACTATGTCAGAAATCATTTAATTTAAGTTGTAACCTGAAAACGCACATGCGAATTCATACTGGAGAGAAACCATATAGTTGCAAGATCTGTCAGAAATCATTTTCTGTAGCTCATGGTCTGAAGTATCATTTGAGAATCCATGCAGGAGAAAAACCCTACAGGTGCCAGATATGCCAGAAAGGATTTTCACAATATTGTCATTTGAAATATCACATGAGAACCCATTGTGTTGAAAAACCTTTCATGTGTGAGATTTGTAATAATAGATTCAAACAGAGTAAAGGTTTAAAGAAACACAGAAGAACTCATGCAACTGAGAAGAAACACAGTCACAACAATATGTCTTATTTGAATAGAAGTTTTTCATCAAAGCAGTTGGAATTCTATTCAAGAATTGAGCCTGATGATCTTAAAACTGGAAGTGATGTAATTGCTAAACTTTCTGACCGTTTTGTCAGATATAATATGGCTGGTTGTATTGATAAACCAGACGAACGTTTCTCAAGCAACACATGTCTTGATCCGGATTCAAGTGGAATATCAAGTCGTTTGTCGAAAAATAAAGATAGAGAATTCCTTTCTAGTGGTGAAATCAAATTGTCTGTGGATGCAAATACGTGGTTTTCAAAATCATTTGGATGTGGTATATGTGACGAATTGCTTGAAACATGGAAGGAGTTTGTGGAGCATTGTTCTGGTCATGAATTGTTTCCACCTAATGACTTTGCTTTTTTACATGCACAGACTTTTTATTGAAGACACTTAAAAGTTTAAAAAATTGTATTTCAAGCTAAAGTAAAGATGCTATAGAAGCAGAACTGCAATTATGGTTGTGTTGATTTGTGCCCCTTTCATTTCGGAATATTTTATAGGCCTACTGTATTCTTTATCATTATTTTATGGATGTTGCATACTTTTCACTCTGTTGTAAGAACCTCTTGTATTTGACCATTGGTAGTCCGAGAGTTAAACATATATGTTGGCCTAATGTTAAATAGTTTAATTAAAAAACAACCGGGTTATCACCAATAATCCAAAATTATTTCGTCCTGCTTAAGTTTCTACCAGATGGTCCCCAAAATGCCCATTTTCCATGCAGACGAGCAGAGTAGCCGAAGTCATTACTCATGGAAGATATTCAAGCAGACTTTGTGAAGGCTTATACCAGCCTGACGTTGCATTTCTCACATATTTCATTGGCTCTTGTACCATGGGGTATAGGCCCTACAACACAGTTCAGCATGTCTGCAGGAAACCTACTGTGATGGTCCGATGGGATTTTCACCATGGATTTCATTGATCACGTGCATCGACAGAATGCCATTCCACATAACAAGAGTGGAAGTCTAACCGTCAACGGCTGCTTAGTCAATATCTTACTTGTGTTACTGGACAGCGTTCCAATCTGTTTGGCAGTAACTGTGTCTCTTTAGCCACAGTTCTAACAACGCAATCAGCAAGGTTCGGTTAGGTGAAGAATTGGATCATCGTAGAGTTTGAAAGGAGTGCCGACAGAGTTCAACCATCAAATCTGAAACCATACTGGTTCACAGACCTAAATTCTTCAATGCCATCGTTCGCTTAGCCTTAGATTGTTTGAGTTCTATCAGTGTCTTCATTGTCCCTATCGTTTTATTCCGATGTTTGTGTAATGAACGGTTGCCGAAAATGTCTGCAGTCAAAATAGCCTACCAGTGATCAAGGGCATAGCCTAATTTGTGCACTTTCACACTCTCAATTATTGAAATTTATAAGAAAACAATATTTACATGCAAAGAATTTGTCTAAACCAGATGAAACACTGTGCAAGGCAAAGCAATAAGTATAGAATCGTAGAACGACATACAGTAATGAGAGTCGTGGACTCCCAATTGTGCCCTGTGTTTCAATGATGGAACATCAAATATATTTGCAAAAAGTCCATACTAAAGTTCATGACACAAACAAATTAAATTTATCATGAAATATTATTGGTATAAGAGTACCAAAATCCAAAAAGTTCAAAACAGATATGTGTTAAAATGATTTTTAAAATTATGCACCTTTTAGGCGAAAAATGCCGAAATTTTTAACTTGAAAATTCTCATAAAAACCTTATCTGACGACTATTAAATTTTCAAAATATATATTTTTTCGACAGGAATCTCTTAGAAAATCAGTTTACAATGACATCTTGGAGCAGCTAGACAACTTTGTCCCGTTGAAGAGAATATTGGGAGTGAGGCACGAAGGACAACCTGGGTCAATGCCCGTATGTGTCCCAAGTACGCTCTCTCATCCGACTCTCTCCACCGGTGTAAAGGTTTCAAATTACCCCCTCCTAAACATTACCCCCCGGTAACTTGAAACCGGTTTCAGATTACCCCCCGAAAACTAGATTTGCATCAATCACCGCATTTATTGCGCTAAGAAAATCAGAAAAATCATCCCGCTTCTTGTTTTGGTCTGAAGATTTCCATCCGTCATCCCACTTCGTGGTTTGCTATCAATATTTTGATCGGAAAAAAATAATAGCCTCGAAGCCATTTTCTCCGTGTAAACTTCAGCGGCGATTAGTATTTGGGTTACAGATGAAAATATTGATAACAAACCACGAAGTGGGATGACGGATAAAATTCTTCAGGCCAAAACAAGAAGCTGGATGATTTTTCTGATATTTTTAGTGCAATAAATGCGATGATTGATGCAATTTACGGTTTGCAGGGGGGTAATGTTTAGGAGGGGGTAATCTGAAACCTTTACACCGGTGTAAAGGTTTCAAATTACCCCCTCGTAAACATTACCCCCCTGAAAACTGTAATTTGCATAAATCATCGCATTTATGGCACTAAATATATCAGAAAAATGTTCCCGCTTCTTGTGTGGGTTTAAAGATTTTCATCCGTCATCCCACTTCGTGGTTTGTTATCAATATTTTCATCTGTAACTTAAATACTAAATCGCCGCTGAAGTTACATGGAGAAATGGCTTCGAGGCTATTGTTTTTTTCCGATTAAAATATTGATTACATACCACGAAGTGGGATGACGGATGAAAATCTTCAGACCAAAACAAGAAGCGGGAGGATTTTTCTGATTTTTTTAGTGCAATAAATGCGATGGTTGAATCAAATCTAGTTTCCGGGGGGTAATCTGAAACCGGTTTCAAGTTACCGGGGGGTAATGTTTAGGAGGGGGTAATTTGAAACCTTTACACCGGTCTGTCCTGACCAGCCTATGCATGTATGCTTCACATCAGTGACATCATGACACCTTATTTTTAATTTTAATCGATAAAAAAATAATAGCCTCGAAGCCATTTCTCCATGTAACTTCAGCAGCGATTTAGTGTTTTAGTTACATATGAAAATATTGATAACAAACCACAAAGTGGGATGACGGATGAAAATCTTCAGACCAAAACAAGAAGCGGGATGATTTTTCAGATATTTTAGTGCATTAAATGCGATGATTGATGCAAATTACAGTTTGCAGGGGGGGGTAATGTTTAGCAGGGGGTAATTTGAAACCTTTACACCGGATTTACATGTAGGCCTATGTCGCCAGGGTTCCACGACAATTTACTGGTCTACCGACAACTCGTCTCCGGACAATTGGTCTAACGACAACTGGTCTACAGACGAATAGTATTGATGAAATAGAAGCTGGATTTATGAAAATAGTTTTTTTTTGCCTAAATGGAAGCTGGATTTATAATTTTATTCATGTATTTCGACATGCATCCAGCTTCTACTTTAGATCTAAAATACCTTCATCCAGCTTCTATTTCTCACCTTTTATTTTCGTCAATCCAGCTTCTATTTCAGATATAAAAAATACCCTCATCCAGCTTCCATTACTTAAGCGTTTTTTCATCAATCCAACTTCTATTTCACAACAAGAAATACGTTCATCCAGCTTTTATTTCTCATACGTTATTTTCGTCAATCCAGCTTCTATTTCACCTGTAAAAGAGCCATAATCCAGGATCCATTAGTAGTGACGTCGGTATTGAAATGATACCACCCCCCAAAACGCGACTGATCGGCAAGCGATAGAAAGCCAGGAGCAAGCCAAGAGCAACCGAGCAGGAGCCCGAAGGGACGGCCCACGCCCTCGCCGGCCAAGGGCTCTCCTATTAGACACATAAGATATATTTGATATACCGGAGGTGATTACAATATGAAGGGGCAAAACAAATGCCAGTGGTTGGTTATTGGCTCTACGGAGCAATGTGGTGAGAATTGTATCTTCGAGCATTGCAAGATCCATCGAATGCGGCTAAAAAAGGGGCCAGGTACTAGGCCGTGTACTGGGTGCGACAAGGGTGTCAAAAACAGCCTCGAGTTATGTGTAGGGTGCGGATATCACCCCGCATATATGCGAAAAGCTAGAGCTGCAGCAAAAGAGGCTGCTATATCATTGCAGGAATAATTCATCCGAATATCGAGAATTAATTTTTCCTATTGAAGAAATGTGTTCTCTTGTATATACGCACAGCAATATGCCTAGGCCTACTGTAGCGGGGCTAAAGGTTGTAGCAAAGCGATACGGGTTGAGCGGATATTCGCGACTCAGAAAGTTTGAGCTGTTTGAGGCAATTGTTTCCGCCCGTGCCGCAGAGAATGATATTCGCAAGCAGCGGAACAAGATAACCGGACGGTTTCGGGCCCTTCGTGAGGATACTAACAACCCTCACAAGGCGGCGCGGCGCAGGCGAGAATATCTTCAATCTAGTGCGGAGGTCACAGCAGCACTATACGCAAAAGGAGTCGAGAAAAAGAAATTGGGGCCAAAAGAGCCTCTGGCGAACCTCGCGGTAAAAAGGAGCCGCCGATCGAGGTTAGTAAAGGATATTCTGCGAGAAGGCCCCCAACTTCGTGCCGAATTGCTTGGTGAAGACGTACTCCAACCAATAGAGGATGTTGGCCGCCGTATAATCATATGGACGCTGAACAGTCGTCTAAACTACTCAACCGTAGATAGATTCATGGAAAAAATTGCACCGCTGGAAACGGCGTTTTACCTTAGATATACTTACTCATACTTTATCCGGCACATTGAAACTGAACAAATAATAGATCAAGCTACAACGCCTATGGGTAGTCGCCCACTTGTCACTAATCTGGCTGCCGCGCGAGCGTATCTACAGAGCGAGGACGACTGGCGTCTGGAGGTAGAGCCAATTGCGCGGCCCGATACGAAATGGGTCTTCTACGGTTGGAAGGCGGTCCAAGTAAAAGTAATCTGGATAGACCAGCCTTTGTTGGGAGCCGGGGAGCTACCCGACTGGCTGCGACAAAAGAAGAAGATGTATGCCTTGGACACCTTTATCGATAATCTTTGTCTGTTCCGCTGCATAGCAGTCCACCAGGGGGCACGCGCCGATCGCTGCACGGAAAAAGCAAAGCTGTTGGCCCTGGCATACTACACGCTCACAGAGGAACCACAAGGCGGCTGGTCAAAAATTGCGTTGGATCAACTCAAGAAGTTCGAAGAAAAGTTCAAATTTGGTATTCGTGTATACGAACCAAGAGAGGACGGCACCTGGCACCTCATAAGACAGCCGGCCCACTATGAAGCAATCGGAACTCCACCAATGACCATCGGCTTCTATAACGACCACGCATTCCTAATAACTGATCTCAAGAAGGTGGCAAACGTGTACGCTTGCGGACATTGTAACCAGCAATTCACCCAGGCCTGTTACAGTAGTCTTAATCGCCATGCAGAACGGTGCACAAAAGGGGTCACGAAAGTCTGCTGCCTGGGAGAAGCTATCCTGCGTCCGCAATCGGTCTATGAAAAAGCATTCTACCCGAAATCGAATGCCAGCAAGGGCTCAATAGATTGGTTGGAGTACGAGGCAGAAAGCCGTGGGCTTCACATCCATCATGCCCTCTGTGGACACGGCGGCGAGCGCTGGGTTGCTGGAGCGCCAGTGGACGGTTATGAGCCGACAACCAAAACAGTATTTCAATATCACGGTTGTCACTTTCACGGCTGCCCGGCCCACTGCAAGCTCGGCGACGCTCGTGAGCTGCTGAAGAAAACTCGGCGGCAAGAGGCTAAAATACGGAACGCTGGATATAACTTGGTAGTTGCCTGGGAATGTAAAGCCCCTGGGTATAAACATCTGAACCTTAAGCCCACAACGGCGGTCTATCCACACACCATTGTTTATGACTTCGAAGCCTATCTGGACAAGACAAAAAGCAGCCAGGCGACAGCGGACCTCACTTACGAAAACACCCATGTGTCGATATCTGTGTCGATTGGAGATAATATAGAAACCCAGCCTACCCACTTATGTATTCGAGACCCGAAGGCCTTGAGTGCCGCTTTCGTGAACGAACTACAGAGACGCGCCGCGGTCCTGAGGGCGGATGCGGAAAACCGGTGGATACCTTCGGACATTGACATGCTCCCTGAAAGACAGAAGCAGAAAATACGCGACTGGTGTGCCCAAGTACCTGTGCTGGGGTTCAACTCCGGAAAATACGATCTTAATCTGATCAAAGAGTTCTTCGTCGAACAGCTAGCAGCTACCTGTAAAAAGGTAAAAGTGGCCAAAAACGGATCGAAGACGATATTCATAATAACGGACGAACTCAAGTTCCTAGATGTCATCAACTACATAGCCCCAGGCACCTCCTACGACAAATGGGTGAAGGCCTACGGTTGTAAGCAGACCAAGTCTTGGCTACCTTATGAGTGGTTCGATAGTGCAGATAAGTTAGACTACCCAGGACTACCCGATTACCCAGCTTGGTATTCGAAACTTAAAGACGGGTTTTTACTAACATTGGAGGAATGGAAAGCCTGCAAGCGAGTATTCCGTGAAAGTGGAATGAAGACTTTCGCCGACTGGCTGCGCCACTACAACAACCTTGATGTATCCCCATTCGTTGAGGCGTTGGAGAAGATGAAAGCCTATTACGGAGAGAATGGTATAGACATATTCAAAGATTGTGTAAGCTTACCCGGAGTGTCACTGCAATACCTTCTGAGGGGGACGACCGAAAAGAAACTGTTTGCTCCAAGCAAAGAAGCGTACACACATCTGAAGGCGGCGGTAACAGGAGGACCCTCAATTGTCTTTACGCGATATCACGAAGCAGGTGTAACGAGAATCCGTTCACACAAATACGCAGAAGCTAAACTGTGCAAGCGTATATTAGGTTTTGACGCTAATGCGCTTTACCTAAGCACAATGGGACAAGACATGCCCTGTGGAAAAGAGAAAGTACTAGACTTTAAAGATCCTGTAAAGGCTGCAGCGGAGGTGAGGAAAGCAATCCTAGCCGGTAAGTTGTTTGGCTTCGTAAAGTGTAAAGCTGCCGTACCTAAACATCTGTGGGCCATGTTCGAAGAGATGTGCCCATTATTCCTGAATAAGGAGGTGCCCGAAGAAGCCGTTCCAATCGTGATGATGGATTACTTAAAACAAACAGGCCGAAAACGCGGGGCCGACAAGAAACTCCTAGGAACACTAGAGGCTGATGGAATCCTACTCTATACCCCAGTGTTAATGTGGTTCCTCAAACACGGGTTGGAGCTGCAAGCGGTCTATACCACGATAACCTACCGACCAGAAAAAATCTTCACCTGGTTCGTCGAAAAAGTAACAGAAGCGCGACGCACTGGCGATATTGATAAAGAAAGCGCCCTGTTTGCAGAAATCTTCAAACTTCTAGGCAATAGTGCTTACGGTAAGCTGATTGAAGCTTTAGAACGGCACACAAACGTTAGCTACACTAAAGATGAAAAAACAGTGGATCAAGCATTACGATCGGCTTGGTTTGACGACCTCACTGAAATAGGCGAGGCGTATGAGATAACGAGTCGCAAGCCCAAGGTGACCATGTACCGCGCCTTCCAGGTGGGCATTGCGGTCTACCAGTTGGCTAAACTTAGAATATTGGAATTCTACTACGACTTCCTGGACCGCTTCATCGATCGAAAAGATTTCGAGCTAATCCAGATGGACACAGATAGCCTGTACTTTGCTTTGAGCGCAGACACTCTAGAAGAGGCGGTGAAGCCCGAGCTAGCCGCTGAGTTCGCGAACTGTAAGAAAGACTGGCTGGCGTGGGACACCTTCAGCAACCGAACACCGGGACTGTTCAAGCTCGAGTTTGAAGGGCACCGAGCCATTGCTCTTTGCAGTAAATGTTATTTCGTTGAGCGTGAGCCGGTGAGTGAATGCTCAAGTGGGCACCGAGCCACTGTCATTTGCAGCAAATGTCATTTCGTCGAGAATGAGAAGGCGAGTAAATGCTCAAGCAAAGGTATGTCCCATGTCCAAAACCAGCTTACCTGGCAGCGGTTCAAAGCCGCGCTCGAAGGAAAAAAAGACCGAGCTGCGAACCGAGGTTTCAGACTGAGAAATGGGTGTATGACGACATATAATCAAGAAAAACTAGGATTGAGTGCATACTACGACAAACGTCGAGTCTTACCCGATGGCATACACACAGAACCTATCGAGTACATACTCAACGCCGCTTGAGAACTCGATCAGGCGGTAGCTCAGTTCCCGGAGGAACAATCAACATCTCTTCGCGAACGAACCCACGAGGAGGTCCGTCGACTAAGTGGTACAGAGCTGGCTGGCCTGTCTTCCGGATAACATCTCGGACGGTGTGAATAGTAAGCGACCACACAGGGTCAGTCGCGCGACGTCGACCACCCTCCAGTTCACCCGGCGCATACAAATAACGGATAAGCGCAGAAGACGGAAGCAAAGGCTCTTCTAGTCCAACCATACGATGAGCCGGAAGGGAGGGCTGACAACCCACTTTAGAAGCCTTTATAGCCTTAGCAGGTTTCTTACCTGTCAGTCGAGTCACTTCATCATTTATTGCAGCCACAACTTCAGGCAGAGCGCGCACCCACTCAGCCGACCGTTCCGAGGAACCACGAGCAGCAAGCAGTAATTCTTGAGCATACTGTGCGCCGAAGAGTCGCTCAGCCAAGGTGCGATTAAACCTCTCAACTATTCCCTGCTGTCGATGATTACCGACCTCGCCTCGGCGTACATGAACATTATGTTTAGCCAGCAGCTGATTCACAGCACCCATAAATTCCCGCCCAGCATCAACCTGCAGAAGATGAGGCCAGGTCAAGGGACCACGCTTGTATATCCGACCCAGAGCGGCCGCAACTTCAGCCGCGCTCTTGTCCGTCAAAGGCTCGGCTTCCTTGTATCGGGAGGCAACATCTACCACCGTTAAAGCGTATTTGTACTTTTTTCGGCCAACCCGATCATGTGGTAAAAAAATTATAGGTCGGCCTGGTGTACAGCGTTCGGCCTATCTTCATCGAACAACGGTCGGGGAATATATCGCGGCGCCGGTAGGTATATCTGCCACACGGCTTGCCTCTTTAACCATGTGCGCGCATCGGCCTCTGAAACTTTTGCAGCCAAGGTCAGCTTCTTGACAGCGGCCAACCCACGCCAGTACCCGCGAGGCGAGTAATACATAGTTGACAACTTAGAGTCATTCATCTCGAACCCTTTCTAATAACGCTATAAATCTCCAACAGGCGTCAGCCGTACCAGGGGGAAGCAGTGCAGCATAATCGCGGATATCTATTGGGTTGGAAAGCACTCCACGCGCAAACGATTTCAAAGAACCCGGTGTTGTAAGCCAACATTCAAAACGGCGAGAAGCCATATCACCAAAGTCCCAGCGACCCGGAATTTTTTCATGTTTGGCGTTAAATTGTATGGCCCACAGCGCAGCCCAAACCTCCTTCACTAGCTCTTCCGAAGGCAGCGTCATTATATACATTCCGATTAAAGATGTGGCACTTGTATTTAATACAATGCCGATCCCACAGTACTTTAAGGAAAACGCAACAGTGAGCTACCGCCTCGGCACCGTCTTCGATTACACGACGGACGAGAGAGCCAAGGTCGCGGCCGCGCTTCGGTCGCAGGACATATATGTAAACGATAAGGACTCCTTCAAGCCTGCTCGGTTTGATCTGACGCAGAACTACATTCTACCGTACGTCACGACTCAAGCCGTCGTCGATGCATGGAGTAGCAACCCCATGCAGTTTTGGCAGAACCAGCTCCAGTTTGCGCTTTGGTGCGCAACGGCTGGATGCGGAGTGTCGGTGAAAGATCACATATTAGACGAAACACTGCCTGCCCTGCTTCGTTCGGTGTACATCTTCCACGTCTACTATCAGACTAGAAGGATTCTGGCTGAGATGGGATGTCCACTTCCGGCACAGTCGAGCTGGGATGCTTTCAACAACGGCATCAACAAATATGCTTACCAAAAAATCTGCGGCGACTTTGGGATCGACTATAATCAGGCAGCAGCGGCGTGCCACCTCAATGAAAAGCATGCAAACTCCGGCGGGTTAGGAAGAGCTTTCAACTATGCCACCAACTATGGTTATACATTAGCCGCAGATGATTACGATTCTAGAAAAGAGTCATTTACACAGAAAACCACTAACGACGTGCTTCACATAGATTATATATCTCAAGAGGACAAGGTGACAAACGGTTTCGTCTGGAGTATGCTCGACAAAAGCCAAGGGTTCACCACACATGGCGTACCACGGATTAACGACTCAGTGCGTGCCTACGCTTGGGCCATCCTTGGCGCCCAGAGCCAGAGCCGCACCTCAGTGCTAGGCGGGGGAGCTGCACACGACGCCCAGTTGCAGTTCGCAGATAATGTTGAGACGGTGATCAATGCCGCGCCTAGCGCCGACGGTAAGCCGAGCATTAGGGAAACGAGCATTACGCAATATCAGGATGTTCTACAGTACGCTAGGTCAAAACTCGACTATATACTGGGTGAGGGGATATATATGGTCCCAAGTGATATGACTCTGCGAATTGGTACGATTGCGGGATATAATAACGAAATCCAGATCGCCGAACATGGCGACAGCCTGAGCCTCGGCACGAATGTTGATATAAACACCACGAGACTACCGCCCGCGCCGCCAGTAGAAAGGGGGAAGGTGGATCCACCACCGACAAAAAATGTTGACATAGGCTTCAACCCCACGCCCCCACCCCCTCCTACCAACCCCTCGAGCGGAACTCCCATAACGCCAAAGACACAAGACCATGAAAGCACAAAAACAGCGATCACGGTTGCAGCTATCGGTGCGGGATTTGCTTATTACTTCCTATATCGATAGGACTACAAATACTTGAAAGCGAGCCACCCGCTTAGGCCAATGCCACCAGCGAGGAAGATGAGCTCATACTTTTTTTGTTCTTCGCTAGGTTGATAGAACTCGTCGAGCGTAGGCTCATTTCCAACATCTGGAACGCCCTTCAACTTCTGTTCGTCACCGCCTGTTGCCTCATAGTATAAGCGCATCGCCTCGTTTACGTCGGTGTAGAGCCTATCAGCTTGCGCTGCTTTTCGCAACTGATCGTTAAGGTAGTCGAGCCGTGCTTGACGTTTTTGTGACCATTCTGACTGTGCGCGCTGGAGGTCTTCTATAGCTCTGTTGTGGCGAGCCATATCCGACGCCGCCTCTGATTTATTAACGAGGCCGTATATTGCATTCCCCCCTATGAATGCCACCGCATTCGCGACTGCAGAACCTATCATCATACCAATAGCCACAGCCATAGTTTTATTATATAGCGTGTATATTTGTACAATTGCACGATCACGTTATCTTATGATGTCGTCGGGTATGCCCTGCTTCACTAGCATGTCTTTCGTCCACATCGCCAGAGCGACGGTTCCAACGATCTTAAATGAATCTTCAAAATCAAGTCGGCCAAGGTCGGCCGGTTTCATTTTCAACACCTTCTTCAGAATCATGTTATAGCCCAAGGTGAGACCGCCAACAACGGCTGCATGGTAAGCAAGGTTACCATAGTCTTTTACATAAGGAGATGGTGTTGCCATATTATCGTATAAGTCAGTGGTGGCCAACCTTTTGTACACAGTGGGCCACAAACTATCTCCCGTACCGTCCGCGTGCCACTATACATAATATTATACCTGACGAGAGGAATTGTAACCTGTTACAATTTAAAACTTGCACTTGCATAAAGTAACTATATATATATATATATATATATATATATATATATATATAGGCTATATATGAAAATTTTGTATTCGGTCTCATCACGGTGTGTGTCCATGGCTTCAATGTTAGACATTATTATTATTGCTTAAATTTCGAACCTTTACAAAACTTGAAAAAGACTTTACTCGCCATCAGAATGAGTTTTCTTTCATGCTGATGTCAGACTTAACACGTATAAGTTTGACCATCATTATCAATTCATCACTTGTTCTGGCAAACAATGACTGTTCTGCCTAATGTAAGGTTCTTTCTCTAAAATTAGTTTTGATAGCTTACCTAGGCCGTTGGTTTTCATTAGAGTTTTTTTGTAACTCACTGAATTGAAGTTCAATGTTAATTATTTACATGCACCACAACTGTTGCTGTACACAGCAAAATAGCATTGTTAAAGACATAACCAACAGGAATCTCTTCCTTTGTTTGATCCTGAAAACCTACAGTGGGCTGAAACTCAATTTCTTATCTCTGAATGGATGCTGTGGAGAGTATGGACTTTGACCACCAGCCGACTGACAGTGATGAGCCTGCCCATACCCCCCCCCCCCACTTCGAGCGCCTGTGCTGCGTCCGTCAGCAGTTAATTAACCTTTCCCTGGTCAGAGGTCACTGCAGCTACGGAGTTACAGAGGCGCCTGAGATTCGCCTAAGTCTGCCCTAAGAGATAACATTGTAAACTAGCAGATCTAGCATAAATATTTTTCAAAAATTCTATGGCCCTCCGTGCCACTCATCAGAGGCCGGCGTGCCACAAGTGGCACGCGTGCCGCAGGTTGGCCACCACTGGTATAAGTGATTACCAACAATGTTTGTTGTGACAGCTGCAACGAAGCCAAGTACCATTTATATTGTTAAAAACAGTGTCTCTCTAATAGAGGATTATTCCATGTCGAATACATTGCGAGTTTGGCGTGGCGGCGCGTTGACGGGGGGTGGTACTTCCTGAGACGTACGAGCTGGTGTACCCGGTTGTGTTTTAGCATAAGGTTTAAACCATAAAACCCCAGCAAGAAGTATGGCCAGACCAATAGCTGCAACCCAATCATTTGTGCCAAGTTTCTGCTTCGGGTGTGACGGCGGGTCTACGTTTGACTGCGGGGCTGCGCTTGGCTGCGGCGCAGGTGATGAAACATCAGTCTCGCTATACACTCTCTCTTTTTCTGTGGTTAGTAGTTCTATCAGGCGCTTCTCCTTCGCCTTGCGCGCCGCAGCACCCAAACGACCGGCTTCCTGCTTTTTAGGGTCCTTCGTTTTGGGTGGTGGCGGCTTCTCCATTAACGTTGTCAGGGCGTCTTCGACTTGCTTCTCCATCTGTATATACTTCTCGTGGCGCGTCTTTAATAGACCAATCACAATGCTTTGCAGTAGTAATAGCAGCGGTTAGCGGTGCCAAGTACATACCATAGCGGTAATATAGCTCACAGCAAGCACTACTTAAAGCTGCTGATACGAACGGGTCCTCTTCGAGGTCTGCTACTAGTATCGGTTGACGCTCAGCCGGCAGAGGTAACAACACCGCGGCTGCGGAGGCATAAAGACGTAGAAGACTACAACCCAGAGACTTTGACATTGCAGTGCCAAGACGCGCTTCATATCGAGCGTGAGCCTCATTGATTTCTTCGCTCGTCATCTGGTCAACCCGTTCGGCGCTCAGGGGACCACCCTTGAATATCATTTTTAACTGCCCTCCAGCGGCTAAAGCAGCCAGCCGTGCACGTTTTTTAGTCACCTCATCCGAGGTTTGTCCAGTGGCGGCCGGTGTAGGTACTCGCTCAACCGAAGGTGCATCCTCTAAAAGTTGATCCAAAAGATCCTCACATTCCATCTTTATAGCTAGTATGCGTATAACGCGCCTGGCTCTAATATAGATATATGCCCCGTATAACACGCATCCTAGCGTAAAAATTTGCAGGCCAACGATCAGATATAGAATAGTTGTCTCCATCTCGCTCAGCAGATGATATATTCAGCTGGTTTGGCTGTCTTTAACAAGAGCTTAGCATGCTCAGTTGCTGCTAAGCGGGCGCTAAGCGACGCGCGAAGCTCTTTAGGCACAATATTGTTCTCGTCAAGAGCTTCCACAAATGAGAAGCGGTCTTTACAGTCAAATAGGCAGACCCACTGTGTCTGCGATCGGAACTCTTTCGCAACTGAATTGAATTTCTGCACAAGCACCCACACGCTCTGTTTCGGGTGGCGTCCTGAATTAGCGAGTTTAGAAAGCATGTCATTCTTTTTCGTTAGGGACTTACTCGCACCGAGATCGTCCAGGATGTATAACGTCGGCGAGCCCGCAAACATCTCAGATAGAAAGCGTAGCCATTCATGCAGCCGCTCTCCCGGGTCTATAAAATAGAAGCGGTTGGCATTGGGCCCACGCCAAAGCCACTCTCGGTCGAGGTACGTCCGGTTCCACTTCACTGTTGGGCATAGAAAAAATACACGCTCGAAAACTCCACGATAGTAGCCAGTATCTGGGCTGAGAAGCGTATCTAGCATAAACTGGGTTTTTCCACAATTCGTTTGCCCACAAATAATCGCCGTGTGTGGACCTAATGGTAAAGTTATTGGTAGCGACGCCATGTTACCATATACGGTACACGATATCATCTTTCCGTTGCTAATATTCAGCTGAGCGTCCAATAGCAGGTAAATATAGCAATTAAGTGCACCAGCCGCCTGCGCGGTTTTTTCCAGCTGTAAGGTTATACCCTCGGAAGCATTCTCAATTCGTCTCCCCGAGCCGTGTACTGTCTGGTCGTCACTTGTACGAAAGTCCAACCAAAGCCCGTATTTGTTCTGAAAGAATGTGGTCTGATCAATCCATGGAAGTTCGGCGTCTTTGAGGTATTCACGCGCAAAGCCCTTGAAGATCTCGGCCCAGTGCTGGTATGGGAGCAATCCTTGGGAGTACAACTGGCTGGGTACGCCCTCCACCGTCACCGTCGCCTTGTTAATAAGCGGGTTGTAGAAACTCTCACTGTTGCGCCCGAAGGCTGGCCCCATCGCGCCGGCCGCGGGATCCTCAAAGAGGAGCAACACACCCTTGAGAGACCTTGCTGGCGTATTAAGGTTGATAGGCCAGATCGTATCTGATTTGTTGAATACAACTTTTCGCTGGCGGAGAACCCGAGTGTAGAGGATTGCGGTCTGTCCTGAATACTGCATACGAACCGAGCGAGCGAGTTCGCTGTGCGTCACCTTGTCAAACTCCAGAGCTAGATTACTGATCTGGTAAGTCGCGGTATTGTTGGCGCTGACGATGACCTGTCCATAACTGTTGAAGTGAAGTTCGAACGAGAGCCGATCTGTAAGTCCGGATTGATAGAAGGGCATGTGGTCGGTCAGTAGTTCAAAATCCAAAGGCACGAAGAATCTATTTCCATACGCAGCCGCGATACTCGCATCGGGTTGGGTCGCTGCAATGGCGTTACCAGCTCCAATGCGTATCCGACCAGTGTTTGTGTTCTGAATGCCTTGGTAGGATGAATTGATGCGCTCCTTATCCGTTAGCCAGAGATCCCGGAAACAGAGATACCGGTCGGCGTCGTCGAGACAGTAAACCTCCTCGCCTTCCAGTTTAATGCTTATTTTACTCACGATGGCGCGTCCGAGATTGTTGACGATAGTACGGTTAGCATCTGGGGTGCCTGTACCGTTGGTTAGCGTAATGGTAAACGCAAGTCGCGCACTTCCTGGCACAATCACATCGTTGGCTCCGAGGTTTGGAAAACGCACCGTCAACATCTGATTTTGATCGATTGTCGAAGGATTGTTTGTCACCACGTCGGATGATCTGATACCCTTGGCGCCGAGCGCGCGGCGCATTGATCGGTACGGGTCGAGCTTATTTCCATATGCAGCCATGTTAAAGGTGATGTATGTATCACGTATATGCGCTCTGAAACATCCCTTCAATATGGCCGAAGGTGGTGAGTTTGAGATGAGTGAGTTTGACCGTCCGGGTGATGACGACTATGGTACTGTTGATGAGGCCAATTTCGGGGGTGATGATGAGACTGAATTTCAGATCGAGGCTGGTACTGGAACGACAGAACTGCCCAGCGAAAAACCGACGTGGGCTTCGGGAGATGAGTATCCGTTAGGCTGGAGAGAAGAAGAAGTTGCGTCGCGCACAGAAACTGATAGACGTGTGGCCGAATTCGATGCCGAACGCCGTGGAAAGGGTTTCACCCATACTCGCGAAAAACTGGAATTCCAATCAAAAAAGAATGGAACGCTTTATGTCAAGTGGGGAAAGAACTGGGTTCGACTAACGGCGGATCGAAATCCACAAAAATTCCTGACACCAAAGACTATCAAATCGTTCGAAGGTGCCGGGGGTGCACTACTTGAAGCTCTTGGTTATAAACCCTCGGCAAAGCCTTCTGCAGAGCAAAGGCGCCTGCTAACTAGAGTAAAGGAACGCATTCCATTACTGCGCCCCGACAACCTTGAAGAAGCGGCCGGTGCCACAGACACTGCGATTAAGGACTTTGTTCAGTCTGTAGGAACCAACACAGATGGATTGCCAATGCGTGAGCTTCTAGGTCTAGACAAATCTTTCCAACGTATTCGGGGTGCGCTTGCTGATGTAGAAGCAAAGATAGTGGAGTTGGAAAAACATGAATCTCTTGAAGAACGGAAACTGCATGCTGAAGGTATTGATGAGCCAACTCAAGAAATCATCAAAAGGCGGCTGCAGGATATTCGAGATCAGCTTGCAGGTCAGCGTGAGATTAGGGCAACCCTCCGTGGGCAACAACGGAATCAAATAACCAACATACGCGAGACGATTGACTACGTCCTTAACTCTGATACAACTCTCGCTGAACGGATCAAGACTTTATTTCGAGAGCAGGGTGTCACGATCACGAGCCTCATAACCGCGCTCGGTTTCATCATATCGACGATTGTCCTTTCCATCACTAATTTTCTTGGTGGTACTCCTAAGCCTACGCCTAAGCCTACACCTATACCTGAACCTAAACCAGAACCGAAACCAGAACCTAAACCAGAACCTAAGCCCCCAACTCCCGAACCGAGTGGCGCAAAAGAGTGGATTAAAAGTCAGCTCCAGAAGCTTGGCGAATGGCTGAAGGCCCTTGCCGGGAAAGCCGCTGCAGCCTTACCCGGTATTATAGGTGCCGCCGTATCTTGGCTACTAAAAACTGCTGGTGGCGTCGCTGTATGGCTTGCGGAACATCTGTGGGCCCTCGTCGTAGCGCTTGTCGTTGCTGTGGGTGTGTGGGTAAAAGAACGCCACTTTAAGCGTTCTTAAATTGAAGCGTGGGCTGTATTTATATTAAAATGGCACAATTTCATGTGTTGACCGGGTTGGCTGGCGGCGCAGTCTCACTAGAAAATAATATCGATAATACATGTGGCCATATGCGTGTCGGCCTTCGCGAAATCACGTATGTCACGGGTTGGTTCAACATCTCGGCCGCGCTCGGCAATAATGTGTTTGAAATCCGCCCCACAAGCGCTGACGCGCCAACAATTGTTACAGTGACGGACGGGTACTATAAAGTCGGCATTCTCGAGGCTGTCGTCTCAGCGTCAATACCCGGCTTCAGTGCGAAAGTAAATGATGCCACGGGGAGAGTTATGCTAACTCTTGCTAATGCTAATTACCAGCTGAACCTGGCGTCAACCGCGGCGATATGGGGCTTCGGTGATGATGATCGGTGGAATGGTGTTGGTGATCCATTGAATCAATGGTTAGGCGCCGGCAAGTATATCAGCAACTCCACACCGGGATTCTTCAACAACCGTAATCTGTACGTCCATCTCGATCAGATCAATACGACCGGCAATGTTCTGAATGGTCGACAGAGTACGCTTCTCCGTATTATTCCCACTTCAGGCCAATTATATGGCGAGTCGCGAACGGTCACTTTCGAGAAGCCCCAATTCCGTCGGCTTCGTGGTGGAAGTATTCAAGAATTAACAGTTCGTATATTAGACGCCCGCGGCTCAGATATATCTGCATCCGCACAGTTGTTCTCTGTCACACTCGAAGTGGCTAGTAATAAGCATCAATGAGTCTTTGGGGTCCGGGTTACTTCAGCAACCACACAACCAGCGTGCCCACCTACGACATCTATAATGGTTCTGCAACAGTTCCATCGAATGACCCTACAATGCTAATATTTAGACCTGAACGTGCTCCGTACATTACAAGAAGCAGCGACGATGGAACTGTTTTGTTGCAACCTGGAACATATAAGACCCTCGTTGTTGGAAAGCGTTATGGTGGTGCAGTATTCACAGTCACCATCGCCCCAGCTGTCCGGCAACACGCGGTCAAAATATTTGACCAGGAATTCGACTTTACAGCAGTGATATTTTCGTGAACGAGAACGAAACGAGAACGAAAAAGAATAGCTAATCGTTCACGAGAACGAAAACGAAAACTAGAAAGAATTTGCGAACTAAAACTAAATAAAAACGAAAAAGATTTGCAGTCGAACGAAATAAAAACGAAAACGATAATGAAATCTTGAACGAAAATATAAAAAAGCGCATCAATAAATGGTATATTATTTTCGGCGGCGACGCCCCAGAAACGACAGGCCTACTTCAGGCTGGGAAATACTTTGTCATTGTGCAAGCAACCAAGGTTCGTTCAGCTTCTGCATCAACTCATTCAACTGCACCAGTGGCAGGGCCGGCTCACCAAGAATCATCGGCATGTCCAACTTTAAAGAAATTCAAATTTCTGGCTGCAAAGCTAAACCAAAATATGACTGAGCATGATGCTGTTGTTCGCAATGACGAGAATGTCCACACAGAATTGGAAAGATATCTTTCAGAAGTGAAGAAATGTCAAGAAGAACATGCTTTCAGATTTTGGTCTGAGCGAAGGACAATTTATCCAACGTTGGCTTCTGTTGCTGAGGATCTCCTTGTGGCACCTGCCTCACAAGCCTACGTGGAGCGAATTTTGTTGCTATGTGGACTTCTAACATTAGGAAGACGTAACAGAATGTCCAAATCATTGGAGATGAGGGCCTTTCTGAAATTGAACAAGGACATTCTGTAAACATTCATAAGTAGCAACTTCTTTCGGACAGATGAACAATAATGACAGTGTGACTGAGCACAGCTTGATTTTGTGTTTATTTACCGCTCGAAAACTAGAACTATAAAGATTTTGTGAATAAAAACGAAACTAAAACGAAAATGAATTGATGAATAAAAACTAAATAAGAACTAAAATGATTTTGAGAAATGAAACTAAAACTAAATAAAAACTAAAATGATTTAGTCACCTGGTCACCTGGTGCCGTCAGCTACTGGAGCTCTGGCGAAAGCCTTGGTGCATCTTCTCCAGTTGATCCTCTCCCTAGTCGCCTCTCTTAGTTCCTCCAGTCTCATGCCAGACTTTTCCTGTACTTCATCCAACCATTTCTTCCTTGGTCTTCCGCATCTTCTCCGTCCCTCACCGCATGCCGTCATCAGCTCCTTTTCCAAACCGTTAGATCTCATCACATGGCCGAAGTAGCTCAATTTCCTCCAAGTTGCTGTTAGCTGCAGTGTCTCCTCCCTCTCTAATCCAAGCTCCTCGCGCACCGATTCGTTAGTTCTCTTCTCCGTCCATGAAATCCTTAGCATCTTTCTCCAAATCCACATCTCACACGCGTTGATTTTCTTTTCCATATCTCGTGTCTTTGTCCATGTCTCGCATCCATATAGGACGACTGGGAAGATCAGTGCTCTTACCAGTCTTTTCTTTGTTTCCCTGCTCACGTATTTGTCCTTCCAAATCTTTTCCAGACCGTTCATTGCCGTTTTCCCCATTGTTACCCTCCTCCTTATTTCCATATCACTTCTTCCCTCCTTCTCTATCATAGATCCCAGGAATGTGAAGCTCGATACTACCTCTATCGTTTCTCCATCCACCTCAAAGTTTTTCCATGTTGCAGTTGTCATAACCTTTGTTTTCTTTACATTGAAGTATAGTCCCGCCTTTTCGCTTTCCTTCCTGACTCTTCTTATTAACTCGACTAGGTCGTCCCTCTTACCCGCCAATAATGTCGTATCATCGGCGTACCTCAGATTATTCAGTATTTTCCCCGCTATCCTTACCCCTTCTGTTGCCTCCTCCAATCCAGCCCTCCTCATAATTCTCTGATTTAGTACAGAACTAAATAAAAACTAAAATAGAAATGATTTTCTGAACTAAAATAACACTGCTTTACAGCTGTGAGTGTGTTTACAAGTGAGACTAAACTACATGCTAACATTATGTCGACGGCGACGGGTTCAACTTCTAATTTGAGCTTAGAGCTTACGCTTAATTGTTATAGAAAAGCTATAATGTCACTTTACCCAGGGCTGAAAGCCGCTACAAGAAACGGGCAACCGCCACTGGAAACCGCTTTCGCGGCCAGGGAGCTTTATCACGCACTCGAAACGGCTTTTAAAGCAAAGGACCCGAAAGAACTTTTTAAACTACATAAAATCAGTGAACTACAGACCTTTCTTCGCTCTGAAATTGAGAGTCGTAGTCGCATTCTCAAAAAGATTCGCAGGGCGGTCAACGCCGTTGATGGCTCGTGTATGAGTTTTGCCGTCGCTATGTACACTAGCGGGGGTGCACTCGCAGGCACTGGCTTTGGGATCTTCCTCGGCCTCGGTCTCGGGGGGCTTGGTTTAGTGAGCACCTTTCTCGAAGTAATTATTCGCCGCCGCTTAGTAAAAAAAGCCACAAAACATGATGAGATTCGTGTGCTCGCCGAATCGAAGCTTAACACGGTCAACTCGCACATTTTGAAGGCCCTCGAAGATTGCGCGATTAGCGATGAAGAGTACAATCTGATCCATGATGAAGTTGAAAAATATCGTACTATGAAGGATGAGATTCGACGCAAGTATGTAAAACCTCCAGGTACAGCAATAATCACTGAAGAGGAAAAAACGAGCTGGTCAAGCGCGGCCGAGAGCAGGAGCGCGCTTCGACAATCAAAAAGCTCACAGCCTCCGACTCTCCATCGCCATAAAGTGCATCTGCAGCAGTGGTGACGAGCCTATTCCTATAATACCGTCTGCTCCTCCCCCCTACATCTGAGTCTTTTAGAGAACGAAAAAGTTTTTTTTAAACATCTCAGTAGAGGTATTTACTTTTTACACCGCCAGACATACATAATGCAGTCGCGTATATCTGGAGTAAGTTCGACCGCTGTACCTCGGCATATACAATTATATTGCACATTTTGGTACGTTTCTGGACTATCTTGAATGTAGGCAGTTAATCCTTGCAAGGTCGAACATGAGACACCCATGATAGCATAAGTATTCCATAGGATAGTTTTATTTGCATCATCAGGATACAGTGGAGTCATAGTAATGGAATCTTCAATGCTTGAATATCTCATCAGTTTGATATGGTCGCACCCGTTAAAGGGTGAGGGGTTGACAACAATTACATTCGAAAGCCTTCTACCTTCTGCGGTCAGTATGACCAGTAGTATTAATGCAAAGCGAAAGCCAGCCATTGTATTTATTTGGAGTCTGTTCGTGTTTAATTGTGAATTCCGGCGGGTCGCGCCACTACGATTCACGTTTCGTAAGTGTTGTTCAGAAATAGGTCACTTTGTCAGCTACAAAGTTTTTCGTCAGTACGTAAACAAGCTGACGAAAGTTGCATCTCGAATGTTCGACCGTCCTTGATAGGTGATTGGCTCAGCTTGTTCGTAGGACCGCCCCATTTTCTGTTTACATCCTGCTTGAGTCTGCAGCTCTAGCATCCGCCTTCCCGTTGTGATGAATGTGCATATCACATAACATTGCATCAGCTTCTCGATCGTTCTCGAAGGCTCTCGATCACGTGACCGGAGAAAAACTTGTCACGTCTGGCTGTCAAAGAATCATTGGTGAGCCTTAGGAATGTGCGATGGCTGACATTATATAAATTTCTTTCTTGCGTGGCTCGGTGGTCGCTCTTGTTTCCATGTTATTTAAGCCATTTATTCTGATGTGCGGATATTACCCGTAAGTCAGAAGGTCTCCCTCCAATATAAAGGCCTCCATGATGTCCAATGTTAAGGCTAGGGCGGCCTGCTGCTAGCCATTTCAAAAATAGTATGTGATGACAGTTGTCCGCTTCCCCACTCCATCTATGGCACCACATTCCAATTTCGATATAATCACAACCATCCTTGATTAGTATTATATCGACTACATCATTCCAAAACTTCTTCTTTTTCAAGCTCTGATTAATTTCTCGTTGGAAAATCTTCTTGCCTAAATATATATTGCTTCGTGCTACATTCTCATAAATACGATAGGGCTCATCGTGGTACTGGGATCTCAGTGGTCCAGTCCACCCTTTTTTTCGCCAATAGTTGCGCCCTTCACTTTCTATCTCTGGCCTATTGTGGGTCGACGAATGATATACCGAGACTTTGGCGGTACCATCCAGTTTGCCATCGATTTCAACCATATAGGTGAAAACCCTTGGAGGTATACAGCTTCTGTAGAGAACGAAGTAGACCTCTTTAAGTTTGAGTTCCTCCAACTCTTGTTGTAAAATTGTTGGTAACCACTCCCACGGCAACTTTAAATTTTTTTCCTTCTCTATTTCGACGATCCTTCGCATGGCAAGATCTCGAAGTGATGGTACGACCTTCATTGCGTTTGTTTGTAGGCCTATTATAAACACCTCCGGTATATCAAATATATCTTATGTGTCTAATAGGAGAGCCCTTGGCCGGCGAGGGCGTGGGCCGTCCCTTCGGGCTCCTGCTCGGTTGCTCTTGGCTTGCTCCTGGCTTTCTATCGCTTGCCGATCAGTCGCGTTTTGGGGGGTGGTATCATTTCAATACCGACGTCACTACTCCATTTCACTTGCGTTTTTTCATCAATCCAACCTCCACTTCACGTGTAAAAACTTTCATCCAGATTCCATTTCTCAAGCGCTTGGTCAGTTGTCTGTAGACCAGTGTTGTCGTAGACGAATTGTCTGGAGACCACTTGTCGTTAGACGAGTTGTCGGTAGACGAGTTGTCGGTACCGGTAGACGAGTTGTCGTGACACCGTCGCCAGAAAGTAAAATTAAGATGAAGAAGAAAATATTGTGGATCCGGTGCTGAGAGTGTTTTTTGCGGCCAGTTGTTAAGATAAACTAAAGAGGAATCATCAGGAATGTGGGCCATTTACATGGCCCACATTCCTGATGATTCCTCTTTCGTTCTGTTGTGTTGCGGTCAGAAAGTGGGCGGGGTTATGATGCCGGGGTGTGAACGGTATGTAGGTCAGTGAGAGGCTGGATGGGTGAAACTGGATAAAGCAAACAGTTTGGATCCTTAATGTGACTAGGAGTAGTGTGATTGACAGATTCATGCTGGGCTTGCAAAGATGGAGGGAATGATGGCTGGCTATGGGATGAGAAGTTAGACAAAGGATGAATGATGCCCAGTACTGTTGATATCGTGGAGGATCTTGGATGAGATGCAGCAATATCGGGAAGATTCTTTAATTCCAAACATGGTTAGATTAATAATTATAATATTGTCTTGTCTTGTCTTTAACCTTCCTCGATTCGAGGGTTGGTCGCTTCATGGACATGCCTTCGCCACTTTTTCCTGTCCTCCGTCTCCTTCAATATCTGCTCGAATGGTAGTTCCATCCATGTGATGACATTAGCGATCCATCCCATCCTCGGTATAATATTAGTAATCATAATATGTAATTATTTGCGTGCAATTTTGTTAACAACCACATTTAATGGTTTACATTTACCTTTCGGGGCGAAAATAACTTATTTTTACGGCGCTCTCGTCGTTGTCACTGCTGCATAAACAAAATTACAGACTATAATTATCTCAAGACGGTTGTCTTCGTCGTGATTTTCGGTTAGGTTCAGGTTATATGTCGTGAGGGTCGTTTAGGTTAATTATTTGGTCTAGTGCATAGAAACTCTGGTGGATTGATGGAAATAATTTCTGGTCTTTCCTTGTCTTTTTCTTCCCTCTCCGCATGCCATCATCAAGTTTAGCAGGTACATGAGGATAATGAACAACATTTTCGTTACAGCTTCAAATTTCTGTTGCTGCATTAATGTTCAACTGGAACATGACGCTGGATGTTTCTGTCATTTATGAATGTCAACCATTTCGTCTTCGATTAACAACATACTGAGGAATAGCATGGATATGTGTTATTACACGAGGTTTAAAATAGCTCCACTATTTCTTCATACAGTACCTTTTCCTGTTGCAAATTTCTTGCTTTACACAAAAGATAGCATCCAGTGTAGGATGAAGAACGGATCTTTCTTGTGACCATCAGAAATGAAAACGACATTACTCTGATGAACTAAATATCGCAATTGAGGAACAGTTATTGTAAAAGCTTGTACACAGAAAATTACTTTGCAGTGAATATCAGAAGTCAGTTTAACAAATTAGTCATATTCCAACTTTGATTAGTATATGGTTTTAGAGACTACACAATGAACTAAAACTGGTGGAAATTGTGAATAGTCGAATTAACGAGTCGACTGATGGAGAATACGAGAGTGGATGTTGGAGGAATTCAATACAGTTGCCATAATATGTCCGAAATCATTTAGTGAAAGTCATAATCTCGAAAGGCACATGAGAATCTGCACGGGACAGAAGCCATACAGTTGCCAGATATCTCAAAAATCATTTAGTGAAGGTGGTCAGTTGAATACGCACGTGAGTATCCATACCTGTGCGGAACCATGCTTGTGCAAGTTTTGTCAGGAATCGTTTAGTGACAGAAGCAACGTGAAAGGCACATGCGAATCCATACTGAAAAATCTCTTTTCAGTTGTGAACTATATGTCAAAAGTCATTTAGTAAAGGTGGTCATTTGAAAAGGCACATGCGAATCCATACTGGAGAAAAACCTTTTATCTCTCATCTATGTGGAAAGTCATTTAGCGATGGTGATCATTTGAAAATGCACATGCGAATCCATACATGAGAAAAAACATTCAGCTGCCAACAACGCCAAATTTCATTTAATGAAGGTGTCACTTTGAAAAAGCACATGCGAATTCAAAATGGAGAAAAAACCATTCAGCTGCCATCTATGTCAAAAGTCATTTAGTAGAGGTGGTCATTTGAAAAGGCACATGCAAATCCATACTGGAGAAAAACTTTTTATCTGTCATCTATGTGGACAGTCATTTAGTAGGGATGGTCATTTGAAAAGGCACTTGCGAATTCATACTGGAGAAAAACCATTCATTTGCCAGATATGTCAAAAGTCGTTTAGAGAAAGTGAAACTTTGAAAACGCACATGCGAATCCATACTGGGGAAAACCCATTCAATTGCCAACTCTGTCAAAAGTCATTTAGTGTAGGTGGTCATTTGAAAAGGCACATGAGAATCCATACTGGAGAAAAACCGTTCACTTGCCAGATATGTCAAAAGTCATTTAGTGAAGGTGAAACTTTGAAAACGCACATGCGAATCCATACTGGAGAAAAACCATTCAGTTGCCAACTATGTAAAAAGTCGTTTAGTGAAGGTGGTCATTTGAAAACGCACATGATGCGGATGCATACTGGGGAAAAATCATTTAATTGCCAACTATGTCAAAAGTCGTTTAGTGAAGGTGGTCATTTGAAAACGCACATGCGAATCCATACTGGAGAAAAACCATTCATTTGCCAAGTCTGTCAAAAGTTGTTTAGTGAAGGTGGTACTTTGAAAAGGCACATGCGAATTCATACTGGAGAAAAACCATTCAGTTGCCAACTATGTAAAAAGTCGTTTAGTGATGGTGGTCATTTGAAAAGGCACATGCGAATCCATTCTGGTGAGGAGCCTGACTTGTGTCAGAAATAATTTGCCAAGAACAGTGATCCGAAAGAGCTCATGGCAACTCATAGTGGTGAAAAACCATTGCTATGTGAGGTTTGCAGTGCAGGTTTCGCACGATGTTTCCAACTAAAGAATCGCAGTATGACTCATGGAAGTGAGAAGCAAAACAGACGCAATATGTCTTTTTCCATTAACAGTTTTCCACAAAAGGAGTATAAACTTCATGTAAGAACTCTGTCACAGGATCTTAAAATTGGAAGTGAAGTTGATGCTTGTTTGTCTGATCGTTTTCTATCATTTATAACTGCACGTGCAACTGATAAACGAAATCAAAATTTGTCAGTGATCGTACATCCGTGTCCCAGTGGACTTGCTGTTCTTTTGCCAAACGTTAACGTTGAAGAAAGTCTATCTCCTAGCAAAGTAGATGCGGAAGCGTCTTTGTCAAAATCTTTTGGATGTAGTATATGTGATGAATTGTTTGAAAAAGAGAAGGATTTTCTAGAGCATTGTTTTAGCCATCGATTTTCTCCGCCTGATGACTTTGCTGCTGACTTCTACCCACTTGGTATTGCACACAAGTAGAGGCCCAATAAGGCGGCTGACTCATTCGACCAGTACAGCCTTGACTTTCGTCCAATCTGACCAGTACAGCCTTGACTTTCGTCCATTTGACCAATACAGCCTTAAAAATTGAGTGCCCGCACAGTTTGACCAATATAGCCTTACTTTTTCAAATTCGATGTCTGGCGTAAAAAAGTAAAAAAAAAAAAAGTTAAAAAAAAAAATTTCTCCGGCGTATACAAAATGGACTACTCGAAAAAAGTTACTGAATTACGAAAAATCGCCGAGCCGAGCGGCCGGGATGGATATTTTACAAGACGGTGGAAAGCGGCGTTCATTGCTAAAATTGACGCCCACATCCGCGAATGCTGCGACGATGAATGCCCATGCAAGAATCCACGGCCGGATCGTCAACAAGGGCCGGGCACGATTACCGTCGTTCGTCGCCGGCGCGATGGCAGCTCACCCCCGCGTGACGCAAGGGCATGAGTGGACTACGACGTAGATACGGGATTACAATATCGCAGACGATTTTACACCGTTGGTTTATAATCGTTTTTGGATCAATCGAATATTATTATTTTTTTCTCTGGCGTATATAAAATAACTGAAAAAATGGAATATACCGCTCGGCCTAAAGACAAGAGATTCCAATATAAAATGGACTACTCATCGTATAATCTGAAAGAATTACGACAAATTCCTAAACAGAGAGGACAAAGAGGATACTCGAGTTTGCGAAAAGCGGAACTCATAGCGTTCATATCGCAGGGAGATCGACTAGGCGCTCGGGCACAGGTCAACAAAACACCAGCGCATACTCCCGCCACTGTGCGAGAATTGCGAGAAATTGCAAAAAAGAGAGGTGTGCGAGGATACTCGAGATTAGCAAAAGCGGAACTTACGGCATTCTTGACTACTACTTGGAAATTTTTGCACCCGGGGAAAAATAAAATAGTTTTTTCGGATTGGCTGACTCGCGAGATTAGTGAGTTACCTCCGCAAATAAAACCGCCCATTCATAGGTTCAAACTTCGAGAGACTGCGATGGCTATCAGAGGGTTTACAAAAAGATACACGATCGATGGCGACAACGGGATCGATGTTGCAACTTTTCTCAAGGCTGTAAGACCGCAGGTAGTTAGGCTGCTAGGGAAAAATCGCGGGGTAAAAGTTCAATTCGACCTCATGTGCGTAATGGAGAAAGTAGATATGAAAACCGGCGAAGTAGTAACAGCCGAGCCTAATTTCAAATCAAAGAGTGATATTATTTTAGAAGCAACCGATGTGACGGAAATATATGCCAACGCAGCGGATAAAATTAAGGAGAGCATGGCCAGTTTTCAAATGCGGGGGAGTAATTGGAGATTCAAAACCGTTTTGAAGTTGGATATCGATACAGTGGTATATAAACCATTGAAAGGAAGTTCTTATATTCCACTTCCTGATTATTTGGCGAATAAAAAGGCTATTATTAATATGAAGAATGAAGACGATGAATGCTTCAAGTGGTGCGTAACGAGAGCTGTAAACCCAGTCGACAAAAATACAGAAAGAATTACGAAAGAATTAATTAGACAGTCTGAGGAACTCAATTGGTCTGGTATTGAATTCCCCGTAGCAGCGGATGCTAATGTGATGAGTAAGTTTGAGCTAAATAATAATATTAGTGTTAATGTTTTTGGTTACGAGAAAGAAGCGAATGTATTCCCACTATATATATCAAAGCATGAGAAAGATAGGTGTGTAGATCTATTACTCATTTCTGATGGGGAAAAGAAGCATTATTGCTGGATCAAGAATTTTAACAGATTGCTAGCACTACGAACAGAAAAATCCCATAATTCAATGCACTATTGCAGAAGATGTTTAATCGGTTTTAGAAAGGTAGAATCGCTTCGCAAACATACTGAGTACTGTTCGCAGCAGGACGCCCAACGAATAGAACTTCCGGAACCTGGGACTATGCTAAGTTTTACACATCACTATAGAAAGATGCGCGTACCGTTTGTGTACTTTGCCGATTTTGAGTCGTTCATCAAACCTATCGGTACATGCCAACCCGTTCCTAGCACGTCTTACACCAACAAGTTTCAAAAACATACGCCCAGTTCGTTTTGTTATCATTTGAAATGCTTCGACGATGATGTTTATTCTCAAGAGCCTGTGAGGTTTACAGCTGAAAACGAAGACGATGATGTCGCTCAGAAATTCATAGACAGTCTTGAAGAAAATGTGAAACGAATATATAACCAGTTCAAATTCCCCAAGAAGATGATATTCGGCAAGAAAGAGCAGGTGCTCTTCGACTCGGCTACTGTTTGCCATATATGCGAAGGAGAATTTATAGGCGAAGAAAAACCAGTTCGGGATCACTGTCATTTGACTGGAAAATTTAGAGGTGCCGCTCACAACCTTTGTAATCTGAAATACAAAGTCCCCAAGTTCTTCCCCGTCGTATTTCACAATTTGACCGGTTATGACAGCCATTTATTTATCAAGAAATTACGAGGTGAACACGGCGAGAAAATCAAATGCATTCCCTGCAACGAAGAAAAGTATATCTCATTCAGCAGAGAGGTCGTCGTCGATAAATTTGTAGACAAAGATGGAAAAGAGAGAGAAGTCAAGCGCGAATTACGTTTCATCGATAGTCTTAGATTCATGCCCCAGAGTCTCGACGTGTTATCGAAAAATCTTCAGAAAGATCAGTGCAAGAATTTAGGGAAATTTTTTGACGGAGAGAAGCTCGATCTTTTACTCAGAAAAGGCGTTTACCCGTATGATTACGTCGACGGTGTTGAAAGATTAAATGAAACCGAATTACCATCGAAGCATGCCTTCTATTCAAAACTAACCGATTCGGGTATCAGCGAAAAAGATTACGCGCACGCGAAAACGGTATGGAACAAATTTGAATGCAAAACATTACGTCAATATCACGACTTGTACAATTTATCGGATGTTCTATTATTAGCGGATGTGTTCGAAAACTTCAGAGACGTCTGTATGAAGCACTACAACCTAGATCCTGCGTGGTACTACACTAGCCCAGGACTTGCGTGGGATGCGGCGTTGAAGACGACTGGTGTAGAGTTGGAGTTGTTGAGTGACTACGATATGTTGCTGATGATCAAGCAGGGAATACGGGGAGGTGTCAGCACGATTTCCCATCGATACGCGAAAGCGAACAACGAGTACATGGGAGAAGCTTTCAATCCCACCCAACATTCAGTATTCATTCCATACTTGGACGCGAACAACTTGTATGGATGGGCGATGAGCAAGCCGCTACCGACTCATGGGTTTGAATGGATGAACGATGACGAATTGAATGATTGGAGAAACATTAGCGAACGAGATGGAGTGGGATGTGTGTTGGAAGTCGACTTAGAATATCCAAAAGAATTGCACGACCTGCATAATGATTATCCACTAGCTCCAGAGAGTGTAAAACCTGCGGGATCAGATGTAGCGAAACTCATTCCAAACTTGAATGACAAAGTAAAGTACGTCGTTCATTACGGAAATTTAAAATTGTACGAAAGTCTCGGATTGAAAATCGTAAAAATACACCGAGGAATAAAATTCGTGGAAAGTGCCTGGCTGAAAAAGTATATCGATCTGAATACCAACCTGAGAACGAAAGCTACGAACGATTTTGAGAAAGACTTTTTCAAACTGATGAACAATAGCGTTTTCGGAAAAACAATGGAAGCTATCGAGAATCGAGTTGACATACGATTGGTGAGTGATGAGAAGGAAGCTATCAAGCTAGTCGCGAAAACTAATTACGACAGACGAACGATTTTCGATGAAAACCTCATCGCCGTTCACATGAAAAAGACCAAGTTGTTTTACAACAAGCCGATATATCTAGGGATGTGTATATTAGACGTCAGTAAGACGCTCATGTATGATTTTCATTATAATTACATCAAGGCCAAGTACGGAGATAGGGCCAAGCTATTATTCACCGATACCGATTCTTTGGCGTATGAAATTAAAACGGAAGACTTCTACAAAGATATTTCCCCCGACGTCCAAAGTATGTTCGATACTTCAGACTATCCGAGCGATCACCCATCCGGCATAGAATCTGGCGCTAATAAAAAAGTGGTTGGTATGTTCAAAGACGAGGCCGCGGGAAAACAGATTGAAGAATTTGTCGGGCTGCGATCCAAGTTGTACTCTTACAAAATGGCGGGTGAAGACTACAAGAAATGTAAAGGAGTGAAAAAGAACGTCGTGAAGAAATCAATCACTCACGCAGATTACAAAGACTGCGTGTTTACGAAAAGACAACAGTCGAGAGCGATGAACGTCATTCGATCCTATCGTCATGAAATTTACACCGAAGAAGTAAATAAAATAGCTCTCTCAGCAAACGACGACAAAAGAGTAATAATGGACGACGGGATCCACACCCTAGCCTATGGGCACTACACGCTGAAAACTAAACAAAATAAAGAATAATTTACACTAATATAAAATGGATGCGGCAAAAAAAGTGTGTTCTAAATGCAAAATAGAAAAAAGCTTGGACGAATTTCACAAAGATAACTCACAGAAGAGCGGGTATTACCCCAGCTGTAAAATTTGTAAAAATGCCAAAGTGAAAGAGCTTGCACACAAATACGCAAGACAGGAAATTAGGGAGACAAAAGACACAAAAGTTTGCAGCCGGTGTAAGGTAAATCAGAACATATCGGAATACGTCAACAATCGATTTCAAAAAGATGGAAAGGCGAATGAATGCAAAAATTGCAGACATAAATATTATCTCGCCTGCGTAGAAGCTCGAAAGCTCATTAGTTTGTGAAACATCTAGATGAAATATTAAAATGAGCTATACAACTGTGAAAAACATAAATGTCGAAGGTGTTATTCTCGCAAATCATCCGTTGACGAATTTTGAACTACTAGATGCCGCGAAAAAGCTCAATATCCCTAATTTCCGGGGAGTATTTCTCAGAGACGAGCTGCCGAAGAAACCTAGACGGACTGAATGCGGGATATTGAATCTAGACGATTCTAATGGAACCGGCTCGCACTGGGTCGCTTTTTCAAAAAACGGCAGGGACAAAATATATTTCGACAGCTATGGCCTGCCCCCTCCTACAGAACTGGTAAAGTATTTGCAGAGTCCCGTGTACTACAATAGCGAGCGCGTGCAGCCCGACAACGAAGTGTTTTGCGGTCATCTATGCCTGCACGTCCTGAAAAAAACATGCAAAGATGGAGTGACTTTTCAAGAAGTTATAAACAGCCTGCATTGAAAATTATATTCAGATGTAAAAAATGCCTGTTGATAAATTTGGACATACAGATTCAGGATCTACGCAAAGAGTAATTGCTGGGGGAGTTACTGAAAGTCAAGTAAATAGTACTTTTCTAAGGCTAGATGGAGCAAACCCAGCGACCGGAGATCTAAATATGAGTGGTCATAATATTAGAGGTCTGCCTACAACGAATACAGCGAATACTCCGGAAGCGGGAATAGATGAGGCTGTGAGTCGGGGGCAAGTAATAGATTTACTGCAGAATCACGATGACGTCCCGACCGACAATAATCATTTGACGAATAAGAAATACGTCGATGAACAACTTACTTCGAAAGTGGCGGCGGTGGTAGGGCCCGCGGTTAGTGCTTACAGTTCAACTCAACAGGCTATACTCGCTAGAACTCACACTGTAGTTACTTTTGACGTAATAAGATGCGGTACCGCAAGACACGGTATTGAACAGGGTATCGGAACGACTTCTTTCTTCCCCAGTAAAGCCGGGTACTATATCGTTTCGGCGTACATAGAATTTTGTAACAATAGTAATTCCGCGTATGGCACCGTCCACCTGTATAAAAATGGGGTGTCGTACGTGCAAATTGCGGGCGGAGGGGCTACGGGCGGTTCGTACAACCATTCAACCGGTAGTGCCGTAGTTTTTCTAGACGAGTTCGATTACCTCAACATACACGCTTTTTCATCTATCGCTACGCGCATATTAGCTAGAGACTTTTCAGCGGTATTCATACGGCCCTAATTAATAAAAATTATTATATTCAAAATGCCTGTTGATAAATTTGGACATACAGATTCGGGATCTACTCAAAGAGTAATTGCAGGGGGCGTTACGCTGTCCCAAGTAAACAGTACTTTTCTAAGGTTGGATGGAGCAAATCCGGCGACTGGGAATCTAAATATGAATGGCAACTGCATCAATGGCCTGCCAATAACGAATACTCAGGATCAGGGAGTGGATGAAGCGCTAAGTTGGGGACAAGCCATAGAGTTGATTACGAATCATGTCGACTCTCCGTCAAACGATAATCATTTGACGAATAAAAAATACGTGGACGAACGAATTGCTGAGGTCGCATTTGGCCCGGCGTTTAGTGTTTACGCCCTCTTGGCTCAGGCTATCATCGCCTACACAATAACGCAAGTAACATTTGGAACTGTAAAATTCGATCCGGATAATTGTCTAGTCAATTCGAACCGTTTCCTTCCTCGGAAAGCCGGCTGTTACATGGTTACGACGTGTTTGGAAATACGCGACAATAGTGCTAAATATAACGAAAGTATTGGCTTGTACAAAAGTGGGGGAGTGTACGCGCATATTGTCGGCGGCGGAGGTGCGGATGGGTTGAAAAAATATGTATCTAGCACTAGCCTAGTTCGATTAACTAATACCGATTATCTCGAGATATTTATTACTTCGCCTAATCCGGTAAATATTTTCGTTCGCGATTTTTCAGCAGCATACTTACGACCTTAGAATTCAAAACCGAATCAAGTTTTGAATTTGAATACAACACTTCTACACTTCATCGACCATTCTATCATGAACTTCAATATACCACGCTCATTTTCTGACCGTCCGATTGAAACCTCAGTAACTTGTCTGAAATCACCACTGCGTACGCTTCCGTATTAGCCAGCGGCGCCGTATTGAACGTGCCTTTGATCTGGATATCGACCACCGATGACTTCAGACGCTCGGATTGCTTGCTCACGTCAAACACCATAATCGGAAACAGATCTTTGAAGTCCGAGGGTGTGATATTGCATTGCGTCATTAGTTCGTCCATTCCATAGTATTTTTCACTGAACGCGGCTGCTGCTCGGTACGCCCGCGCGAATTGTTGATTTGGAAATGATAGGTTGTAGTCGACAACTGGGTATCGGTCCTGGTTCATCATCACGAACATGTTCTTCAGATCGCAATGATTGAAAATGGATGGATTTTGTTCTTGATCGCCGCTTTTGTCGGTTTGAAAACCCAAGATGATATACCTAGGCTTCTCAGGTAATGTCTTGACGCTAAGTCTCCAGCTAAAATTAGTCGACTGTGCGACGGAGGTGGTATCGCATTGACGGGCTCTGTACGCAACTGGCAACGACGCTTTCGATTCGATCGTTTTGTACAATTGCATCTTCTCCATATCCGCGGGAATAACGTGCGGCATGAACCACGAGATTTTATCCAGCCTAACTTTCCCTGCGGCCACTGCGCCCGCGGCGGCTGATCTAAAAATTGCGTCATCATCGGCCTTACGAACAAGAGTTAGCGTATGTTTCACACCAAAAACAACCTTGTCGTAATCATCGCAAAATCCGAAAATATGCTTCAATGGAACTACAAAGCTGAAAGTACCTTTGGCATTTGGTTTTTGAATTATATACGACTGTCTCACGGCGAAACCTTGATTATTCGCGATAGCAGCCGTCGCTCCGCTGTCCTTGTACCACAACTGATTCAGACCTTGAGCTAGTTGAAAATCATTCGGGTATTTGAGTAATCCGAGCATCGTCGTTGCTTGACCTGGGTGAAATATCGATTCAATTTCCTGATTCGACAGGGAATACGAAATTTGGCTGAAAAGATGCATGAGCCCATTATTCGTAAGAGTTGCTTCATCGGCATTGACGTAGAAGGTGGTGGGGTTGTCCGCCTTCGTCAATCTACCCTCGAACAGCAGGTAAGATTCCGCCGGATGACAAAATAGATCTTGAAGTTCGATATTTATTCTAATCTCGCCGGAGGTGTTTAGATTCGCCCCCGATATCGGCTCATACTCGTACCATTCGTAGCGTTCGACGCTTTCATCGCTCAATGGTTGTTCGGTAAATCTCAGAATATCAGATGATTGCATTTTTACTATTACGCGATAATATTTTTTACGCGACCTTCATTCCGGCGCCGTTTAGCTCGCGTACTAAATCTTGTATCGATATGACGCCGCTCTTCTTCAGACCATCCCCCATCATCAGATTATTAATATTCGAGATATTTGGGCTCGACCCGACGCCGCTCAGCCGCTCTAAAATTTGTATAGTTTCTGGCGTAATTTTCTTGGAGGTGGGAGTAGGAGTAGGGGCAGGAGTAAACAGTTTGGCTACTGCTTTGTCCACTAATCGTTTGCCGGCATCGATTGCGGTTGTTTTCCCAACATCGATGGCCTTTTTCCCAATTTCTTTCGCCGCGTCTTTACTCGCGTTGAGAGCGGTCGTTGCTAATTGTTTGGCTGCGTTCGACGTTACTAGTCGTTTGAAAAATCCCGAAATTGTATCGAATATTCCCGATCCTCCGATAACGTATTGTTTTCTATACCTCCTTCTATTAATGACTTGCATTTTTTCTGCATTTTACAATGTCATCATTATATTTTTGTAAGCATCTTTACTCAGCACTTCCTGCCTCAATAACGCGTCGCACATCGCCACGATCTCGTTTCTCACGCCGGTATTGCCTGCTTTGAAGCTTTGAAATCGTAGTTCTAGCTGTTTCGCTAACACGTTTGGATCTTCGGAAATAACGATTACGCCACCCACGCCTTTACCCACCGCATTACGAGTCCTCTTTTCCCATATCGGTTTGATAATTTCCCGATATTTGACGCTCGAAGATGCTTTGGGTTTGTTAGGATTTTTTGGCTGTCTGATAGCATCCGACGCGAGTAGAATCTCGGCGTAATCGTCTCTATCATTATTATCGTATATCGACGTGTTCGGCTGTTTCATCGTCAACAACTCCCAAAGCCCCGGTGTTCCGCTATACGTCTTATTTCCAACCGTCACATCGTCTCCTTGAATAAAAATCGGAGTGTCGCCGATGTAGAATTGACTATTTTTTGATCGTATTCCGAACGTCGTGTCTACGATTTTTCTATCGGAGGCGTATTGATGAAGGTACTTGGTGGCTACATCACCTAATTCTAAAGTTCTAATATCCTCAGTCGGATCGTCGCTATACGCTTCTATCGAGGGATACTGAGGAAATTGAATCTTCAACGAAGCGGGTAGCGTCTGTAGTGCGTTTGTAGTAGCTATCGAGTTTTCTTTGATGGCGGATAGTAAGACATTTTGCTCTTTGGAAATTGCGGATTGCGAATCGACGATAGGCTTGTACAGCTTGGTTAGTTCTTGTTGCAGCCCCGAATCCCCCAATCTCTCCGATAAAAAGTTTTGTTGAATATTCTTCTTGGACTTCAGAAACTCTTCGACTATGAAATTTCTTTTCGCCGGGTCATCTATCTTTAGAAACGACATTTTTAATAAAAAATTTAATGTTTTTCGACATGTTTTACGATGTGTTTTTCTACATGTTTTTCGACGTGTTTTTCTACATGTTTTTCGACATGTGTAAAAACACAAGTTAGACGTATTTTCAGACATAGCGACATAGGTCTACATACGTCTACAAAACTCTACAAGTCTACATGATTTCATACATGTTCGCGTTAGTCGTCTTTCTCACAGTTTCGGTATTTTTCTCAAACATGCTTTGAAAGGACTGCCTGACTTCCTCTCTTCCCCGATCGATGAGTGATTGTTTCGTTTCCTCATCCATCGCGTCTATCGCAACTTTCGACTTACTTTTGATTTCTTCTTTCATGCCATTGAATTTTTCAATCTCACTTAGAATCAGAGAATATTCCTCGTCTGAAATGTGATCATCCACGAGTGCTTTTGAAATATGGTCGCTGATCGTGTTGAGCTTCGCATCAGCTAGCGTTTTGATCTTTTCATGCTTCTCCGCCTTCAGGGCGAGCTTTTTACAGATTCGGCTGCCGATTATACTCAATAGCCCCGCACCTAGCGCTGTCCCTTCCATAACAATAGCGATGGGGGTTGCAATTATGGTGGCTAGTACACCGATTCCCGAAATTCCGAGCCCCATCGTGATCGCCATGAGGACGTTGTCTACTACGCCGATTACGCTCACACTTCTATGGTACTTTTTACTCAACGCTGCTCTTTTGTCGCGTTCTTGCTCGATCTCCTTTTTGATTTCGCTAATCTTCTGAAGCCGATACGTTTGTGCAGACCCCGCGGCTATTTGTATTTCACCTTCCGGCGCGGAGGGTGTTATATTTGTTAGGTTTGGATAGAGTTTGATGCCTTCGTATTCCATTCTTTTATTTATTAGCAATATATATTTTTTTTACCGTTGATAGTTTACACAGCATAGCGAATCTCCTTCGTTTATCGTTACCGCCGAATCGGAGTTGTTTTGAATGGAAACTATGATATCATCAATCACATCTTCTGAAATCACCCCGTCTAGTAGGCTGCATCGTCGTTCTTTGATACTCTGTCTGAGGGAAACGAGACAAAGACCTGCCGCCATTTCTACACCCAGCCCAAGCCTTAGCGTATTTGCCGCCTTTGGTTGTATCGTAATATCATTTTGCGCAAAAATCTCCCATCGCAGACCCCCTAGTTGTCTTACTGGGGTGCGGGTAACACCGCTCGTAATCTTCCAAAAGACTGAAACGGGCTGCGTTCTAACCTCTACCGGTCTAGTTGGTTTAGTTCCAAATTTGTGTATTGGTCTCGACATTTTACATATGATAATTTATAATATCATGCCGAGAATCGGAATGTTTCGAAACGGCGAGTTGGGGCCGAGCAAAAGTCCTTCGCCACTCACATAGCCCGACCCTGTTTTCATGTAAAGCCCGGATCCCATTATCGATGCGCCTTTTTGCCACGGAGACAAGTACAACCCGGATCCGGCCGCTCTTATTTTGCACGCTATGTCACCTTTCTTGACATACATTACGCCCGAACCGCTGATTTTATCGACAAGTTTCGATCCAGCCGCAGCACCTAACCCACCTACTGCGCCCTGGGCTAAACTTGGCAGTACGCTACCAAGAAGGAACCGTCCCGCTGTCGCTAGAAACGGAAGTATAGCGCCTATGAATCCACCTTCGACTTTCTTGTTGTTCTCCAATTGCGTTTTACTCATTTTAATAATCATGCCAGTTCCTTTTTGGTAGGCAGCCGCCATTTTATTGATTTGCGCCTGGGTGAGAGCCAAAACGTGTTCGCCATTCAAATCATCGTGCGATAGTTTGATACTCACGCCGCTCCCCGCTTGAAGTGATCTTTTAATTTTGTCTTGTTGCGCTTCTGAAATATTAACTTTTACGCCCGTGTAACGATTCATTTTATTAATAAATTACAAAAACTTTCAAACTTCCCTGATGTGAAATCGAATCGCCAATTCTTCACCTCGAAGATTTAGTAGGTTCCCGTGTTGGTCTGTGAGCCTCGTTTCCATCGTTGAAATTGTAGATAGCAAAATCGGGAGATATATCAAATTATGTGGCACTTCGATAATCTTGTAACCCGGGCCTACGTTCGGGAAAAAAGAATATATCACGTTTTCCGATGTTCCGTTAGTGTACGAAGACCCGATAATGTCGCTGGCCACTCTCAGGCTGCTTACACTCATTATATTTACCAAGTCCTCCGATTCATTGTATCCGCCCGAATAGATCCATCTGTTGAAACCTAGAACCTTTCCAATCGAATTCTTTGGCGTAAAGTCAACCATATACTCTGCTTCTATATTTACCACAGACCTCAGAGTATTGGTGTTTGGCGCTATTGAGATACAGTAATTTCCATTTACTCCGTCGTAATGTCCATTCCCCTTCATGACCCTCTGTATATATTCGTTGATATCCGTTATTTCATAGCAACCCTCTGGAACTTCAATGTTTACCCAATCTGTGCTGGAATTCGGCGAATACCTGAAGCCGTTGTTTGTCGCATCGATATTAGGAAAAGAATAGTACGTCTCGAGGGCAACTAAGGCCATTTCATATTTCTTATTCTTCTCCAGTTCGAGTAGTGGATTAAACTTCGTTCTGATTCGCGTGCTCTTTTCGCTGAGAAAAATGGAAAATGATGTTTTTGGTTCCGTGTTGCAGGCCGTCTTTTCCGTGTTTTCCGATATCTGTTTGAGAAGCGATGATTCCATTTTTACTATACAATACAATTTTACAATGGCGGATCCTCGATTATATAAAATTCGTCGAGTCCGCATCGGTATTTACCATTGTACTTGTCGCTAGTCAGGTCTAAAACCACGAATCTATGAGGTTGCTCCCATACTGTTTTGCATAGTTTTCGAAATTCATCTTTCGACATGTCTGTACTCACATGATCGTTGTAAATATGATTACAATTTTTCAGGTCTTGTTTGAACAGGCAAATAAAGTTCGCGTTTTCTCTGATTGTTTGGCGTGGTAATTTGAAATAATTCTGGGCGAGGTAAAAACAATCTACATTACTATGCCTCCCCCGATTGTAATACGTTTCACATTTGTTTTGTTTTTCCAATTGAAGATCATCAAAAATCATCAGGTTCTTCTTTTCAGCGCTCAAATCTCTCGGGTCTGGTACATCATCGGCGCTCTCAAAGAACTTGGCAATTATATCGGATTTAGCTTCTGAGTTTTTTGCCATTTCCTCCATAACAAGGTCTGGTGACGCATTTAGGCCCACGATTTCATCTCGGTGCTCGAACAACCGAACGATCGCTGCTTTCGGTAATTTTTCTTCGTATGCTTTTTTGATAATACGATATTCCGGTTGAAACAGAGAAGTGCCGAATACTTGTAAGTTATTATAATCCAGCCCGTCTGGCCTGAGTAAAAGATTGAGAAGAAGCGTTGTTTTTCCACACGCCGATTTCCCAACTATCAAACCGCGTATGCTTTTGGGTAACAACGGATTATTGAATCTTTTCGAGAGCGCTGTGCCCCAACTCATATCTCTAATCTCCATTTTAAAAATATATATTATTAAAAACGAAATGTATTGCGTAAAATGTAAAAAACAGACCCAGACGACAGATGTGCAGAACGCCGTGGCTAATAATGGGAGATCGATGCTCAGAGGTGTTTGCGTCGTATGCGGGAAAACAAAAACTCAATTCGTGAAGGCGTCCGCTGTTGCGCAAGGTGGGGATCTAGTTAGTTCACTGAACGCTGCCACTAGCAACATTAAATTACCTTGGGCCAAGTTTGCTGGTGAGGTACATTTGCCAGGCCATCAGTTTACTGGTCCCGGTACTAGACTAGATTTGCGTCTGAATCCCAACGAAACCCCCAAAGATTGGAGCAAACCTATAAACAGGGTAGATAGCGCGGCATATATTCACGACCTGGCATACAATCACCACACTGATACGGCTTCTAGGAATGTCGCTGATAGAGCAATGATAAACCAGCTGAATAATATACCTAATCCAAGCGTGCGGGAACGAATAGAGAGGGCGATAGTCAAACCTATTTTGTCCGCTAAAACAAGCCTAGGTTTGGGTTTTAAAAAAGCCAAAAATTACAGCAGGTCCCGAAATGGACTAATCAATTAGCGAATGAATTACACAAACCAGTAGTGAGAAATTTTAGGACGAGGCGGGTCCGTGTTGGCGGGATTGACCAGATTTGGGCAGCTGACCTAATCGACATGCAGGCCTTCGCCAGAGATAATGATGGCGTGAAATTTCTATTGACCGTTATAGGTGTGTTTTCCAAGTATGGGTGGATCGTTCCATTACATGACAAGAGTGGGAAGTCTACAGCCGATGGGTTTGTGAAGATACACGGGGGTGGTCGACAGCCTGTCAAAGTTTGGTGCGTCATAGGGGAAAGAATTTTATAACAAAAATGTAAAGAATTTAGTCGAGTTGTATTCTACCGAGAACGAGGGGAAAAGTTGTATCGTAGAAAGATGGGTGCGTACGATGAAAGAGAAGATGTTCAAGTACTTCACAGCTAATTCAACTAGAAGATATATCGATGTATTAGATGAGATGGTTAGTAATTATAATGACACGAGACATTCTTCGATCAAAATGACCCCCGCGAAGGCTAGTATGAAAGTGAACGAAAAGACTGTATTTATGAATTTATACGGCGACGAGATTTCAGAGCCTATTGTACCAAAGTTTACAATCGGCGATCGAGTCAGAATAACTAGGAAGAAGAACATTTTTGACAAAGGATATATACCTAGATGGACAGAGGAGGTTTTTGTAGTATCTCAGGTTCAATATACAGATCCGCCAACTTACAAGATCACTGATTCTAATTCTGAGGAAATACAAGGCTCTTTTTACGACCAGGAGCTACAGAAAACAACTCAAGAAATATTTAGAATCGAAAAAGTGATTAGGAAACGCGGGAAGAAATGTCTCGTGAAGTGGTTGGGCTACCCAGACTCGTTCAATTCATGGATTAATAACGAAGACTTGGTGACATTGTGACACGATTATAAACCAACGGTGTAAAATCGTTTGCGATATTGTAATCCCATATCTACGTCGTAGGCCACTCACGCTCTTACATCACACAGGCATGAGTTGCCATTGCATTGACAATTAACGGCGATGATCTCGTTGTCGATCAAACTAACATCACACGGGGGCGAGTTGCCATTGCGCCGGCGACGAACGACGGTAATCGTGCCCGGCCCTTGTTGACGATCCGGCCGTGGATTCTTGCATGGGCATTCATCGACGCAGCATTCGCGGGTGTGGGCGTCAATTTTAGCAATGAACTTCGCTATCCACCGTCTTGTAAAATATGCATGCTTGCCGCTGCGCTCGGCGATTTTTCGTAATTCAGTAACAGTTTTCTTCGAGTAGTCCATTTTGTATACGCCGGAGAATTTTTTTTTTTACTTTTTTTTTATTTACTTTTTTTACTTTTTTTACTTTTTTTACTTTTTTTACTTTTTTTTATACTTTTTTTACTTTTTTTTTTTTACTTTTTTAAGGCTGTACTGGTCAAATGGGCGAAGGTCAAGGCTGTACTGGTCAAATGGGCGAAGGTCAAGGCTGTACTGGTCAAATGAGTCAGCCGCCTTATTGGGCCTCTACTCACACACTCACCCAGGGTGTCACGACAACTCGTCTAACGACAATTCGTCTAACGACAAGTGGTCTCCGGACAATTCGTCTAACGACAACTGGTCTACTGACAACTTATCCAGCACTTGAGAAATGGAAGCTGGATAACAGTTTTTAGAGGTGAAATGGAGGTTGGATTGATGAAAAACGCTAGAAAAATTGAATCTGGATGATGGTTCTCTTACAGGTGAAATAGAAGCTGGATTGACGAAAGTAACGCATGATAAATAAAAGCTGGATGAAGGTATTTCTAGATGTGAAATGGAAGCAGGATTGATAAATAAACCACTTAAGCAATGGAAGCTGGATGAGGATATTTTATATATGAAATAGAAGCTGGATTGACTAAAATAACAGGCGAGAAATAGAAGCTGGATGAAGGTATTTTTAGATTTGACGTAGAAACGGGTGCATGTTGAAATACATGAATGAAAATCATCAATCCAGCTTCCATTTAAGCAAAAAAATCATTTTCGTAAATCCAGCTTCTATTTCATCAATACTATTCGTCTGTAGACCAGTTGTCGTTAGACCAATTGTCCGGAGACGAGTTGTCGTTAGACGAGTTGTCGGTAGACCAGTTGTCGTGGAAGCCTCAACCAGTGCTCAAAGTGTAGAAAAAGTAGTGCCAGGACGCCCTTAGAGTGCCAGGACGCTACTTACCTTTTCAGTCTCTTCTGACAAAATAAGTGGCAGGACGGCATTCAGATTTGAAAATAAGTGCCAGGACACCGTCCATGGCACACTTTAAGCCCTGCGCTCAACGTTGAGAAGAACGATTGCAGTTGGAGATGTAGAAAATTCGCTATTGGATTAAGTCTGCGATACAGTCATTTGTACCACTTTCATAGCATAATTTGTAGACAGTAAGCATTCTGATGTAGAGTTCAAACTAACTACATTCTTATCCAAGAATTGCCTTCTTTTCCCAACATTATTAAGACTAGTAGTATAAGCTTACTACTGCACATAACGACGAAATGTTATGGTATGTTTACTGAGCATGCACTTAAAGTCTTTTGTTTCCCAGATCATTATTAGTTTTTTCTAATGTTTAGAATATTTTTTACTATTGTTAATATTGGTTCCACGACAACTGGTCTACCGACAACTCGTCTAACGACAACTCGTCTCCGGACAATTGGTCTAACGACAACTGGTCTACTGACCAATAGTAGGCCTATTGATGAAATAGAAGCTGAATTTACGAAAATGTTTTTTTTTGCTTAAATGGAAGCTGGATTGGTGATTTTCATTCATGTATTCCAGCATGCATCCATTTCTACGTCAAATCTAAAAATACCTTCATCCAGCTTCTATTTCTCGCCTGTTATTTTAGTAAATCCAGCTTCTATTTCATATATAAAAATATCCTCATCCAGCTTCCATTACTTAAGCGGTTTTCTAATCAATCCTGCTTCCATTTCAGATCTAGAAATACCTTCATCCAGCTTTTATTTATCATGCGTTATTTTCGTCAATCCAGCTTCTATTTCACCTGTAAGAGAACCATCATCCAGATTCCATTTCTCTTGCGTTTTTTCATCAATCCAACCTCCATTTCACCTCTAAAAACTGTCATCCAGCTTCCATTTCTCAAGCGCTGGATTAGTTGTCAGTAGACCAATTGTCGTTAGACGAATTGTTTCGGAGACCACTTGTCGTTAGACGAGTTGTCGTTAGACGAGTTGTCGTGACACCGTTAATATTATACTCAAAATATACTAACTAACTGAACTAACCAGCTTATTGTATTCCTAGTTAAATTATGCTGAGGTTACTTGGTCAATGGTCATTACTAAAGATACAACCGTAGCGCTACGTACGGTTGTTGCCTTAATAAAATATTTGATTTGATTTACTTGATTTTATTACTGAAGATAATATTGTAATCACGGTTGGATTGTCACATAATTATTCAAATTCTTCGTTGTTTTGTTGTCTTTGATGGTGAAATTTTTAATAGGCCTTTGCTTAGGCTAATTCTATGACTCCGATTGGTAAAGGATTTATCACGAGAATGCTATAATAGTTAACTTGTTTGACGATAATACGGTAACGGCCCACTATTCCGAGGGTCCACTATTCCGAAGGTCCACTATTCCGAAGGTCCACTATTCCGAGGGTCCGCTATTCCGAAGATTGTTATAATCCATACACCTCTCCCTCCCTCTCTCCCTTCCTCCCTACCTCCCTCCTTCCCTCCCTCCTTCCCTCCCTCCCTCTCTCCGTCCGTCCGTCCGTCCCTCTGTATCCCTCCCTCCCTTCCTTCTCCTTCTCTCCTCCCACCCTCCTTCCTTCACCCTCGGTGTGAGGGAGGAGGGGAGGGGAGGGAGCGGGACGAAGAGGGAGGGGAGGGAGCGGAGGGATGGAGGAGGGAGGGATGCAGGGAGGCAGAGGAATGGACGGAGGGATGGATGGATGGAGGGAGGAGATGGAACTGGGAGAGGGAGAAGGGTAGGGTGGAGTGGGAGGTGGAGGGGAAGAGAGGGAATAGGGACGGTAGGAGGTAGAGGGGGATGGGAGGAGGTAAGGGGAAGATGGGGTAGGCAGGGGATAGGGAGGAGATGGGAAGGGGAGGGGTGGGAAGGGAAGGGAAAAGGAAAAGGGGAGAAGATGGGAGAAGGAAAGGGGAAGGAAGAGGATAGGGATGGGGAGGGGATAAGGGAGGGGTAAGCGGGATGGTGCGGGTAGGGGAGGTGGAATGGAGGTAGGAGGGATTGTTGGACACTCTTTTCAGCCACAGCAACGCGTGCACAGGTTCAGCTAGTATATAAATAAAAATATAAAAGTTTTTTCAAGGATCTCGGAAAGCTTTTGACCGATCCCTTTCAAAATTTTACCAAAATGTTCCGTTCAAATATGATCGGGTTTGTAAAATGTTTCTTGGCAAAAGCGCAAACTTTTCGACAATTAAAAACAACTGTGCATTCGATTCGAACAATTTCGATTTCAAATTTACACAACGTGCATTTTAACGCGGCCGCGTTTTTATGGCGCATATTCGCACGTCTTTTTATAGCGCATATAGGCCCTACATATGTGGCTGTCGGTTGTACACAATCAAGGATCTCGGAAGGTTATTCACCGTTCTTGACAGATTCCTTTCAAAATTTTACCAATTTCGAATACGATCGCTTTTGTAAATGCTTTTTTTAAAGCGCAATCTTTTCGCACAACTTTGCATTCGATTCGAGCGATTTCGATTTCAATTTTCACACAACCTTGCCTTCGCGAATGCGGCCGAGTGGAGGGGGCAGGGGAGGAGGAAGGGAGGGGTTGGGGAGGTGGTAGGGGAGGGGAGGGGACGGGAGGGAAGGGGACGACAGGGGAGGGGAGGAAACGGAGGGGAGGGAACGGAGGGAGGGAGAGGTAGAGTGAGGAAAGCATAGTAAGGGAGGTAGAAAAGGAGGGTTGAACGGTCTTTTCAGCCACAGCAACGCGTGGCCGGGTACAGCTTGTAATGTATAAGATTGATGAATAATGATTCCTGCTCAAAGCACGACTACTGCAATTCTCTTTTCCTCAACCTCGAATCCAAAAACCTCAAACGTCTGTAACTAACCCACAGCTTACTAGCCCGTGGTGTCATCAGGACGGGAAACCCAAGCACAATCATAATTGGGCTATCACTCCCATTCTCAAATTACTCCGTTGACTAAAAATCCCCGAGCTTCATAAGTTCGGAGATTACTGTAACGGCCCGCTATTCCGAGGGTCCACTATTCCGAATATCCGCTGTATTTTGTTCTGTATCCTTGGTGGTTATAGGTTTACGGTGAGTTAGGATTAGGTTTAGGGTTCGGAATAGTGGACCTTCGGAATAATGGACCCAAACCTGACTGATTTATCATAATAGGCGTATAACAGTGCAATCTTCGGAATAGTGGACCTTCGGAATAGCGGACCTTCGGAATAGTGGACCCTCGGAATACTGGACCCTCGGAATAGCGGACCCAAACCCGATAATACACCGTGACTCAAAAAAGTAAGCCAAATTGTTTTGCATATATCTCTAATACAAGCAATTTTCTGTCAGATTCAATAAAAAATAAGCCAAACAATTTTTTTTTACATCTCTGATGTCTGATGAGTAATCATAAAAACTTTTTCTAGATATTTAGGGAATTGAACCAAGAATAAGATTCCAAAATTTCATGTCATAAATGTGAAGGGATAGAAGGATATGGATATTTCAACTTCATCACCCGAAATTTCAGTTTTCAGCAAGTCTGTTATTGTGTATACTTCATTACTCCCACATTATGGCCTCCGAACAGTCCAGATTTGAATCCTGTCGACTATAAAATGTGGAGCGTGATGCAAGATCGAGCCTACCAGACAACAATCCATGATATAAACGATCTGAAGCAACGCTTGTTGGAAGTGCGGGATGGCCTGAACCAGAGGATAATCGACGTTGCTGTTGCCATTGCCATGGCGCCAGCGCCCTTAGGCTTGCGTGCAAGCAGGAGGGGGACATTTTGAGCATCTTATTTAACCCATTTACCGCCAACGTTGCAAAAACGCAACGTACTGGTAAAAAATTGTGGAAAAATTAACAACGACCGAAACCTGCACGAATCTATTTTTACTTACTTAGTGGGTGTTTACTAAGTATGCTGTTACCAAATATAATTTTATTTATAGACATTTTATATTTTTTTGAATTTGTCCAAATTTGGTTTTTTTGGCTTCTGCTTAGGGTGTTTTGTTCAATAATATTTTTTCTCATAACGGGTCAAAATTTCTTAGAAGCGAAGCTGTACGATTGGAATACTAATGTGAATAATTAGCGCCATTTGTTTATTAAATTTATATCTCATTGTATTCTGAAAGCGTAATCTGCGAAATTTTAATGTTGCGTTTTCGCAACATCGGCGGAATGCGCTATGCGAATTATGTTGCGTTTTCGCAACTTCGGCGGAATACGCTATACGCATTATGGCACGTAGGCTACAATACATGTAGTAACTCATATAAACTTATATGAACTTTCGATTGCTTGCAAAATAACTACCTGGGGTACTTGGAGTTTCCCAGGAAATTTCTGGTTTCCGCCCCACCAGCGCCAACTACGGGGCGGAGTATCACACCCAGCCTCCGGACAGCCCCTACCTCTCTGGGGTAACCGGCGTTGACGTAGCTCGGAAAGCTTCAGCTTTCCCCGCCCTCGCCTCTACCCACTACCCCGCCCTCTCAACCCCATCCAGTTCCACGCTCTCCCACCCCACCCCACTCCGTACCCATCCCTTCATCCAACCCACCCCTACCCATGCATCCACGCCTGCCGCCCTCCCTAACATGCTTCCACCGCTCTGGTGTCCCCCCAGTGTTATCCAGTAAATTTAGATTTGTGACTACCAACACCAACCGCCATTCCTGGCCTCACCACCACCACCACCCCACCCACCCCACCACCACACCACCCCACCCACCCCACCACCACCCCACCCACCCAACCTACCCCCACGTCACCAGTCACCACCTACCTCGCTGCCACCCCACGGAGTCCCCATCCTCTTCTCTGAAGTAACCGGCGCTACCCATAGGCGCAACCACCCTATGGGACCCACGGGACGCGTCCCCCCAATTTTTAGTGGTCCCCTAACGTTATTATTATGGTTCCCCCAACTTTTAGGACGTGATTCATTATGGTACCCCCCCCCCCAACTTTTAGGACGTGATTGCACCTATTGCGCTACCCATGAAATTTCGAGACAAAAGTTTTTGTTCACCCAGAAAGCCACCGCCCACCCCATCCCTGGTGGGCCACTGTGGGCGGGGTGTGTCCTTGTGGGCGAGAGGTCGCTGTGGGGGCACTCGGTCTAGCTGTCAGCTTCGGATTAGATGTGAAACTAGGTCGAAGATCTGGAAATAGCGATATTTGTTATTTTCCGGCCGCCCATCGCCCCCCCCCCTACAGTGAGGGGTAAAAGCCAGTCCATCCACTGGATGGCCCTGGCGGCCCTCTGTTCAAGTGCAAGGTTTCAGGTCAATAGCAGCGAAACTGTGGGCGTAGCCTACATTCTGGAAAACACACACACCTACATAGTCACAACTGTCAAATTCACCTCAATAGGCATAGATAAAGTTCACCTTTCTTGCCGTTGTTGCGAAAACGCAACGTCCTGAAACTAGGTCACAACAAATAATTTTAATAAAATTGCACTCTCAGAAGTCTATTGGCATCGTATTGATGATATACTATCAGCTGCAGCTTGATACCTTGGCTATTTCTCATAGCGGCGGTAAATGGGTTAATTAAATTATCAAACCATTCTGTTGGGGTAGTTCAATTCTCTACATATCTGGAAAATTTTAGAATGATTAATCATCAGGCATTGGAGATTATAGGGAAACAGTTTATCGAATCTGACAGAAAATTGCTTGTAAACTGCAATTTCGCGCCCCACAATGTTGAAATACATGAAAAAAATCATCAATCCAGCTTCTATTTATCATAATTTTTATATCTCTTCTCTTGCATCTGAATTTCCTGGCTTTGACTCTGCAACCACGGTTCATGACTTCGGTGTCCAACTTGACCAAGAACTCACTTTTGCTCCTCAACTTCACCGTCTTGCTTATAGAATGTGTCAATGTGCGATCTATGGAACAGGCGCAGCTCAAGTGGGAGGCCAATCCATACTAGCGTGTTATTCAATACGCTACCTGGCCCTCGATTTGTCTACGGCACAAAAGAATGTGTATTCGAAATAATTGCAAAAAGTTGTGCTCTGCGAATAGGGTGAATACTGAATAACTGAATAACCATTACATTTTCTATAACAGATGAAAAACCTCTAAGTTGAACATTTTTACATATTCGCTAGAGGACGGGATGTACTTTCACAAACTCAGGTTCACTCGTCACCGACGTCAAGCACTTTAGTCGCTCGCCATTTTGTTTGAGTGACCGTTTTTGAAACCAGATTATGGGAAGATTCTGTTTTAATTTCAAACATGGTTAGATTATAATTCTACAATATATCATTGCGTATAATCTTGAGATTAATCCCGAAGATTGCGTGCCCATATACAAAACAATATTGTTGGCAACGACTGCACTTAAATAGAGCGCATCATCCCACAATACAAAGCGGCCAGTAAGTAATCAATCGAAGCAATTGGGGATATATGACGGTTAAATATGAAGTAAATAGAAACGAATAGAAAGGATAAAGTACCACGATTTGGAAATATGAATAATATAAAAATAGGCCTGCTTCGATTGATTACTTACTTACTGACCGCATTACGGGCTGAGTTCTATTCTTTAGAAAATGCAATTGTGTCTATGAGTCTTCAATAATAGAATAGTGATGATAACATTGAATATACAACAAAAATTGAATATCTGACGTGATCTGTTTTATAAGTTATTCATACAGGGTTTAAACATGCACGCATAAAATTAGATAAAGCTCTGGAGCTGTAACCTTTCATTATTACTAACCAGTCACTCAACAACAAAATGAAAACTAAAACTGTCAGTCATCATCATGTTGTTCTCTACCAGTTGGCAGGTACGCACATCTGGTGGCATCTCCTACAGGGCACTAATGAAATTATGTTTTCTATAGTTTTTTAAGCCTATAAAAACAATTTCTACAAAAATAATAAACTGCTGCTTTTGTTTTAGTACACATGGAAGACGAGAAACGTTTAGTTGAAGATTCAAGTATCGTTGCTATTAATCTTCACCAAGAACATTACATTGGAGATTTGTGTCAACTTTCATGAATCTCAACTGTTTGCTATTTGGTTAAAATCATACTGTGCAATAGCGTTGAGGCATGCAATTTCACAAACATTCAATAGTTTCCATAATTATTATATTCGCCAGTATTTGTTTGTCTTGCTAATTTATTTCTTTAATCGAAAGATGACTTCTAGTGACAAACCAAGCAAGACACCAATCTTCTAAGCATCTGAAATGCACCCAGAAATGGAACTTTTATTATTGCTTAAAGTGAACAATGCTGGTGTTTGAACAACAAATGCTGTACATTGAACAGTAGTACTTGGAAAAAGTCATCATCCGACTATTGCGATTGCAAAAGCAAATACGAACCACGTGTACAGTTCTCCAATATCTAAAAACCATATAGAAAACGCGATCATCTATGAGATATTCAACGAGTGGAAACAGGACAGATTGTGAGTAGTCGAATAATCGAGTAGACTGATGGCAAATAAGAGAGTTGAAGAAATTCAATACAGTTGCCAGCTATGTACAAAATTATTTAGTAGAAATGATACCCTGAAAAGGCACATGAGAATCCATACTGGAGAAAAACCATACAGTTGTCAGCTATGTAAGAAGTCATTTAATGATAATGGTTATCTGAAAATACACATGAGAACCCATACTGGAGAAAAGCCATACACTTGTCAGCTATGTCAAAAGTCATTTAGTCATGGTGGGCATTTTAAAATGCACATGAGAATCCATACTGGAGAAAAGCCATTCAGTTGCCAGCTCTGTGAGAAGTCATTCAATCAAAATGTTCATCTGAAATCGCACATGAGAATCCATACTTGAGAAAAACCATACAGATGCCAGCTATGCCAGAAATCATTTTCAGAAGGTAGTTCTCTGAAGAGGCACTTGAGAACTCATACTGGAGAGAAACCATTCTGCTGCCAGTTATGTCTGAAAATGTTTAATCACGATTCTTCTCTGAAGGCTCACATTAGAATCCATACTGGAGAGAAACCATTCAGTTGCCTGTTTTCCCATAAATCATTTTCAGAAAGTGGTTATCTGAAAAAGCACATGAGAATTCATACAGGAGAAAAACCATTCATTTGTCAGCTATGTAAGAAATCATTTAAAAGAAGTGGTAACCTGAATATGCACATGAGAATCCATGCTGGTGAAAAACCATACAGTTGCCTGTTATGCCAGAAAACGTTTTCTCAGAGTAATCAATTGAAAACGCACATGAGAATCCATACTGTAGAGAAACCATACAGTTGTCAGCTATGTAAGAAGTCATTTAATGATAATGGTTATCTGAAAATACACATGAGAACCCACACTGGCGAAACAAATGACATATGTGATAAAGGATTTGCACAAACTGAAAATTTGAAGAGACACAGAAGAACTCATTCAAGTGAAAAGCAACACAAACGCAAACAGTCTTATTCCAAAAGTATTTATTCAGCAGATCAGTTTAGACTCCATGCAAGAACGCAGCCAAAGGACATTAAAAGTAGAAGTGAAGCAGTTGCTCAAATGTCTGATCGTTTTATCAGATTTAGTTCTGCAGATGTTACTGATAAACCAAATGAAAGTTTAGCAAGGAATATATATCCAGAATCATGTGGAAGTTCATACCTGCTTCGTAAAACTAATTGCGGAAAATTTATTTCTAGTAAAGTCAAATCGTCTTTGAATGCGAATGCGTCTTTTGGATGTGCTATATGTGACGAAATGTTTGAAATAGAGAAGGAATTTCTAGAACATTGTTCTGGCCATCAATTTTCTCCACCGGATGACTTTGCTTCTGTCGTGTGTTGATGCAGTTAAAAGTTGAAATGTTCAATTGTACTTCGAGCTAAATGGAAGATACAGAAGAAGTTTTTGGATACAATATACATATGTTGTTGCTTTGCACCACTTTCATTTCACAATATTTGGACAGTAGTATTTCTGAAGTAGTAAAAATTAGATACGGCTATGTATTATGATGCTGCTTGCTATCACCTTATCGTATGAACTTAATTGACCATAATACACAGCACTTCGCTCAGGAAGAGCCTCTCAAAAGTGCTCCAAAAACATATGGCCTTGCACGGTCTTAGAATTTTAATTGAAATGGTTGCTGTGCTGACTAATCCCTTTGTCACCTTTTTAGTGCTGCAAACATTCAAGAACACCGCCAGAGGATCTTAAAAGTGGAATTGAGTTGGCCGCTAACCTGTCTTATCGTTTCATCATGTGTAATGCTGCGGATGTTACTGATAAACCAGGTGAATTTACTTGAAGAATAAAATATATCCGATTTCAAGTGGAATTACAGGTTCTCTAAGGAGAATTAAAGATAGATAATGTCCGTCCACCTGCAAGGCTTTGGATGCAAAAGTGGTTTTGTAAAAATATTTTGATTATGGCATATGTGGTGAATTTCTTGAAACAAAAAAGGAATTTCGAGATCATTGTTCTGGACATCAACTTTTTTCACCTGATGCTTTTGTATTTGCTGGCTTATTATTTCACACATTTAAAAGTTGAAAACAATTAGAATTCCATTTAAAGGGCAGATGCTGTATGAGCTATGAGATACGTGCATACTCTTAATGGTTCCACGACAACTGGTCTACCGACAACTCGTCTAACGACAACTCGTCTCCGGACAATTGGTCTAACGACAACTGGTCTACAGACGAATAGTATTGATGAAATAGAAGCTGGATTTACGAGAATGGTGTTTTAGCTTAAATGGAAGCTGGATTGATGATTTTCATTTATGTATTCCAACATGCACCCATTTCTACTTCAAATCTAAAAATACCTTCATCCAGCTTCTATTTCTCGCCTGTTATTTTAGTAAATCTAGCTTCTATTTCAAATCTAAAATACCCTCAATCCAGCTTCCATTACTTAAGCGGTTTTCTTATCCATCCAGCTTCTATTTCAGATCTAGAAATACCTTCATCCAGCTTTGATTCATCATGCGTTTATTTTCGTCAATCCAACTTCTATTTCACCTGCAAAAGAACCATATTCCACATTCCATTTCTCTTGCGTTTTTTCATCAATCCAACCTCCATTTCACCTCTAGAAACTGTCATCCAACTTCCATTTCTCAAGCGCTATATCACTGTCAGTAGACGAGTTGTCGTTAGACGAATTGTCCGAAGACCACAAGTGTATGGGTTTTCACCAGTGACGTTTCTCATGTGCGCGTTCAAGTCACCACCAAAATTAAATGCCTTCTAACATTGCTGGTACCTGCATGGTATTTCACCTATATGTGTTGTCATGTGCTTTTTCAGAGAACAACTCTGAGTAAATGATTTCTGACATAGTCGGCAACTGTATGGTTTCTCCAGTATGGATTCTCATGTGCGTTTTCATCTCAGAACTTTGATTAAATGATTTCTGACATATCTGACAACTATATGGTTTTTCTCCAGTATGGTTTCTCATGTGCGTTTTCAAGGTATCCTTGTTATGAAATGATTTCTGACATAGATGACAAATGTGTGATTTCTCTCCAGTATGAATTATCATGTGCCTTTTCATGTAACGACCACATTAAAATGATTTTTGGCATAACTGACAAGTGAATGGTTTATCACCGGTGGTATGGATTCTCAAATGCACATTCAGAGAACTAGTTTTATTAAATGACTTCTGACATAGCCCACAACTGTATGGTTTCTCCCCAGTATGTATTCTCATGTGTGTTTTCAGAGCGCCACTTTGATTAAATGATGTCAGACATATCTGGCAACTGTATGGTTTCTCTCCAGTATGAATTTTCATGTGCTTTTTCAGGTTACCATTTTCATTAAATGATTTCTGACATATCTGGCAACTGTATGGTTTTTCTCCAGCATGGATTCTCATGTGCCTTTTCAGGGCACCATTTTCACTAAATAATTTCAGACATAGCTTGCAACTGTATTGAATTTCTCCCACATCAACGCTCGTATTCGCCATCAGCCTACTTAATTATTCCACTTTTCACAATTTTCTCCAGTTTCGGTTCTTTGAAGAGCTCATAAAATATTACCTTAATAGTTCTGAATAACTAGAGAGCTGTGTTGCTTTAATTTTTTTATGCGTCCTTTTGCATCATAATAGTTGGAATATGGATTTTGGTAAGCTGAGTAGGCTACTGCTGAAATCAGCAGCAATGTCATCAGGTGGAGGAAATCGATGTCTAAAACAATGCTCAAGTGATGCCTGTGCAACAGCTTTTACAATTGATGTTCAAACATCAGCAATCTCCAATTATTTAGGCAATAACGAGAACTCATTTTTGGGTGCATTTCAGATGCTTGTATTACAGCAAGGGTCTGTTGCTTGGTCTGTCACAATGGAAGAAATTGGCAAGACAAGCAAATTCTGGCGAAAATAATACGGAAGCTATTCAACTTTTGAGAAATCGCACGCCTTTATGCCATTGCACAATATGACTTTAGCCAAAGATGAAATATAGTTGATATTCATGAATGCTGTTCACGGAAACATCCAGTGCATTGTTCTTGATGAAGATTAATGTAGCAACTGATAACTAAGTGAAGCTTTAACAAAATGTTGCTCGTCTTCTGTGTGTACTTCCTAAACAAACAGTACAAGAATATTTTATAGGGTTAAGAAAATAAATATAGCAAACATAATTTAAATAGAGCCAATTACTGTATGAGGTGCTACTGAATGCATATACCCGAATCCCAAGCCGTGTAGCACTTCAGAGATATTTTATTTCCGTAAACTGGAAGTTGGATGAAAGATGAAAACATGATATTACTGCTGACGTATCGCAGTATCATTTGAAGCTGGATGAGCATATTAATTAACAGAAGTAGAAGTTGGATGAGCGACGAAATCATGGTTTTATGCTAAATTGTAACCGTAAAACTAGAGGCTGGATGAACGATCAAAATAGTATTAGTTGAATTAGAAGTTGGATGAAAAACGGAAGTGTGCTATAGTAGAATTAGAAGGGACGGGGGAGGGGTAGGGGAGGAGGGCAGGGAAGGGGAGGGAGGTAGGGAGGGACAGAGGAAGGCAATATTTGGCATTAGTTAAAATCAGTTCAAAAATATAAAAACAAATTTTTAACGTTTTATTCGACAAATCAGACTTCCTGCCGATATAAAACACCTGTAGGTCTGCAGGATACAATGTGAGGGCGTCATCAAATGTGATGTCTTCAAAAAGGTGTTCGTAAAACGAACGTTGGTCCAAAACGGGTTTTAACATATAGGCCTATTCGCAAGATGACAGGATGTACTTTTATCCAGCTATCTCATCAATGTAGTAAAGCACTTTTATCACTCGCCAAATCCGCCATTTTTTTTGGACCACAGTTTTTGGCCCCAGATTGCTGAAAGATTCTACTTTAGTTCCAAAAATGGTTAGATTATGTTATTCGTTGCGTATAATTTGTTTGTAGACACAATTAATTAATGGGAGATTGGACACCAGGGTTGAGCATATTGTTTGCCTTTCCACAGTCTAGGGCTAGTAAGTCATTTATAGGCGAACATCGGATTGCGAAGCAGTCCGTTCAATGTTGATAGACGTTCGATATAGTTAACATTTGTTGAATCGAGGTGGATTGACCGGGTGTATAACACCCCCCCCCCGCCGAGTCAAAAGTCCTAGACAACCCCTCACGGTCGGATGACCCCCCTCATATGTTGGTCGTAGCCTACTCAAGTAGGATTTGATTTAAAGAATTATCACTAAATATTAATAGACGTCGAAGAGGTACAAAACCAGTTTTACTTATATGGAAGCTGGATTGATGAAATCGGTTTTTTCTCAAATAGAAGCTGCATTGATGAGCATATTCTTGCTTGGATGGAAGCTAGATTTATGAAAAGTCTTGTTTAAATGGAAGCTGGGTTGATGATAATATGAAACAGCAGGATTTACATCAATTGAATATCCGAAATGATCTGTTCTAAAATTATCACCACAGTAAAACTGCATCATGGAGGGTTTAAACTTGCAAAGGTTAACCCATTAGTGCCTAGCGTCCCCAAAACGGGGACACCTCTTTGGGAAGAGATATTTGTATTATCAAGCAATACTCAGTGTTGCCAGCCATTGGAACCGACAGAGTACTAAATTATCTTTAAAATAAGATATAATAAGGCAGATTTTGTTTTGTTTTTGCATATGCCAGATAGATCTGGCTCAGGGCTATGGAAAAGGAGATGAGCGCCTCCCTGTGTTCCTCATGGAACGGGATGGGACTTTACTTTTACTCTTTTTCCAATTTTTTTATATTTTTTTTAAAGTTATCAATATAAAAATACATTTTTGGGTAAAAACCTGTCTGGATCGAAAATGTGCATATATACACCCATGTTATTTGTGGTGTCACGACAACTGGTCTACTGTACAGACAACTCGTCTAACGACAAGTGGTCTCCAGACAATGTCCTCCTCCTGCTTGCACGCAAACCTGTAGGCGCTGGCGCCATGCATTGGGAAACGGCATCGTCGATTATCCTCGGGCTAGCGCTGTTCTGTTGAAAAAGAAAACAGCCTTCTGGGGCTATAGATTTCTGATAACAGGTGGAAGATGTTGTGACAGCAGAACATTGCGATAATATACTCCGTTAATTTTACACCAGGATCCTTGAAGACCAACACTGGGAACTATCAAGCATCCAAACCGCAATGAACACCATAACAGACTTGCTGAAAACTGAAATTTCTGGAGATGACGTTTAAATGTTCATAGCTTCCTATCCGTTCAAATTTATGACATGATATTTTGGAATCATATTCTTGGTTCAATTCTCTAAATATCTGGAACGTTTTAGTATGATTAATTATCAGGCATTGGAGATACAAGAAAAACAGTTTAGCTTACTTTTTATTGAATCTGACAGAAAATTGCTTGTAAACTGCAATTTCGGCACATGAAGTTTAAATCTTCATATCTTTTTATCCGTTCAACTTTATATCTTGAAATTTTTGAATCATATTCCTGGTCCACTTCTCTAAATATTTGGAAACTTTTAGCACGATATGTTATCAGGCATTAGAGATACATGAAAAACAATGTGGCTTAGTTTTTATTGAATCACGGTGTAGAAGTGGAAATGATGACACGAATTCTTGCCCAAACAGAAAGTGGATCAATGAGAAGGATTCCTGACAAACTAGAAGTTGGATTGATTAAAAATAAAAAATACTGCTACGAGCGAATAATTACGACGCCAAAATAAACGTTTACCGACTCGGAATTTCCGGGTTCTAAATTAATAATTAATAATTGCAGCCGATATAGAAGTGGAAATGATAACACGAATTCATGCCCAAACAGAAGGTGGATCAATGAGAAAGATTCCTGCCAAACTATAAGTTGGATTGATTAAAAATAAAAAATACTGCTACGAGCGAATAATTACGACGCCAAAATAAACGTTTACCGACTCGGCATTTCCGGGTTCTAAATTAATCGCTTGGCACACACTAATCTTTCATCATAAAACTTCTACTTAGGCATGATTTCTTTTCATCAATCGAGCTTCCATTTGAAAAAAAATCGTCTCATCAATCCGGCTTCTATTTAAGCAGCAGTTTCTCTATTGGTTCACATAATTGTTTTAGCTTGATTATGTGCACAGTGCCTCTGCATGCATTAAAAAAAATCTAGAACCAACTGAATCGGATCTTCATTTTCTTAATTTGATGAAACTTTCTAGGGTGTTATGAAGATCTGAGATGATGCGATTGAAATTGGCATTGTGCTACTAAGTCCAGTTTTGAGACAGACCTGCATTGCAAGGGCTTTAGAAAAGTTAACTTGGAAATACGAATATTTATAAACTGGTTGTTCATTATTACTAAATAGTCACTCAAATAATTATATTCCATGAATTCGTATACTGTTGTTTTTAGCAGGTATATAAGGAAGACGAGCAACGTTTTGTTAAAGATTCGAATTTCGGTTGCTTCACTGATCTTCATCAGAAACATTGCACTGGATGTTTTATTCAACAACTTTCATGAATATCAGCTATTTCATCTTTGATAAAACTCAAACCATGCAATGATGAAAAGGTCTGCTATTAAACATAGATTGAATAGCTTCACCATTTCATCAAACGGTATTTGCTGTGTTGCTAATACTTTTCTCGAAAGGTGACTACTAGTGACAGATAAAGCAAGGATCCTACGTTTAAGCGTCTGAAATGCAATCTGAAATGGAATCATCATAATTGTAATAAACTGAACATTGACGGTCTTAAAACAAGAATTGCAACAGCTGTTGAGTGAACAAAAGAACTCGGCATCACAAAAGTCATACTACAAATTTGAATAACAATTGCAGAAGTGCACTAGAACCAAATAAAACTACGGAAGTTTTGCTTGAAGTGGCGCTATGAAATTATACGTCCGTGGTTAATATTGCGATTATGATCAAATAGCTCATCAAAGAATTGACATTGGAAAAAATTGTAAAATTGTGAAATTTTTGATAAAAGCGAGGAGTCTCATGATGAGTATGAGAATTGATATGGCAGAAATTCAGCACAGTTGCCAGATATGTGAGATGTCATTTAATGACAGTCGTGCTTTGAAAACACACATGAAAATCCATCCTGGAGAGAAAAAATACAGTTGCCAGATATGTAAGAAATCATTTAATCGAAGTTATCGACTGAAAATCCACATGAGAATCCATACTGGAGAAAAACCATACAATTGCCAGCTATGTCTGAAATCATTTAGTCAATCTGGCAATCTGAATATGCACATGAGAATCCACACTGCTGAAAAACCATACAAGTGCAAGCTCTGCCAGAAATCATTTAATCGACGTTCTTCTCTGAAAATGCACATGAGAACACATACTGGTGAGAAACCGTACAGTTGCCAGATATGTCAGTTATCATTTAATCGAAGTTCTTCTATGAAAATGCACATGATAATACATTCTGACGAAAAACCATACTTCTGTCAGTTTTGTCATAAATCATTTACTGTCCATGGGAATCTGAGGAGGCACATAAAAACCCATAGTGGTGTAAAACCATACATTTGCGAGATTTGCAATAAAGGATTCAAACAACGTGAGCATCTTAAGAAACATGCAGAGACTCATGCAACTGTGAAGCAAGATGGACGCAATATTTCAGTTTCCAAGGACCGTTTTTCACCACTCTGTGAAATAACACAGCCACAGAAGATTGAAAATGAAGTGAGTGCTAACCTGTCTCATCGTTTTATCAGATTTCGTACAGTAGATGTTACTGATAAACCAGATGAAAGTTTCTCAAGTTACATACATCTGGATTCTGGTGCAATTGCAAGTCCTTCGTGTAGAATTAAAGATGAAGAATGTCCGTCTACTAGCAAAATCAAATCGTCTCTAGATTCCAGAGTGACTTCGTCAAAATCTTTTGGATGTGGTATTTGTGATGAATTGCTTGAAATAGAGAAGCAGTTTCTGGAGCATTGTTCTGGCCATCAATTTTCTCCACCTGATGAATTTGCTCTTCACCTGTGTTGATCTTTGCCTCATCATCACCGACCTTGAAATTAAACCTTTTCTTGGTGTAACAAATTAATTGCTTATCAAAAGAACTAATGTTAATTCTGTAATCTAAGTAGAAGTTAAAACAAGCAATTTAACATCCTGGCGATTAGATAATAACTGTTGTGGTGCTAAATCTGATAAAATACTTGATACGAAAAACCTGGAGTTTCAACTATTGACGTGAAAGCGACTTGTCATCGCGTTGCTATGGAAACTATGTGGTGGATGGATCCGATTTGACCAGGGTCTATGACAACAGAGGCCGTTACCCTGAACAGAAATTTGCCCAGCACATTACAGCACTTAATAAGCAATGTAAAACACTATGTAAACGCAGAAACCAGTTAACAATGAACAACAGATGCGCGGATGATCTCAAATTTCGGAATGGAATAATAATATAATGGAACATTTATAAACGTTAGGAGCAGAAAACGGATTAGACGTTTCGTTTTGAAGAGCACTCTAGAGGTTTATTATTGTCATTGGTCTTGATGAATGTTCTGATGGTTTCTGTTGTAAAAAGAAGCTAGCAGTTGACAGAGACTGATGCATGTGTAGCTGGGAATGAAGATTGAGAAGGGTTCTGCAGTTGGCGCTGACCTTGCAAGATGCGAGTAGTGCAACAATTTAATTTTAAAATAGACGGACAACACGGATAATATGATTGTGAGAAACTTAAGTGAGCGAAACTAGTATAACTGAGTAGATTGTATTTGATCGTTCAATCATCTTGAACTTGTGCATCGATTCTAAATCAACAAATCGTGCGTTGACGAATTTGTTGACGCCTATTTCTGCATTACTTCTTCCATTATAGTAACCAGACGAAGTGAAAACCGAGTAAACCGTGGATGACAAGTCCGACTAAACAATAATCAACCTGCAGTTCTACACTGTCAAATCAAAATGCTAACAAAATTAAGTCTATAGCCTATAGTCGCAGTGCTGTGATGTGTGGAGGAAAAAGCTTTCTTGGAAGCATTCGCACAAGAACGGGAGTAGCTTTCAATAACTCAAGAACCATTGACATATTTGACTGCCAGGAACAATGGCATAATTCATTATTTCATGTTGATTGTTGATATATCTACGTACGGGGAGCTGACATTAACCCTGGACAAAACACTCCAAACATCATCCCTCTAGGTAGAACATTCATACATTATCTGGTCGTACACAAGTCGTAATGATGAAAATAATTATCATGAAATAGAAGTCGGATTATTACAGAATCAGTTTTACTTAGATGGCACCTGGAGTGATGAACATATTGTTACTTAAATTGAAGCTGGAATGATGACAATGTTTTGGCCTAAATTGCAGATGGATTAGTGAATAATAATTAATTGTTATTTAACCATAAGTTGGTTTCTGTTGCAAGAAAGTTAAATTGATGATATTATATTTCCTTAAATGTAAGTGGCATTGATGAAAACATTTAATAGCTTAAATCTATAGGTTTTTGTGGTGAAAATTATATTTTAAATAGAAATTGAATAAAAAGGTTGTTTAAACAGTAGATGGAATGAGGAAACGAATCCTTGCCTAAATGAAGCTGGATTCATTGAATTTATGCCGTTTGACTGTTGACCGTATACGAAATCCCTTGCTGTATTTATTTACAAGATATGATGTTTCAAAACAAACTCAAACTCCATGGGTGTCGTTGTTTACCGTCCATTGGTTGTCTTTGTAAAAAATAAGCTTGGTGGCTTGAAGGTTAGGATACAATGACGTTTGGCAATGATCGATTGGTTATGAATGAACAGAACCAGAGATCCCAGACGTATTAGGCCACCTATAGATAATGATTGCGTGATAATTAACTTAAAAGCTATATTATTATCACAGTGGGTAAATTCATTCATTCATTCATTAAGACATTTTATATAGAGCTCCTTCAAGTAAAAAGACTACTCAGAGATGCTCGCGACTCCAGCGCGTCTAAAAAGAACAGTTTTTAAGTTTAGTAAGGAACGATCCTGGTAGAGTCCCAGGGTGTAGGCGTAGCTCAAAAGGAATGTCATTCCAGACGACCGGACCATCCACAGAAAAAAAACTCGATTCTTTGTAAATGGGATAATACCATAGCCAAGGTCTACGGCACAATTACATTTTTTATATCCTAAATAATTTGTCAAGAGCAAAGCCTTTTAAACTCGTATTTTAATGATTTGATTTACGCCTCCCGAACGTCTCAGCGATTGCAAAAATAAATATAAAATATATTCGCTAGATGACAGAGCGGACGTTTCAAAATTCATAGCTATTAGCCATCGTGGTGAAAACAATTTAATCGATCGCCATTTTGTTCAGATGAGGTTTTTTAAACCAAATTAGATGAAGTTTCGGCAATCCTGTCAACGGCGGTGTTTAATTATTTCACACTAAAATTCAGATATTTTCGCCGATGACTCTACTTTGTGATGTGGTGGTGGTGGTAATGGTGGTGGTGGTGGTTGTGGGTGTGGTGGTGGTAATGGTGGTGGTGGGTGTGGTGGTGGTGATGGTGGTAGGTGTGGTGGTGGTGGGTGTGGTGGTGGTAATGGTGGTGGTAATGGTGGTGGTGGTACCACCACCACACCCACCACCACCATTACCACCACACCCACCACACCCACCACACCCATCACCACCAATACCACCACCACCACCACACCTACCACCATCACCACCACCACACCCACCACCACCACCACCACCACACCTACCACCGTCATCACCACCACACCCACCAGCACCATTACCACCAGCACAAACACGACCACCACCACCACACCTAACACCATCACCACCACCACACCCACCACCACCATTACCACCACCACACCCACAACCACCACCACCACCATTACCACCACCACCACATCACAAAGTAGAGTCATCGGCGAAAATATCTGAATTTTAGTGTGAAATAATTAAACACCGCCGTTGACAGGATTGCCGAAGTTTCTAGTTTCATTCCAAATATTTCTATAAATATTTCTATAATTCTGTGCGTATAACTAAGCAAAATTTACTAAGCAATCTTACCGTCTACCAGGCTATTATACCGTCTATCGTTTTGGTTCTAGGACGATTGATCACCGGAGGGTTGATCATTGCGGACGTTTGATCATCGACAGATTGACTGAGTCCTGATGAAAGACTTGAGAGAAGCAGGTCCAATAAAAACGATGACAGACGGTTAACGTAAACCAAACTGAAGAAACGTTGCTATCGGTTCTGAATGAGCGGAATCAGAGAAGGACAGGTCTAGAGACACTAGACCTAATCCCATATGAACTACAGTAGTCAACCGGCTGAAAAGAATTCCTATAGAGCGACAGCTTCAATAACGACATCAATGTCATAATATTACAGTGGAATGCATAAATTGCATATTGCATACACAACGTGAAGTCGGTTGTGAAGTTGTAAAATATATTCGATAGATGGCAGTATGTACATGCTCAAAATCTAGGTTACTGGTCATTTATAATAATTAAGAAACACTTCAATCGCTCGCCATTTTGTTCGAATGATGTTAACATTCTATTATTGCGAACTGGTTCTGTTCTATTGCCTAATTCCATCATTTTTCAAGTCTTTTCGTATAATTTTATTTGCACAGACGACAATAATTGCCAGATTAGATGACAAGAGATTTGCTAATATGAAGGTTGAGCATAGATGTTTTAACTTCGCAGTGTATAATTAGAAAGTCATTCAGGTGAATTTGGAACAGCTAGATGTTGTGTTACGCATTTTCATCGTCATTAATCGTTCCTTAAAGTCGTTGGTCGACATGCTTGAATGCGTAATCTAAATTCATCCAGCATATTTTTAGATCACGGGGAAGGACATTCCACCTCCGACAACCCCTCTGGCAAAACCCCCGCACACCGCCCCTTATGGTAGGACATAGGGGGAACGGACATTAACAAACCACCGGACAAAGAACCCCGGACACCCCCACCCCCATGAGCATGGGACAAAAACCCTCCCCGAGCAAATAGCCTAGTTTAAAAAAATTAATTGACGAAATGCGTTTCGTCAATCCGGTTTGTTATAAATGGCAGCAATTGTTTTTTATCAATCTGTTTATATAACAATAATTTTTCATCAATCCAGCTTCAATTTAAGCAAAATAATTTTCATCAATCCAGCTTCTATACAAGTTAAATGATTTTGTATCATTCTGACTTCTGTTTAGCAAATATTCTTTGCATCAATGCAACCTGTGTGTGACCCACATATGTGTTTTGAACCTAGGACCACCTTTTGGAGGATTACCACATATGCGCAATTTGTTTTACCCAGGAGTTTGTCAGAGGTTTTGTCCAGAAAGGGTATGTCCAGGGGTTAATGTCCTACAACAGGACACAGCCCTTCTCAGAGCATGATATTATTACATGGAAGTGGTAGTCTGCGAACGGGAGTCCTAAATTATAAATGCTTTTGTTAGTCGTGCACAAGATGAATTGATGAAAGGAATTCGTGTTCAATAGAAGTTGGTATGATAAAAGAGAATTTTGACTTAAATGGAAGCTGGATTACAAAAAATGTTCTTTCCAAAATAGGAGGTGAATGAAAAAATGATCTTGTTGGATTGATAAACTGGACAAATCACGGTAGGGGGTGTAAATGTCGCTGGGCTTTTTTAAGGTGAGGTGCTGGAACTGTAACATATTATTATTACTAACCGGTCACTGAACTACATAATGAAAAGAAACTTACAGTACTAGGCACAAATTAAAAATGTGATGTTCTTTTTTTAAATATAAAATAAATTGTTGCTTTTTCTTTTGTTTTAGCAAGTACATGAGGATAATGAACAACATATTCTTCAGTCATAAAATTTCTGTTGCTACATTAATGTTTATCTGGAACATTATGCTGGATGTTTTGTTGTTTATGAATGTCAACTTTTTCGTATTTGATCGAAATCACACAGAGGAATAGCATGGAGAGCTGGAGATATGCAAATATTTCACAAGGTTTAAAATAGAGCCATTATTTCCTCATACAGTATTTTCTCTGTTGCTTTGCTCAGGCGATGACGTCCAGAGTCGGATGAAGCACAGATCCTTCTTGTGACCATCTGAAATGAAGTCGACATTACTGTGATGAACATTGCATGCATTGAAGCAACAGTTATTGCAAAAGCTTGTACACAGACAATTACTTGCAGTTAAGTCAGTTTCACAAAAGTCATATTCCAAATTTGACTACTATCTGGCGATTGCAGAAGCGAACAGTGCTTGATTATTTCAGACACTACATACTAGTAGTCTAGTTGTGATATTCTGACAGTTCTTCATAGAACCAAAATTGGTGAAAATTGTGAAGTATTCAATTAAGTGAGTAGACTGATGGCGAATAAGAGAATTGATATGGGACGATTTCAATACATTTGCCAGATATGCCAGAAATCATTCAGTGGAAATGGTGCCCTGTATACGCACATGAGAATCCACAAAAGAGAAAGACCATACATGTGTCAGCTATGTCAGAAATCATTTATTCAAAATGGTTGTCTGAAAAAGCACATGAGAATCCATACTGGCGAGAAACCATACAGATGCTTGCTATGTCAGAAATCATTTAATAGAAATGGTCACCTGAAAAGACACATGATAATTCATACTGGAGAAAAACCATACAGTTGCCAGATATGTCAAAAGTCATTTAGTGAAGTTGGTAATTTGAAAAAGCACATGCGAATCCATACTGGAGAAAAACCATTTCTTTGCCAACTATGTCAAAAGTCATTTAGTGTAGGTCATCATTTGAAAACGCACATGCGAATTCATACTGGAGAAAAACCATTTAAATGCCAGCTATGTCAAAAGTCCTTTAGTGAAGGTGGTCATTTGAGAAAACACATGCGAACCCATACTGGAGAAAAACCATTCAGTTGCCAACTATGTCAAAAGTCGTTTAGTCAAGGTGGTCATTTGAAAAAGCACATGGGACTCCATACTGGAGAAAAACCATTCAGTTGCCAACTATGTAAAAAGTCATTTAGTGATGGTGGTACTTTGAAAAAGCACATGCGAATCCATACTGGAGAAAAAACATTTTATTGCCAAAAATGCGAAAAGTCGTTTAGTGAAGGTGATACTCTAAAAAGGCACATGAAAATCCATACTGCAGAAAAACCGTACAATTGCCAGTTCTGTATAAAGTCATTTTGTGATGGTGCTAATTTGAAAAAGCACATGCGAATCCATACTGGAGAAAAACCATTCAATTGCCAGAAATGCAAAAAGTCGTTTAGTGAAGGTGGTACTCTAAAAAGGCACATGAAAATCCATATTGCAGAAAAACCGTACAATTGCCAGTTATGTAAAAAGTCATTTTGTGATGGTGGTACTTTGAAAAAGCACATGCGAATCCATACTCGTGAAAAACCATTCAATTGCCAGCTATGTCAAAAGTCGTTTAGTGAAGGTTTTACTTTGAAAACGCACATGCGAATCCATACTGGTGAGAAACCATTCAGTTGCCAGTTATGTCAAAAGTCATTTAGTCAAGGTAGTACTTTGAAAACACACATGCAGATCCATACTGGAGAAAAGTCATTCAGTTGCCAACTATGTCAAAAGTCGTTTAGCGTAAGTGGTCATTTGAAAACGCACATGCGAATCCATACTGGGGAAAAACCATTCATTTGCCGATTATGTCAAAAGTCGTTTAGTGAAGGTGGTACTTTGAAATCGCACATGCGAATCCATACTGGTGAGAAACCATTCAGTTGCCAGTTATGTCAAAAGTCATTTAGTCAAGGTAGTACTTTGAAAACACACATGCAGATCCATACTGGAGAAAAATCATTCAGTTGCCAACTATGTCAAAAGTCGTTTAGCGTAAGTGGTAATTTGAAAACGCACATGCGAATCCATACTGGGGAAAAACCATTCATTTGCCAGTTATGTCAAAAGTCATTTAGTCAAGGTAGTACTTTGAAAACACACATGCAGATCCATACTGGAGAAAAACCATTCATTTGCCGAGTATGTCAAAAGTCGTTTAGTGGAGGTGGTACTTTGAAAACGCACATGCGAATCCATACTGGTGAGCAACCATTCAGTTGCCAGTTATGTCAAAAGTCATTTAGTCGAGGTAGTACTTTGAAAACGCACATGCACATCCATACCGAAGAAACATCATTCAGTTGCCAACTATGTCAAAAGTCGTTTAGCGTAAGTGGTCATTTGAAAACGCACATGCGAATCCATACTGGGGAAAACCATTCATTTGCCGAGTATGTCAAAAGTCGTTTTGTGTAGGTGGTACTTTGAAAACGCACATGCGAATCCATACTGGTAAGGAGCCTGAGTTGTGTCAGAAATCATTTGACAAGAACAGGGATCTGAAAGAGCTCACGGCAACTCATAGTGGTGAAAAACTATTTATATGTGAGGTTTGCAATGCAGGTTTCACACGATTAAGCAAGGTGTCACATGGTGAATACGATAATTAATATGGCAGAAATTCAAAACAGTTGTCATATATGTCAAAATTCATATCACGACAATGATGCTCTGAAAAAACACATGAGGATCCATCCTGGAGAGAAACCATACAGTTGCCAGCAATGTAATAAGTCATTTAATGGACGTTCTGATATGAAAATGCACATGAGAACCCATTCTGAAGAGAAACCTTTGAGTTTCCAGAAATGTAAGAAGTCATTTTATCAAAGTTTTCATCTGAAAACGCACGTTCGAACCCATATTGGAGAGAAGCCATACACTTGCCAGATATGTAAAAAATCATTTAGTCAACGTAGCAATTTGAATATGCACATGAGAACCCATAATGGAGAGAAGCCATACAGTTGCCAGATATGTCAGAAATCATTTAATGACAGTGGTGCTCTGAAAAAAACACACCATAATCCATCATGGAAGACAGAAACCAGACAGTTGTGAGGTATGTAAAAAGTCATATAATCAAAGTTCTTATTTGAAAGCGCAATTGAGAATCCATACCGGTGAAAAATCATACAGTTGCAGCTGGCTATGTACAAAATCATTTACTGCAAGAAGTTCTTTGAAATTGCACATGACAACACATTCTGAAGAAAAACCACACATGTACATGTTATGTCAGAAATCATTTTCAGCCGTTTTTTTTCTGAAGAAACACATTGGAAGCCATACTGGAGAGAAACCATGCAAGTGCCGGCTATGTCTTAAATCATTTGCTCGCCATGGACATCTGAGGACGCACATGGTAACCCATAGTGGTGAGATATATAATAAAGGATTCAACCAAAGTAGACATAAAGTGACTCATACAACTGTGAAGCAAAGTGGATGCAATAAGTTCTTTTCCAATGCCTGTTTTTCACCAAGCCAATTTGAACTCTGTGAAATAACACAGCCACAGGATCTTAAAATTCAAAATGACGTAATTGATAAATTGCCTGACAGTTTTATCACATCGAATACTGTAGATGTAACAGATAAATCAGATGAAAGTTTCTCAATCAACATAAATCTGGATTCTGATGCAACTATTGCAAATCCTTCGTGGAAAATTAAAGATGAAAAATGCCCATCTGCTAGCAAAATCCAATCGTCTGTGGATGCAAAAGTGTGTTTGTAAAAATATTTTGGATGTGGTATTTGTGACGAATTGCTTGAAACAGAGAAACAGTTTCTGGATCATTGTTCTGGCCATCAATTTTCTCCACCTGATGACTTTGCTTTTCACCTGTGTTGATCTTTACCTCATCATCGTCCACCTTGCAATTAAGCCTTTTTGATGGGTGTAGCATTAGTTGCTGATCAAACAAACTTACAAGCTACACGTTAACTCTGTAAGCTAAGTTGTAATTGAGACACGCAATTTAACATGTGACCATTAGATATTAATGTTGTGGCGCTAAAACATCTAAAACACAAGATACGAAAAGCCTGTAGGTTTAACTATTGCCATGATAACGATGCGTCATCACGTTGTCATGAAAACTACGTAAACACAGAAACCAGTAAACAAAGACCAACAGAAGCGCGGATGAGCTCAATTTACGGAATGGAATTATGGAATGGAATATAAACGTCAGGAAAAGGAAACTAAAGAATTTTATTCTCGACCTGATGCTGGAACTGATTTGACATTTATTTTCAGCGGTCCTGATAAATGTTCTGTTGTAAAACGAATCTGGCAGTTGATATATCGAGTGTCATGTGACTGAGAATTCGGAGCAAAAATGATTCTGTAGTTGGTGCTGACCTTGCGAGAGTTGAGTCCTACAAAGAACTTTTGAATAAAGAAATGAGCGAAGCCAGAAGATGGTTTAATTCTGATCATTCGATCAATTTGAACATGTGTGATCATTTCGAAATGATCAATTGTGGCGTTGATGAATATGTTGAGACATTTTACTCTGATTCTATCGTGGTGACAGGACGAAGAGAAAATGGAGTAAACCGTGGGTGACATGTCCGACCGAACTTGTCAATCTGCAGTTCTACACTAGTTGTCGAATCATAATGCTAGTTTATGTCTATGCAATAGCAGTGTTGTGAAGTGAGCAAGAAAACGGTTTTGTTGGAAGCATTCCTACAAGAACATCAGTAGCTTGCTCAAGAACCACTGACGTAGGCTATTTGATTGCCAGAAACAATGAAATATTTTCCTATTTCATGTTGATTGATGATATATCTATGGTTTCTATCTATGGTATCTATCTATGTGAGAGTGAACATTAACCCTGGAAACAACCCCTCTTGGGTAGGACAACCATCGAGCAGGACAACTTCCAGTTAGAGCACTCGTACATCATTGATCGTAGATCATCGTACACAAGTTGTATTGATGAAAATAATTATCGTTAAATAAAAGTCAGATCAATAAGAATTGATTTTACTTACATGGAAACGGGATTTATGTTCTTGCTTAAATTGGAGTTGGAAAGATTAAATGTTTTGGCTTAATGTGCAGCTGGATTGATGAAAAATAATTGCTAGTTAAATAAAAGTTGGATTATTATACTTATTTCCAGACCAGATTGTCATATACTGTTACATAAGCAGCATGTTGGCGTGATAGACATGCATCTAGTGAACCAAGGATCTCGACGCATCCGCTACAATTATAGTCAGATAAACAAAAGATTAGCAAGGAGTAGGACTGATGTGAGAAATGGGTCAAAAGATGGACGAAGCCAAACACCGGGGAAACGGAGCAGTCGGTTCTGTATGGTGTCACGACAACTGGTTCACCGACAAGTGGTTCAACGACAATTGGTCCACGGACAATTCGTTCACCGACAACTGGTTCACGACCAGTGATACACGACAATATTATTGGCTCACCGGCAAATGGTGAATCTAAAATGGATGAAGGTTGCGTATAGGTGAAATAGAAGCTGGATTGACAAAAATAACTATTGGGAAATGGAAGCCGGATTAATTATAAAGGTCTTGAGAAATGGAAGCTGGATGCATGTTGAAATACATGAATAAAAATAATCCATCCAGCTTCCATTTATCAAGCATTCTATTCATTAATCCAGCCTCTACTTCAGATATAAAAAAATACCATTATCCAGCTTCAATTTCACCGGCGTTTTTATCAATCCAGTTCCAATTTAACACATTGACCGCCTACACGCCATGTTAAATAACTGGCTGTACTACGAGTTAACTCGTAGTAGGCGGTCAACGTGTTAAACAAGAACATTTTCATCAATTCAGCTCCAGTTTAAGCATGAACACTTTAACCAATCCAGCTCCATTTTCAGCACGAATATTTTCATCAATCTAGTTCCAGTTTGTGCAAGAATATTTTCATCAATCCAGCTCCAATAATATTGTCTTGTAGCATTTGTCGTGAACCAGCTGTCGGTGAACGAATTGTCCGTGGAGTCGTGGACCAGTTGTCGTTGAACCAGTTGTCGGTGAACCAGTTGTCGGTGAACCTGTTGTCGGTGAACCAGTTGTCGGTGAACCTGTTGTCGGTGAACCAGTTGTCGTGGAACCGTTCTGTATGAGTGGATTCAGACAAGAACAGATCTAGAGACTAGACCAGTAGATCAGATGAATTTAAGACAGCCGAAGTCTCGTAAAAATAACAGTAGAATGCATATAATGGTCGTATTGAGTGAAACCGCAGTAAAAACTTGTAAAAAAATTGGAATAGATGGTTTCATAAAACAGAAGTCATGCTGTGGTGATAAAAATAAAGTGTTAAAATATATTCACTAGATGGCAGAATGTACTTACTCAAAATCTGCTTGCAATTCATTTTAAATGGAACATTAAAATCGCTCGCCATTTTGTTCGGATGATAATATTAACATTCAACCTTCATTCCAAACTGGTTAGGTTCTGTATTTCTATAATTTTATAAGTCTTTGCGTATGATTTTGTTTACAAAATTAATTCCAGATTGGACGATGTATTTGATACTATGAAGGGTTGAGACGTTTTATTTTCGCAGTGTGTGGCTATACAGTCATTGAATCGAATTGGTTCTTGTCTGTCACGACTCCCATAATTTAAAAGAAGTTGGATGAAAATTATTTCCTGACGACATAGAAGCGGGATTTATCGCGTGAGGGTCGGTTATGGCTCAGGTTAGGCGTCGTGAGGGTCGGTCAGGTTTAGTTTTATGGTTAGTGCAATAGTTCTGCTGAAATTGAAGCTGGATTGATAAGACAATAACTTTAAATTAAATCGAAGCTGTATTGATGACAAATATATTATGACGAAATAGAAGCGATAGATATCGAACATATTCTTGCCTAAACAGAAGCTGGATCGATTAAAAGATAACAATGCTGCAACGTTAGTTCTTGGTGGTCGTCGAACCAATCAATCAATCACATAAATTTATATAGTGCCCCTTCAAGATCTCTACTCAGAGGCGCTCCCAACCAGGCCAGGTCAAAAAGAAAGGTCTTGAGAAGACGGTAGAAAAAGCCAGCAGAGCCAATCAGACAAGTACCATAGAATTTTAACAGCTAGATGTCGATTGACGCATTTTCATCGTCATTCATCGTTTCTTAAAGCTCGTCGGTTTGCAATGCATGCTATTCATAACTTTGTGTTCATGGATTTCACATTTTATGGATTTCATAGTTGAGATGAATCTGAAATTGAACTGAACATGGAAATGCATTTTTAAGTTGGATATTCTTAAAAAGAGCTATTATGAAAATCATTAAAGATAATTTTATCAACTCATGTTATGAGATGAACTGCTCTAAAATTATCAGTGTGCTGCTATTTCTAGTTTTGTGATGATACTGCATGGTTTATTTTTTAATCACAAAATTAGATGCAGGAATTGTAACATAATTATTGTTTTTAATTACTAGTCACTAAACTACAAGATGAAAAGAGTCCTGCAGTATTCAGGCACAAATGAAAAAATATATGAATGCTTGTGTTTTTATTTTTTAATATAATAAATTGTTACTCTTTGTAGCAGGTACATGAGGATAGTGAATAACATTTTGAAAAAAGATTCAAATTTATGTTGCTGCTTAAATGTTCATGTGGAACATTATACTGGATGTTTCTTTCATCTATGAATATCAACTATTCGTCGCCTTAGAATTATAATGCTCTATCATGAATTTTCGAAAAATCGAGTTTGGTATCAATCTCTTCAGTGTAGCATTTGCTCTATCATTAGACAAAAGAGCTAGCCGACCGAAGCGGTCGTTTCTTAGTTATAAGTCAGTATTTAAATGCTCTATCTTGAGACACTGTTTCCAATTGAGACCTTGTTAGTATAATAATGCTCTATCATTGGCATCCAATCACAAGGCTAGATTCGTCATGTTACAGTAAAACATTACGGAATAGACTCTGTTAGTATTATAATGCTCTATCATTGGCGTCTGGATTCGTCATGTTACAGCAAAACGTTACTGAATAGCACCAATTTAGTTACGGTTGTCCCGGAATTGTAAAATAAAAAGTTGGCAGCCTAGAGCGTCCAAGTGTTCTGTTACAAAGCTAAGATAGAGCAATATTATACTAAATAAACGCTGCTGCATGTTTAACTTAGAGCATTATTACAACTACATGTACTTCGTCGTTTGGAATTATATTGCTCTAACATGCATTTTTGCACTTTTTTGCTATTTTCGATATTTGTTCACTTGTTTTCATGAAAATAAACCTTATTTTTGCAAGTAAGTCACCATTGGGAACCTATAAATGCCTATATTATCCTTCAAAAGAATCCAGTTTAAAATTCTTGGCTTAAAACAGTGCCCAAACTTTTAAGTCGTTTTTCTCGGTTTCGCAAAAAGCTATGATAGAGCATTATAATTCTAAGACGACGTATTTTGTCTTCATGGTTAAAAGTATACTGAGGAAAAAATGTGGATATGTGCTATTTTACAAGGTTTAAAATAGCTTCACTATTTCTTCATACAGGTTTTTATCTGCTGTTTTGCTCAGGAGATGACATCCAGTGTCAGATGAAACATAGATCCTTCTTGTGAACATCTGAAATGACGTCGACATTAATGTGATGAACATTGCATGCATTGGAGCAACAGTTATTGAAAAAAGCTTGTGCACAGACATTTACTTTGCAGTGAATAACAGAAGTCAGTTTCACAAAAGTCATATTCCAACTTTGACTGGTATCTGGCGACTGCAGAAACACACACAACTTAATTGTTTAAGAGACTACATACTAGTAGTCTAGTTGTGAAAATGTAAGAGTTCTTCGGTGAACCTAAATTGGTGAAAATCGTGAAGTAATCGACTAAACGAGTAGACTGATTGCGAATACGAGAATTGATATGGAAGGATTTCAATACAGTTGCCAAATATGCCAGAAATCATTTGGTGGAAATGGTGCGCTGGATATGCACATGACTATCCATTCTGGAGAAACACCATACAAGTGCCATCTTTGTCTGAAGTCATTTAATAAAAACTCTAACCTGAAAGCGCACATGAGAATCCATACTGGAGAGAAGCCATACACATGTCATCTATGTCTGAAGTCATTCACTCAAAATAGTTCACTGACAAAACACATGAGAATCCATACTGGGGAGAAGCCATACCGTTGCCAGATATGTCAGAAGTTATTTAACGACAGTTGTCACCTGAAAAGCCACATGAAAATCCATACTGCAGAGAAGTCATACAGTTGCCAGATATGTGAGAGATCATTTGATCGAAATGGTGACCTGAAAAAGCACATGAGACTTCATGCTGAAGAGAAACGATACAGTTGCCAGATATGTCAGAAATCATTTAGTAGAAATAGTAACCTGAAAACACATATAAGAATTCATAACGGAGAGAAACCATACAATTGCCAGATATGTAAAAAATCGTTTTATGGAAATGGTGACCTGAAAAGGCACATGAGACTTCATACTGAAGAGAAGCCATACAGTTGCCAGATATGTCAGAAATTTTTTAATAGAAATAGTAACCTGAAAACACATATGAGAATTCATACTGGAGATAAACCATACATTTGCCATATTTGTCAGAAATCATTTGCTGCAGGTTATGCTCTGAAGTATCACTTGAGAATCCATGCTGGAGAGAAACCATATAGTTGTAAAATATGTCAGAAATCATTTTCTGCAGATAACTCTCTGGAATATCACTTGAGAATCCATGCGGGAGAAAAACCATACAAGTGCCTGCTCTGCCAGAAAGGATTTCGTCAATGTTGTACTTTGAAACGTCACATTAGAACCCATAGTGATGAAAAGTCTTACATTTGTGAGATTTGTAATAAGGGATTCAAACAAATTAAAAGCTTAAAGAAACACAGAGGAACGCATGCAACTGAGAAGTAACACAGACGCAATAAGTTGAAACTCCATGCAAGAACTGAGACACAGGATCTCAACATTGGAACTGAAGTAATTGTTAGCCCGTCTGACCGTTTTGGTTGCATTGATAACTCAGATGAAAATTTTTCAAGTATCATTTATCCGGATCTGAAATCAAGTGTAATGGCAGGTCTTTTGTCGAAAAATAAAGATAGAGAATGCCTTTCTAGTGGGAAACTCAAATTGCCTACACATGCATATACATCATTTTCAAAATCTTTTGGATGTGGTTCATGCAACGAATTACTTGATACAGATAATCAGTTTCTGGAGCATTGTTGTGGCCACCAATTTTCTCCACCTGATGACTTTGCTTTTGACATGTCTTGCTCTTTACATCATCATCACCAAGACACCATTCTTGAAATTAAACCTTTTGCTTGGTATAGCGAATTAGTTGCTTATCAAATAGACTAATAATCTGCATGTTAACTCTATAATCTGAGTAAGAGTTTGAATAGAAAATTTAACATAATATATGGCGATTAGATAATTAATTGTTTGGCGTTAAATCATGTAAATCACTAGATAAAAAAACAGGATGTTTGACGTGATTGCGACGCGTTATAGCATTGCCACAAAAACTACGTGAACACAAACCAGTAACAAAGAACAACAAGCTCTGATCCAAGTGGATCCGAGAATTGATGTGGGAGAAATTCAGTACAGTTGTCAGCTATGTCACAAGTCATTTAGTTTCTTTTTCCTCGGCAGGTCCGGATGCCCAACGGCGCCACTCTTCTGTCATTGGCATTGTCTTGGGGGGGGGGGGGGTAGAGAGGTGGTTTCCCGTTGCCTTCCTCTAGTTTAGGTGGTAATTTGAAAACGCACATTAGAATCTATACTGGTGAGAAACCCTACAAATGCCAGTTATGTCAGAAATCATTAATGACAGTGCTAGCCTGAAATGGCACATGCGAATCCCTACTGGGAAAACCTTACCATTGCCGACTATGGCTAAAGTCATTGTGTGTTTGTTTCCTGTGCCTGAACATTGCTTTGATGTCATAGTTGTGTCCTGAGGAACAGCCTTCAGGTCTCCTTTTGCATTGTGTGTTGGTTTGTTTAGTGTGTTTTAATTGTTTCATCTGCTGTTCTTTTTGAGTAACTTTTTAAATAAATTTGTGGTGTGTAATAATTAAAAGTCTTCATAGCTACTTGGGAACCCTATTTAGCAGGATTTCCTCCCTTCTGGGTCTCCATTTGTGTCCTAATTCTGTACTGTAGAGTTCTCTTTGCACACTGGTATAACTCAATACTATATCCAATGGGTCTAAATAATCTCTTCTTATATATTCCTGGGGTATTTCCAATCTAGGCCCAGGGTTCACATCATGTGCATTGTCTAATTAGTTTTAACTTTGATTATTGCCTGATTAATTTGTGATACTTGTAATGCTTTATGTAACTTTTCCTGCCTTATAAATTTTAGTGTGTGCTTGAAACTTTCGGACCAATAAGAAATTGATTGATTGTTTTATTGTATTTGGTATATTGTGCACGATTGTAGCGAAGCCCATAGGTGACCATAGGGCATGGACTTGGCAGCAGGGTATGCTTGCGGATGAATGTAAGCAAACGGTCGCTACAATCGTGCACAACTGGCACAGGTATGGTTCCTCATCAGTATGGATGTTTTCATGTGCATTTTCAAAGTACCAAATACACTGCAACTGTCTGTTGCTCATAAATCGTCAGTTTGTCCTGTGAACTGCAAGAGTTGAATTTTTTAAATAAATTGACAAATTGAAATACAGCTACAATTACCTGCAATGAAATGTAGCCTAACCGTGTAGATAGAGGCCCTACATTTGAGCCGATATTTAGATTCGAAATCCAGATCAACAGAGAATTTAGACCCGACATAAAGTAATTGATGCGAAATTGACTTAAGCCTGTTAATCTCGGCTTTAACTTGCCGAATGATATTCTAGCAAACGTTATATTTTGTATGCGTGCATACATATGAACATTTCTCTAGCGCCTTCACATAATCATCGGTTGCAATGATAAAGATACTTTAGCGACTGCACTATCTGCGAAATATCTTAGCTGATGAAAACGTTTTGCTAAAATCTATTCGCCAGAGGACAGGTTAATAGTACACCAGGATTTGACTTATTGGTCATTTTCGTAAAACACTTTTTCCCTCGCCATTTTGTTCGGATGACAGTAACCAGATTTCGAGGAAATGCTACTTTTATTGCAATCTTGGGGTGAACGTGTATTTTAGTATGGTAAATTATTTTAACGCTTATAATGACTCAAAAAGTGCCGTAAATTATTCCGAACAGCTCAAATTTGACCAACTCATCGAACCGCATGCTTAAAATTTGTTAAGAACAAGAATATTGACATAAAATGAGCTTTTAAAATGTCACATTTCCCATGCGAAATCGCCGCTCGAATCGCCAGTGAACCACAACATATGACCGGAAGTTGGAGTACGCGCCCAAACCTTCCACGTGTACGTCAAAACTTCGGTCCTAAGTTCAAAATGATAAATGGAAGCTGGATGACGGTGTTTCTAGATATAAAATGGAGGCCGGATTAATGAAAAAACGGTTCAGTAATGGAAGCTGGATGAGGGTTTTTAATATCTGAAATTGAAGCTGGATTGACGAAAATCACGGGCGAGAAATGGAAGCTGGGTTAATAAAAATATTCTAGCTTAAATTGGAGCTGGATTGATGAAAAATAATCATTATTGAAGCAGAAGTTGGATTTAAAACAATTGAAAAGTTGGACTTTTACTTACTCACTTATTTATTTTTGCGTGCTGCCTTATTGCACACTTGCCGCGCGCAACTTCCGGAAAGGGTCAGAATTGAATAACAACTTCGATCGGCGGTTTCTTATGACAAAATATTACAATTTTTCAATCGATTTACTTCTTTTAAACAAATTCTAAGTATAATAATACATCAGTTAGGCAATAGCACGTTGGCAGAAATATTTTAAGACTGTTTTTGTGCAATTATAAGCGTAAAAATAATTTACCATACTAAAATACAGGCGGCGACAATTATTTACTGATTTTCGCGGTGCTTTCAGCGTTGTCATTGCTGCATAAAAATGCAGACTATATGCCCCAAGAGGGTAGTCTTTTTCGTGAGTGTTGGTTAGGTGCAGGTTTGGCGTCGTGAGGGTCGCTTATTGTTAGTGTTAGGGCCAGTGTTGTTGCCAATAGAAACTGGTGGATTGATGAAAATAATTTATGGTGAAATAAAAGTTGGATTGATGAAAATAATATCGCCATATTCGATGTCGGATTCGACAATTTTTCGGAAATAGAATGGCTCTTAAAATATGATTATAGTCCACGTCTCAACGCCGCTTGCACTAGCAAAAGACACTATGTATTTTTTCGCTCACTTATAGTAAATGTATATCCTATCTGCTGATGTCTATTATAGTAATCGACAATCACTTTTCCAAAACTCACTAATTTAAATTTTTCAGTTATCACTGCCATGTTATTCCCTATATGCAAATATATATATATATATATATATATATATATAAATATATAGTACACATTATTAATCAGGACCAATGCACACTCAAAATATGAAAGTTTTCATGGAAAACATGGAAAAAGTAGAAAGAAGTCCAAAAGCTCATGGCATCTTTTATGGCCTTATCTACCTCTATTTATGCAAGGTTTTTTGACAGTCCAATTTCCATTTCGGCTAGAATCATTTTCATTAATCTGTTTCTATGTTAGGAAGCTTTATTCATGCGATTTCTGTTGTATAGAATACAAATTTAAACGATAACACTCAGTTTTGCCCTATTTGCTACGATGCATAACTTGCAGAGGACGTTTCATGTTGGCAATCTCGTACATCTGGTCGGCATATACCCGAATCCCAAGCCGTATAGCATCGTAAGATTATTTAAAACATGTTTTAGTATTTTTTTCGTCGCTTATCCAACTTCCAATTCTACTATAGCACACTTCCGTTTTTCATCCAACTTCTAATTCAACTACAAATATTTTGATCGTTCATCCAGCCTCTAGTTTTACGGTTACAATTTAGCATAAAACCCTGATTTCGTTGCTCATCCAACTTCTACTTCTGTTAATTAATATGCTCATCCAGAGCTCTTCAAATGATACTGCAATACGTCAGCAGTGATATCATGTTTTTATCGTTCATCCAACTTCCAGTTTACGGAAATAAAATATCTTGAAGTGCTATACGGCTTGGGATTCGGGTACATGCTTACGGCAATGGGCTCTAATTAAATTATGTTTCCTGTATTTATTTTCTTAACCATATAAAATAAGATTGTACTGTTTTCGTTAGCAAGTACACAGAAGATGAGCAACGTTTTGTTAAAGCTTCACATCAAGAACATTGCACTGAATGTTTCGTCAACAGCATTCATGAATATCAACTATATTTCATCTTTGGCTAAAGTCATATTATGCAATGGCGTAGAGGCGTGCAATTTCACAACGGTTGAATAGCTTCTGTATTATTTTCGCCGGGATTTGTTTGTCTTGCCAATTTCTTCCTTTGTGACAGACCAAGCAAGAGACCCTTGTTGTTACAAGCATCTGAAATGCACCCTGAAGTGAGTTCCTATTATTGCATAAATTGGAGATTACTGATGTTTGAACATCGATTGTAAAAGCTATTGCACAGGCATTACTTCAGCATTGTTTTAGACATCGATATCCTCCACCTGATGACATTGCTGCTGATTTCAGCAGTACTCAGCTTACCAAAAGCCATATTCCAACTATTATGATGCAAAAAGACGCATAAAAAAATTAAAGCAACACAGCTCTCTAGTTATTCAGAACTATAAAGGTAATATTTTATGAGCTCTTCAAAGAACCGACACTGGAGAAAATTGTGAAAAGTGGAATAATTAAGTAGGCTGATGGCGAATACGAGAGATGATGTGGGAGAAATTCAATACAGTTGCAAGCTATGTCTGAAATTATTTAGTGAAAATGGTAGCCTGAAAAGACACATGAAAATCCATACTGGAGAAAAACCATACAGTTGCCAGATATGTCAGAAATCATTTAATGAAAATGGTAACCTGAAAAAGCACATGAGAATCCATACTGCAGAAAAACCATATAGTTGCCAGATATGTCAGCAATCTTTTAATGAAAATAGTCATCTGAAAATCCACATGAAAATTCATACTGGAGAGAAACCATACAGTTGCCAGATATGTCAGAAATCATTTAATGAAAATGGTAACCTGAAAAAGCACATGAGAATACATACTGGGGAGAAACAATACAGTTGTGGGCTATGTCAGAAGTCATTTAATCAAACTAGTTCTCGGAATGTGCATTTGAAAATCCATACCACCGGTGATAAACCATTCACTTGTCAGTTTTGCCAAAACTCATTTAAATGTGGTCGTTACCTGAAAAGGCACATGATAATTCATACTGGAGATAAATCACACATTTGTCATCTATGTCAGAAATCATTTCATAACAAGGATACCTTGAAAACGCACATGAGAAACCATACTGGAGAAAAACCATATAGTTGTCAGATATGTCAGAAATCATTTAATCAAAGTTCTGAGATGAAAACGCACATGAGAAACCATACTGGAGAGAAACCATACAGTTGCCGACTATGTCAGAAATCATTTACTCAGAGTTGTTCTCTGAAAAAGCACATGACAACGCATATAGGTGAAATACCATGCAGGTACGAGCAATGTCAGAAAGCATTTAATTTTGGTGGTGACTTGAACGCGCACATGAGTAACGATACTGGTGAAAACCCATACACTTGTGAGATTTGTAACGAAGGATTCAAGCACCGTGACAGTTTCATGAAACATATACGGACTCTTGCTACTGCGAAGCAACATAGATGTAGTGAGTCTTATTCTAGGAGCAACTTTTCACCAAACCATTTTAAAGTCTGTAAAAGAACACTGTCCCAGGATCATAAAATCGGAAATGAAGTGGATGCTAATGTGTGTCATCGTTTTATCACATTGAATGGTGTATATGTGAATAAACCAGATGAAAGTTTCTCAAGCAACATACATCTAGATTCTGGTGCAATTGCAAATACTTTGTATAGAACTCGTCCACGGACAACTGGTCCACCGACAACTGGTCCACCGAAATAGAAGCCGGATTAACGAGAAAGCGCTTGAGAAATGGAAGCTGGATGAAATTTCTTTATTTACCAAATAGGAGCTGGGTTTATGAAAAAAGTCTAATGGTTTCTTGCTTAAATAGAAGCTGAATTGACGATTTTCATCATGTGTCTCAACATGCATCCAGTTTCTATTTCAGATAGAAAAAAAACTTGATCCAAAATAAATCTTTTAATATATAATCACAGTTATTTGAAAACATACGTGAGATTCCATTCTGGGGCGGAACCACTTTGTCTGTCCACTTGATTATTATTGGAAGTCCTCAGCCAATTATGCCAGAATACTTTCACCCAGTACTGAAAAAACCCATTACAGGCTGCAGGAAGTAGGTCAGCATTCATAAATTTGCTAGGAATCGGGAGCACATGATGAACCACATCTATAGGTGAAAATCATACATATGCGAGGTTTGCAATAAATGATTTGCATAATGGTGATTTTTGAAGAAACACAAGAACTCATGCAGCTAAGAAGCAACACAGTAACAATAATTTTGCTGTTTTTCACCAAAACTTTAGCCCTTGCAGGATCTTAGAATTGCAATTGAAGTGGTTGCTCTGCTTTCTAATCGTTTTGTCACATTCAGCGCTGCAAAATAATATTGCTGATAAACCAGATGAAATTTCTGATTAAATATATATCCGAGTTCTCTGCGGATAATTACAGATGGAGATTGTCCACTTGATTATTATTGGAAGTCTATGGATGCAAATATGTCTTTTTAAAAAATATTTTGAATGTGCACATGTGATGAATTGCTTGAAACAGAAAAGGAATTTCGAAATCATTGTTCTGGACATCAAATTTTTTCACTAGATGAATTTCCTTTTTTACTTTGCTGGTTAATTTTTTCACACATTTAACCCTCGAGTGCCCAAGGGGGGGGGGGGGTCCGACCGGACCCCAGGCCTGTTTTTCCCGGATAACTTTTTAAAGGCTATGGATGTGCAAAAATGCCTTTAGGTATTCCTAGAGCACCCATTTGGGCATAGAATGGTATATTTTGAGGGAGCTTTGTCCAACCTTGTACCCCACAACCACAGCATATACTAAGGGTACCACAAGATATACGGCTATTAGTCATGCATGCGTATGGTTACTGATCAATAACTATTATTTTATACCACGTGGTGCGATTATGATATAATATATAGGCCTATCAATCGATTGCAAATTTAGTTGTGATTACGTACAACTAAATTTTACAACGATATTCCAACCGCTTCTCAAGATATTAATCCGAACACGCTGGGGTCCGCACCGGACGTAGGCCTATAGGCTTCCTTCGGTAAACAACGCAAGCGAGCATAAAATGTGTATCACGAGATTTTTTCACTATTACTTTGCACCAGGTGGTGCTATTGTGCTATAAAATACACCAATCGATTGCAAATTCATTTGGGATTACATGGAACTACATTCTGTAACGATATTCCAATCCCTTCTCAAGAAACTAGCATGAAAACGCTGGGGTCCGCGCGGACCCCCCCCCTCGGACCTTCGTGTACCAAAAAATACCTTGGGCACTCGAGTGTTAAAAGTTGAAAACAATTGTAATTCGTATTAAAGGGTAGATCCTGTATGTGCTATGCGATATGTGCATATAATATATATGTCAGCTAATTTAATCAGTGCACGCCGATTGTCGTACAGCGACGTAAGTAGGCCAGGTGCAAATTGCCGCGCGGCGTCTGCACAGGTGATTGTCTGGACAGCACGTGACGTCTAGACGAGCGTACGTTAATTGTACAAGAAGGGAGTGGAAGTGAAGAAGAAGAGTTGCGTGTTGAGAGCCGTTGAGATAGGCTGTAAGAGTTGTTGTTGAGTTGCGATAGAGTAGACTGATGAAGATAGTAGTCGTGTAGTTGTTATGATAACGCAAGTGTAGTCATTGTTGTGTTGTTGCTGATCGTTTTACTTTATATCGGATTTTGGAGTACAATAAGAAGAGTTAAACACGTCGTCGTTGTTGGTTAACAAAACAGTGAAAGACTGTAGATTCTTTAACCTAGCCATTTAGCTAATGAAACAGTTATCTAGGGATAGGCTTACGCTACCACGAACTTATACGAAGAAGCTTCCGAAGAGACTGAAGGTCACACGTAGAGAAGAAGAGGGAAAAGACTTGTGACATTTGGTGGCAGCGGTGGGATAACGATCCAAGTTGCAGGATAACGATCCAAGTTGCAGGATAACGATCCAAGTTGCAGGAGAACGATCGTAGTTACGAACGGAGGGATTCTATTCAATCAACCGACGTTGCGGAGGAACGGACGCTGTGAATTTATCGAGGAACCGAGCACACGGGAGAAGCAACGATACATCGAGCATCCGTACGTCAGTGAGAAACGACAACACAACGACTACGAGGTAGAAAAAACTTGCTTGTCTATTGAAGTTTGCTTAAAGAATTGAAGTCAGTCAATTGCAAACATTTGAAGAGTAGCCTACTATTTATCGACTAGCATCAGTAAAGTAAAGAAGTAAGATGGAGAAACTTACGGAGAAAAAGCAAGCAAATATTAAGAAGATGTCTACTGATAGACTGATAAAACTGCTAATTGAAGCAGATCTAGACGCAGAAGAAGTTGAACAAATGTCGAGGGAAGAATTGATGAGAAATTTAGCCGAGGTTTGGGCTAAGAAAGAAGAAGAAGGTGCTGTCGGAGGCGCTGCGGAGAAGCCAGTGGAGAAGCCTGAGGCACCGATGTCTATGGAGGCGTTGCTGCAATTCATGATAATGAAAGAGGAGCAGCGTAAACAAGAGGAGAAAGAGCGTAAACAAGAAGAAAAAGAGAAAGAAGAGCAGCGCAGACAAGAGGAGAAAGAGCGTAAACAAGAGGAGAAAGAGCGTAAACAAGAGGAGAAAGAGAAAGAGGAGCAACGAGCGGAAAGAGCAGAAAAATTAGAAAGGATAAGACAACAAGAGATAGACATGCAGAAGCAACAGTTCCAGCTTCAGTTAGAACAAATGAAAATAGATCGTGACGAATCAGAACGAAGAAGGATGGAGTTAATGATAGAGTACGAAAAAGCAAGAAAAAGCGATGAAGAAATACGAAAGCAGCAGATTGAGGACAAAAAGGCTCGCGAGGAAGAAAAAGAAAAGATGCGTTTACAAGAACTGGAGAGAGCAGAAGAAATTCGTCAGGAAGAATTTCAAGCCGGAAAAGACAATTTGGAAAAAGCAGAAAGAGAAAGAGAAGAGCAGATGCAGTTAGAACAAAAGAAACTTGCTATCAAGGAGGCTCAACTTAAAGAAATGGCCATTGAAAAAGAAGAACGCAGAAAGCAGTTAGAACTGTTGCAGCAGAAGATAGAACAAGAAGAACTGCGGAGAATCGAAGATCAAGATCGACTGAAGAAGAGAGACGAAGATGATCGTAAGAGCCGAGAAGTGTCAGAACAGATTAGGCTCAGAGAAAGTGAGACAATGGTGTCCAAGATCAAGAAGATTGGTGATGCCATGAAGCATGTGTTACCGAAGATGCCGTATGATATGATGGAAGTGCCATTATATTTTGAGACCGTGGAGAATGCATTCAATAGCTTCGCTGTGGAAAAGCAGTACTGGGTGAAATTGTTGTTGCCATTGATGACCCCGAGAGCACGAACGGTATTGAATCGATTATCATTTGAGAATTTAGATAAATACGATGCAGTGAAAGAGCATTTGTTGAAGGAATTCAAGTTAACAGCTCGTGAGTACAGGTCAAGGTTTGCAGATGCCAAGAAGACAGCCGAAGAAACGTATACGATGTTCACGGCTAGGCTGAAGAACCTGTTGAATTATTATGTCCGAAGTAGACGAGTGGACAAAGACTACGAGAAGCTGTTTGATTTGTTAGTGGCGGATAAGCTGAAAGAATGTTTACCACCAGGTCCACTGCAGTTTGTCTTAGCAAAAGAGGGCACAGAATGCTTGGAAGCTAGTAATGTTGCAGATCTCGCAGATATACATGTAAACAATCGGATTGGTGTGATGTTCCAAGACAAACCGAAATTTGAAGCATGGGACAATAGTCCAAAGCAACCCAAGTGGAACAAGGATAGCAAAGACACCGGAAGCCAAGCCAAGAGTAATGATGCAAAGAAAGATGATTATTCTGGAAAGCAGTGGTCGCAAGATAAACAACAGTCAACGTGGGACAGACAAGCCTACAATCGAACTCCGCCGCTGGGACGCCCAACAGAAAGTAATGCATCTTACACGCCGTACAACAAGTGGGAGAACAAGGAGCAAAGAAGTTTTATCAAGAAGCGTTGCCACAATTGCAATTCTGATAAACACCTAATAAAACATTGCCAAGCACCAGGAGCGGCAAATCTGAGGAAGAACTTTAGCAGAAGTGCAGAAAATCTTCGAGTAAACCAGATACAAGTGATAAATGCACCTCCTGGTGCTTGGCAATGTTTTATTAGGTGTTTATCAGAATTGCAATTGTGGCAACGCTTCTTGATAAAACTTCTTTGCTCCTTGTTCTCCCACTTGTTGTACGGCGTGTAAGATGCATTACTTTCTGTTGGGCGTCCCAGCGGCGGAGTTCGATTGTAGGCTTGTCTGTCCCACGTTGACTGTTGTTTATCTTGCGACCACTGCTTTCCAGAATAATCATCTTTCTTTGCATCATTACTCTTGGCTTGGCTTCCGGTGTCTTTGCTATCCTTGTTCCACTTGGGTTGCTTTGGACTATTGTCCCATGCTTCAAATTTCGGTTTGTCTTGGAACATCACACCAATCCGATTGTTTACATGTATATCTGCGAGATCTGCAACATTACTAGCTTCCAAGCATTCTGTGCCCTCTTTTGCTAAGACAAACTGCAGTGGACCTGGTGGTAAACATTCTTTCAGCTTATCCGCCACTAACAAATCAAACAGCTTCTCGTAGTCTTTGTCCACTCGTCTACTTCGGACATAATAATTCAACAGGTTCTTCAGCCTAGCCGTGAACATCGTATACGTTTCTTCGGCTGTCTTCTTGGCATCTGCAAACCTTGACCTGTACTCACGAGCTGTTAACTTGAATTCCTTCAACAAATGCTCTTTCACTGCATCGTATTTATCTAAATTCTCAAATGATAATCGATTCAATACCGTTCGTGCTCTCGGGGTCATCAATGGCAACAACAATTTCACCCAGTTGGGAAGAACAATGCAACCAAGAAACAGAAGTAAAGTCAGTGATGAAGTGTACGCCGCAGTTCACCATACTGAAAGAAGCGATAAAGACTACTTCCATTGCAGAAAGTTGTCGAGAAACAAAAAGTAAAGAGGAGTGTCAACGCATAAAGAAGATATCGTTGCAGCATGTAAATGTGGAGATACGTGGGATTGATGGGCAGCCTGTGCAAGTCGAGGCGTTGATTGACTCGGGGACCGAGATACCAGTAATCAACGAGGAACTACTGAAAGGAACGACAGTAGAAGAAATCGGCAGAGTTCATTTGCAATGTGTAGCTGGAGAGCCGATTCCAGCTAAGTTGGTGAAAATCGAAGTGCGGATGAGCGGTCGTAACGAAGGAGCAGCTACAGAGGACAGGACAATAAATATCGCGCCATATTTAACTTTAGTGTGTGCCAGCATTTCAGCAGAACTGTGTAAAGAAAATCCAGAAAAGTTCCTGCTACATCCAGAGATAATTGCAGAACTGAAAGAGGTTCCACCAATCAGTATATTGCAAGGAGAGCTACAAGCGAATGTGACTACAAGAGCACAAAGTCGGAGAGCAGAAGTCGAAGACGGAGAAGATGAAACGATAAACGAAAGTTCGCAAGAAGATGACACGGAAAGCGAAGATGAACTCAGCATCCAAGATGACGAAAGAACAACATCTGAGAACAATGAAACTGAAGAAGAGATGGCTGCATGTGAACGAAATGATAGTGAAGATTCCGGAAGCGACGCTGAACTGGAGACAAGTATGAGGGACTTGTTCACAGAGAATTCGAACGATGAAAGACAGCTGGAAGATGCGAAGAAATTCGAGGAGCAGCAGAGAAATGACGAGTCACTGAAATCGTGGTGGAGGATCGCTGAAGACCAAGGATCAGAGTTTATCGTGGTGAATGGATTGCTGTATAAGAAGCATCAAATGCTGGATCAGCTTGTGTATCAGTTGGTGTTACCGAAAGAGAGAAGAATTCAAGTAATGGAATTAGCTCACGAGTCAGTATTTGGCGGACACTTGGGAGAAGAGAAGACACGAGAGAGAATCAAGTTGTCCTTTGTCTGGCCAAAGATGCGTCGAGACGTGGTGAAATTTTGTAAGTCCTGTGAGAAGTGTCAGCTGAAGGCACGAAGTTTGGTGATGGATCGAGTGCCGATTACACCAATTCCAAGGGAAGATGTTCCATTCCGACGGATGACTATGGACGTGGTAGGCCCAATAGAACCGAAGTCAGCAGCTGGGCATAAGTATTGCTTGTGCATAGTGGATTCATGTACAAGATGGCCGACAATCTTCTTGCTGAAGTCATTGACTGCTAAGGCTGTGTGCGAAGCTTTGATGAAGCTTTTCATTGACGTGGGGGTGCCGTCTGTGATCACCAGCGACAGAGGCACGAATTTTACAGCCAGTCTTACAAGAGAATTTTTGAAATTGATGGGATGCTGTCCACGATTCGATTCACCGGGGCATCCAGAGGCAGCCGGATTAGTCGAGAGATGGAACCAGACGTTCAAGAAGATGGTACATCATGTCATTGTGGAAAATCCAAGACAGTGGCATAAAATCATTCCGTTTACCGTATGGGCATTGAGAGAAGTTCCTAACGCAACGACAGGAGTGGCACCATATCTGCTGGTGTATGGAAAAATGCCAAGAGGACCATTAACTATCTTAAAGGAAAGCTGGACCAAAGAAATAAATCTACCGCCAAACATTGGAGTACAACCAGCAAAGTACCTGAAGAACTTAAGAGCAGACATGGAGAAAGCTTTGATATTTGCTGAGAATTGTGCAGAGGAAAAGCAAAAACAATACGCCAGTCAATACAACAAGAGGGCCAAGGATAAAGAATTCGAACCAGGAGAAAACGTCATCGTCCTGTATCCAACGTCAACCAATAAATTGATCTCACGATGGCATGGTCCATGTACAGTGCTACAAAGAAGATCCAAGTATTCGTATCTGGTGGATATGAATGAAAACGGCCGACGAATCGTCCATGCCAACAAAATGAGGAAGTTCATCGCAAGAACATTATCGTGTGGTCTCATCGTGGAAGAGGACGACGAATTCGGATCAGTGGTAGAGCTACCATTGAAAGAAGACCATGCAGAGACGACACAGAAATCGCTGCAATTGGACTATGAACAGATCGGACATCTTACGAGCGAGCAACAGAAACAGCTACTGGATGTACTGAACTGTTATGCAGACAGATTTTCGGACAAACCTGGATTATGTACATTGGTAGAACAGGAAGTGGTGCTGAACCCAAAAAATCCTAACACTTGCTAACTAATTGATTGATATTCTTTGGTTTCTACAGACAATTTATTTGTAATTTTGCTGAGATTGCTAAACCATTGACAGATTTAACTAGCAAGCAGACACCTGAGAACATTATTTGGACTCAGGACCACCAGAAATCTTTTGATTCTCTTAAAGAAATTGTTTTATCGAATGTTATTCTGTACATGTTCGAGGTTGGCAAACCATTTAATTTGTACTGTGATAGCAGTGATTTTGCTGTGGGGGCTGTGCTGTCACAAGTGGACGATGAGGGGATAGAACGTCCCGTTTCATTTATCAGCCAGAAGCTGACAGATACCCAGAGGAGATGGGCGACGATTGAGAAGGAAGCCTATGCAATCATATGGGCTTTAAACAAATTGAAAGAAATCATTATTGGTTCCAAGATTAATGTGTTCACTGATCATAATCCTTTAGTTTATTTGACTGAGTCAATGTCGAAGTCTGCTAAGTTAGTCAGATGGTCTTTATCATTGCAAAATTTTGACATTCTGTTGAACTATAAGAAAGGAAAGTTGAATGTAGTAGCAGACTGCTTATCGAGATTGTAGTATAAGGTATTTTGTGATTGCATTTAGTATAAGAATTGTTTGTATTTAGTTTAAGCATTATACGTTCGCTAATTTTTAAGATTAATTAGCTCTCTTCAAAAGAAAGGAAGGAGGTAATGTCAGCTAATTTAATCAGTGCACGCCGATTGTCGTACAGCGACGTAAGTAGGCCAGGTGCAAATTGCCGCGCGGCGTCTGCACAGGTGATTGTCTGGACAGCACGTGACGTCTAGACGAGCGTACGTTAATTGTACAAGAAGGGAGTGGAAGTGAAGAAGAAGAGTTGCGTGTTGAGAGCCGTTGAGATAGGCTGTAAGAGTTGTTGTTGAGTTGCGATAGAGTAGACTGATGAAGATAGTAGTCGTGTAGTTGTTATGATAACGCAAGTGTAGTCATTGTTGTGTTGTTGCTGATCGTTTTACTTTATATCGGATTTTGGAGTACAATAAGAAGAGTTAAACACGTCGTCGTTGTTGGTTAACAAAACAGTGAAAGACTGTAGATTCTTTAACCTAGCCATTTAGCTAATGAAACAGTTATCTAGGGATAGGCTTACGCTACCACGAACTTATACGAAGAAGCTTCCGAAGAGACTGAAGGTCACACGTAGAGAAGAAGAGGGAAAAGACTTGTGACAATATATTACATCATTCTTGCTTTGTGGCACTTATTTAGACTATGCATTCTATTGTGGAGAATAATTTAAAGTGACACACTTGTCTCAGATGTTGATATTATTATTTTCAGCTTATTATCAGAACGTATTGTAGGCTATATTAACCTTTTAAATAGCGTTTCTCTCCGCAGAAGCATTTCATAAGCACTCGTAGTGCGAATGATCTCGACAGAAATGTAGGTTTTGAAGCTAGAGAAATATGATAAAATAATCATACACAGAGACGAAGACGGAGCGAACATATGGATGAAGTCCACTTCAAAGAGTGGCACTATGCAGGAAATAGATTGAACCATGGTGGTCCTGAGTCTTCTGACTCTTGAAGCTATGAGCAAAGCAGGGCTTTATGAAAAAATTATTTTAAACTGCACAACCAGCAAATTGAATTTTGACACGCCTTTCCCGGAGAAAATTTCTGACGACGTTGCTTAGTCGTTTGTCAGAAATTTAACACACCCCCCCCCCAATGTCTTGCAAGTCGCCGCCGAAAAGACCAGATTACCCATTTCTTGTCATTTCCCTGAAATTTAGCCGTTTGCGTAATTCTTCATTGCGCATTGCGCAACCTCTTCGTTCCGTTCCGCTCTTCCATTGTAAATCGGCTGCAGATAAACCTTTTTCTAATGGTTTTCGTTGCACAAGATTGCTTTTACAAATGCTCAATTTACTTTGCAACTGCACATTTTTTGTACAACTGCACGCTATAAAGAACCCGAGAACAAACAGGTCAAGCCGATCAGAGGATATGTGAGAACAACGCGAAGTGTGAGAGGGCGATGTATAAAATCAAAACACTAGGCCTATAATACTTTGCAGCAAGATCCAATTGAAACCGGAGGCCGAAAAATTACTGTTGAATTGTATATGGGGAGGGGGAAGTGACTGGTAATCGTATACTCGGAAGGAACTTCTACAGCGCCCACGAAAGCTAATGACGCGGAAACCAACTTATTCACAGGCGCTCAATCAGAAGACAATCGACAGACAGTGGCAAGATCCGAGAACGGTTGACACAGCATGATCTGTAATCCACTGAATTATTAGACGAAGCGTAGAAGATTCGGAACAGTAGGCTAATTGTATCTAAATCGAATTGTTCAGCAGGCCAAGAATTATTAATTGTGTGATCGACAGCTTCAGAAAAGGCACCATGTTCATAGATGGACAGTTGGATGACATAGCCAAGTTCTACGGCACAATAAATTTTATATCTGAAATGTTATGTGAACGTCCTACTTACTTCTTTAGCGAATGCAGTTCGCATCAAGCCATGCCACCGTGGCGGGACCCTCGGCAAGATGTAGAGCCTGGAGTCCTCCCGGAAAACGAAGAAGGCGGCACTCATTCACAATGTGCGACATTGTCTGTATTTCTCCACAGCAGCACAGTGGGTCATCAGCCTGTCCCCATCTCACCAGATTCACTGCGCAGCGGCCTTGATCCGTGCGGAAACGATTTAAAGTTTTCCACAGGTGACGAGGAAGATCACCACCCGGAGGCCAGACAGATGGCACGGCCACGAGCGAACGATTCACCACTTCCATAGTGGGCCATTCTTCGCACCAGGCTGAGATAGCTGTCAAACTCTCCTCCGGAGGATTTCTCCAGATAGGATGTCTGGACGGGAGACGCACTCCTGGGTGGAGCGCAATGTCCGCGTGCAGGGGCAGTCTTTCGTATCTCGGCTGTTGCTTGGTGTGTGACCGGGATTCATCGTTGAAGGTGAATTCGGTCCTGCTGGTAGGATCATTGGCTTCACCAACTGCACGCAGTTGGGTACTGACGGGAGGCGCGACGTGAACGCTGATCCTTTGCCGCCCTACTTACTGAATTGGCCTTTTGGTATTCACATCTGAAATCCCAAAATCTATTCGCTAGGTGACAAGATGTACTTCCGGAAACTCAAGCTCACCCGTAGTTGCTGTGAAACTCTTTGATCGTTCGCCATTTTGTTCGGATGAAAGTTTTAATTCCAAACATCGTTAGATTTTTTGCGTATAATTTCGTTAATAGCCTCATTGAATGGTTTAAATTTGCCATCGGGGCGAAAAATACTTATTTTCACGGCGCTGTCGTCGTTGCCATTGCTGCATGTAAAAAATACATACAGACTATCATGAAATTTATATTCCGACATCATGGGTTCCTAAGACTTGTGAGAAAACTACCTTCATAAAATGGTTTTCAACATGTCTGCAAGAGTATTGCTGTTAAACGTGTATTTTAGCTTCGTAATTTAATCGCCATTGCATGGGTTTCAGAATTAGTCGAGTGCAAGTCAGATTAACGAAGCGAATTCCTTCTAAGTAGAAGTCGGATTGATGAATTCGTTATGAATAGCAAAGAAAAGAGGAATCTGGTGAACAAATGAGATTGCAATAAAGTCTATTTGTTCAATGATTTTACATTTTATGGATTGTCATAGGTGAGATGGATCTGCAATTGGATTGAACATGCAGATGAACTTTTATGTTGGATATTCTTAATAAGAGATGGAATGAAAATCATTCTAAGATATGAGATGATCTGCTTTAAAATTATTGTTGAGCTGCTAGTTCCAGTTTTGAGATAAGCTGCATAGTAGAGGGTTTAGCTGGTAAGCACAAGGCGCTGGAACTGTGACACGTCATTATTACTAACTACAAAATGAGAAGAGAATTTTTATGAAATAAATGTTCACGGTTTTTTAGAAAGTACATGAAGATAATGAACAACATTTTGTTAAAGTTCAAATTTATGTTGCTACATAAATGTTCACCTGGAATAGTTGACATTCATAAACGACACAAACATCCAGCGTAATGCTGGATGTTTGTGTCGTTTATGAATGTCAACTATTTCTTCAACTAAATCATATTGAAGAGTAGCGTGGAGATGTGCTATTACACTAGTCTTAAAATAGCTCCGCTATTTCTATATATATATATATATATATATATATATATATATATATATATATATATATATATATATAAATATATATATATATACAGTATTTTCATCTGTTGTTAATTTTCTACTTTACTCAGAAGATGACATCCAGTGTTAGATGAAGCACGGATCCTTCTTGTGAACATCTGATATGAAGTCGACATTACTGTGATGAACATTGCATGCATTGGAGCAACAGTTGTTGCAAAAGCTTGTACACATACAATTACTTTGCAGTGAACAACAGAAATCAGTTTCACAAAAGTCATATTCCTACTTTGACTAGTGTCTGGCGATTGCAGGAACACACAGAGCTTAATTATTTCAGAGGCTACATGTGTATACTAGTACTGTAGTCTAGTTGTAATAATCTAAGAGTTTTTCAATGAACCGAAACTGATGAAAATTGTGAAGTAATCCATTAAGCGAGTAGACTGATGTCGAATACGAGAATTAAAATGGAAGAAATTCAATTCAGTTGCCAGATATGCCTGAGATCATTCAGTAGAAATGATGCCCTGTATAGGCACATGAGAATCCATACAGGAGAAAGATCATACAAGACTTATTGGCATCTGTGTCTGAAGTCATTTAATCAAAATGCACTTGAGAATCCATACTGGAAAAAACCTTACAGTTGCCAGATATGTCAGAAAACATTTAATGAAAAAGGTAATCTGAAAAAGCACATGAGAATTCATACTGGAGAGAAACCACACAGTTGCCAGATATGTCAGAAATCATTTACTGGAACTGGTAACCTGAAATTGCACATGAGAATTCATACTGGAGAGAAAGCATACAGTTGCCAGATATGTCAGAAATCATTTAATGTAAATAGTCAGCTGAAAAAGCACACGAGAATTCATACTGGAGAGAAACCATACAGTTGCCAGATATGTCAGAAAACATTTAATGAAAATGGCAACCTGAAAATCCACATGAGAAGTCATACTGGAGAGAAACCATACAGTTGCCAGATATGTCAGAAGTCATTTATTGTAAATAGTCACCTGAAAACGCACATGAGAATCCATACTGGAGAGAAACCATACAGTTGCCAGATATGTCAGAAATCATTTAATGGAAATAGTGAACTCAAAAATCACATGAGAATTCATACTGGAGATAAACCATACATTTGCCAGATATGTGACAAATCATTTAATCAAAGCTCTCATCTGAGAACACACATGAGAATTCATACTGGAGAGAAACCATACAGTTGCCAGATATGTCAGAAATCATTTACTGGAACTGGTAACCTGAAATTCCACATGAGAAGTCATACTGGAGAGAAACCATATATTTGCCAGATTTGTCAGAAATCATTTAATGAAAAAAGTCATCTGAAAAAGCACATGAGAATTCATACTGGAGAGAAACCATACAGGTGCCAAGTATGTCAGAAATCATTTACTGGAACTGGTAACCTGAAAACGCACATGATAATTCATACTGGAGAGAAACCATGCAGTTGCCAGATATGTCAGAAATCATTTAATGAAAAAAGTCATCTGAAAAAGCACATGAAGATTCACACTGGAGAAAAACCATACAGGTGCCAAGTATGTCAGAAATCATTTACTGGAACTGGTAACCTGAAAACGCACATGAGAATTCATACTGGAGAGAAACCGTACAGTTGCCAGATATGTAAGAAATCATTTTCTGCAGATTGTTCTCTGAAGTATCACTTGAGGAACCATTCTGGAGAAAAACCATACAGGTGCCAAGTATGTCAGAAATCATTTACTGGAACTGGTAACCTGAAAACGCACATGAGAATCCATACTGGAGAGAAACCACACAGTTGCCGACTGTGTCAGAAATCATTTAATCAAAGTTGTTCTCTGAAAGGGCACATGAGAATCCATACTGGTGAGAAACCATACATTTGTGAGATTTGTAATAAAGAATTGAAGCACCGTTCCAGTTTAAAGAAACATAAAAAGACTCATGCAACTGTGAAGCAACGCAGAGAGAACCAGAGCAATTTTTCACCAGAACAGCTTAAACTCTGTGAAATAACTCAGCCACAGGATCTTAATATTCGAAATGAAGTATTTGCTAACCTGTCTGACCGTTTTATCAGATTTAGTACTGTAAATACTCTTGATAAATCGGGTGATAGTTTATCAAGTAAATTATATCTGGATTCTGGTGTAAGTACTTTGTGGAGAATTAAAGATGGAGAATGCCAGTCTACTAGCAAAATCAAGTCATCTGTGGACGCAGAATTGTCTTTAACAAAATCTTTTGGATGTGGTATTTGTGATGAATTGCTTGAAACAGACAATCAATTTCTGGAGCATTGTTCTGGCCATCAATTCTCTCCACCTGATGACTTTGCTTTCGACCTGTGTTGATCTTTAACTCATCATCGTTCGTCTTGAAGTTAACCTTTTTCTCGATGTAGCGAATTAGTTGCTTTTCAAACAAACTAATAATCTTGACATAAACTCTGTAATCTAAGTATGAGTTAAAACAGGCAATATTACCTGTTGCGATTAGATAAATGATAGATTTAACATTGGCGTGATAGCGACGCGTCATCGTGTTGCCATGAAAACTACAATAACACAGATACCAGTAAAAAAGGACCAACAGAATCGCGGATGAACTAAAATGACGTCATAATGCGATATTTAAGCATCGTGAGGGAGACAACGAACAATAATTTGATTGTCTAACTGATGCTGGAACTGAGTTGACATTCTGTTTGGAAGAGCACTCTCGATTTTTGTTTTCAGTGGTTTAGAATGTTGTGACAATTTTACTGGCAGTTGATAGCAAGTGCTGTGTAGCTGAGAAAATTCCGTGTGGAAATGGATTCTGCAGTTGTTGGTGTAGTAGGATATAATTTATGTTGTATTGGGTCGTACGATAAAACTGGTGCATCGATACGAAATCGACACGTGTGGCATTAAACCAGTGGTGGCCAACCTGCGGCACGCGTGCCACTTGTGGCACGCCGGCCTCTGATGAGTGGCACGGAGGGCCATAGAATTTTTGAAAAATATTTATGCTAGATCTGCTAGTTTACAATGTTATCTCTTAGGGCAGACTTAGGCGAATCTCAGGCGCCTCTGTAACTCCGTAGCTGCAGTGACCTCTGACCAGGGAAAGGTTAATTAACTGCTGACGGACGCAGCACAGGCGCTCGAAGTGGGGGGGGGGGGGGTATGGGCAGGCTCATCACTGTCAGTCGGCTGGTGGTCAAAGTCCATACTCTCCACAGCATCCATTCAGAGATAAGAAATTGAGTTTCAGCCCACTGTAGGTTTTCAGGATCAAACAAAGGAAGAGATTCCTGTTGGTTATGTCTTTAACAATGCTATTTTGCTGTGTACAGCAACAGTTGTGGTGCATGTAAATAATTAACATTGAACTTCAATTCAGTGAGTTACAAAAAAACTCTAATGAAAACCAACGGCCTAGGTAAGCTATCAAAACTAATTTTAGAGAAAGAACCTTACATTAGGCAGAACAGTCATTGTTTGCCAGAACAAGTGATGAATTGATAATGATGGTCAAACTTATACGTGTTAAGTCTGACATCAGCATGAAAGAAAACTCATTCTGATGGCGAGTAAAGTCTTTTTCAAGTTTTGTAAAGGTTCGAAATTTAAGCAATAATAATAATGTCTAACATTGAAGCCATGGACACACACCGTGATGAGACCGAATACAAAATTTTCATATATAGCCTATATATATATATATATATATATATATATATATATATATATAGTTACTTTATGCAAGTGCAAGTTTTAAATTGTAACAGGTTACAATTCCTCTCGTCAGGTATAATATTATGTATAGTGGCACGCGGACGGTACGGGAGATAGTTTGTGGCCCACTGTGTACAAAAGGTTGGCCACCACTGCATTAAACTATCTTTAGAGAGTTGAGACATTCTACATTGCTTCTTCCGTGGAGACCAGAGGAAGCGAAAGAATAGTAAACCGTGGGTGACATGTCTGATCTTACTAATCAACCTGTAGTTCTATTATCCTATGCTATCGAATCAAAATGCTAACAATTAGGTATGCAGGAAGGAAGCACTCGCACAAGAACGGGAGTAGCTTGAATAATTCTGGAACAACTAACGTATTTGACAGCCAGGAACAATAACATAGTTTCTATTTTAATATCGATTGTTGATACATCGACATGCCGTTTGACTTTGATTATCGTATGCGGACGTTTCGTCAACGGATTATGCCTGAAACAGACATTACTGGTTTGTGTTGCTGAACATTAGGCTTTATTACATGCAAACTCTTCTTGTATACATAAATCACATTTGTTTATGCAAAGTAAGTGTAATCGGCAGGTTCTGATGTAAAGAATAACATAATATCGATGTGCATTCATGTACTTTATTCAAATATAATTAAATACCATTTTGTTACGAAATGAATGTTGAATCCATTGGTGTATTACAAGCATTAGTGTAGTTTTGCTTCAGTTATGGCGGAGAAAAAAATAACGGGTTCCAGACGTGGAGACGGTCCGGTGTAAAGGTTTCAAATTACCCCCTCCTAAACATTACCCCCCGGTAACTTGAAACTGGTTTCAGATCCCCCCCCCCACCCGGAAACTAGATTTGCATCAATGTTCGCATTTATTGCACTAAAAAAAATTAGAAAAATCATCCCGCTTCTTGTTTTGGTCTCAAGCTTTTCATCTGTCATCCCACTTCGTGGTTTGTTATCAATATTTTAATCGGGAAAAAAATAATAGCCTCGAAGACATTTCTCCATGTAACTTCAGCGGCGATTAGTATTTTAGTTACAGATGAAAATATTGATAACAAACCACGAAGTGGGATGACGGATGAAAATCTTCGAACCAAAATAAGAAGCGGGATGATTATTTTGATATTTTTAGTGCAATAAATGAGATGATTGATGCAAATTACAGTTTTCAGGGGGGGTAATGTTTAGGAGGGGTAATCTGAAACCTTTACATCCATCCACCCATCCTTCCATCAATCCATCCACCAATCCATTCATCCATCTTTCTGCTTGTACTCCGTGCAGAAATCAACTTACCAAAGCGCTGTCTAAGTGGTGTATACTTCTAAGCGGATGAAATCAACAAAGAGCTCGTGGGCGACCTACATAACTGTCTACTCGTCGGTTATCTCTAAAATAGAAGCTGGATGAATTAAAAAACGCTTAAGAAACGGAAGCTGGATGACGGCTCTTACAATATTTAGTCCATGTCTCAACGGCGCTTGCACTAGCAAAAGACACTGTGTATTTTTTGGTGTCACGACAACTCGTCTAACGACAACTCGTCTACCGACAAGTGGTCTCCGGACAATTCGTCTAACGACAACTGGTCTACTGACAACTGATCCAGCGCTTGAGAAATGGAAGCTGGATGACAGTTTTAGAAGTGAAGTGGATGTTGGATTGAGAAAAAAAACCCAAGAGAAATGGAATCTGGATGATGGTTCTTTTATAGGTGAAATTAAAGCTGGATTGACGAAAATAACGCATGATAAATAAAAGCTGGATAAGGTATTTCTAGATCTCAAATAGAAGCTGGATTGATAAGAAAATCGCTTAAGTAATGGAAGCTGGATGATGGTATTTTTATATCTGAAATAGAATCTGGATTGACTAAAATAACAGGCGAGAAATAGAAGCTGGATGAAGGTGTTTTTAGATTTGAAATGGAAATGGGTGCATGTTGAAATACATGAATTAAAATAATCAATACAGCTTCCATTTAAGCTAAAAACCCATTCTCATAAATCCAGCTTCTATTTCATCAATATTATTGGTCTGTAGACCAGTTGTCGTTAGACCAATTGTCCGGAGACGAGTTGGCGTTAGACGAGTTGTCGGTAGACCAGTTGTCGTGGAACCGTATTTTTTTTCTGACTTATAGTAAATGTATATAGCCTATCTGCTGATGTCTATTATAGTAATCGACAATCACTTTTCCAAATTATATTTTTTCAGTTATCGCTGCCATGTAATTCCCTATATGCAAATATATATAGTACACATTATTAATCAGGACCAATGCACACTCAAAATATGAAAGTTTTCTTGGAAAACATGGAAAAAAGTAGAAAGATATCCAAAAGCTCATGGCATTTTTTTATGGTTTCTATTTGAGCAAGGTTTTTTGACAGTCCAATTTCCATTTCGGCTAGAATAGGGTGACCATTTTCTGGCCATCAAAAACCGGTGTAAAGGTTTCAAATTACCCCCTCCTAAACATTACCCCCCGGTAACTTGAAACCGGTTTCAGATTACCCCCTGGGGGTAATCTGAAACCGGTTTCATCCTACCTCTCGGTTTCAGGTTACCCCCCTGAATTCTGTATGAATTCCGTATATCCAGCTTCCATTTTTCAAACGTCGTCTTCGTCAATCCAGCTTCTATTTCACCTATAGCGACCCTTCACCCAGCTGCCAATTCACCTACAGCGAACCTTCATCCAGCTTCCATTTAACTTACAGCGAACCTTCATCCACCTTCTATTTAACCTACAGCGAACCTTCACCCAGCTTCCATTTAACCTACAGCGAACCTACATCCAGCTTCTATTTAACCTACAGCGAACCTTCATCCAGATTCTTTTTAACCTACAGCGAACCTTCATCCAGCTTCCATTTAACCTACAGCGAACCTTCATCCAGCTTCCATTTAACCTACAGCGAACCTTCATCCAGCTTCTATTTAACCTACAGCGAACCTTCATCCAGATTCTTTTTAACCTACAGCGAACCTTCATCCAGCTTCCAATTAAGCTACAGCGAACATTCATCCAGCTTCTATTTAACCTACAGAGAACCTTCATCCAGCTTCTATTTAGCCTACATCGAACCTTCATCCAGCTTCCATTTTACCTATGGCAAACCTTCATCCAGCTTCTATTTCACCTATAGCGAACCTTCATCCAGCTTCTATTTCACCTATAGCGAACCTTCATCCAGCTTCTATTTAACCTACAGCGAACATTCATCCAGCTTCTATTTAACCTACAGCGTCCAGGGGGGGAAATGTCCGGTCACCCCTTCATCCAGCTTCCATTTCTCAAGCGTCGTCTTCGTCAATCCAGCTTCTATTTCACCTAAAGAAAACCTTCCAGTTTCCGGTTCACCTCTAGAGAACCTTCATCCAGCTTCCATTTCACCTCTAGAGAACCATCCAGCTTCAATTTTGCCTATAGAGAACCTTCATCCAGCTTCCATTTCTCTAACGCTTGATAAATGGAAGCTGAATGAAGGTTTTCTATAAGAGAAATAGAAGCTGGATGAAGGTTCACTGTAGGTGAAATAGAACCTGGATTGACGAAAACGACGCTTGAGAAATGGAAGCTGGATGAAGGTTCTCTATAGCTGAAGTAGAAGGTGGATATACGAAAACGACGCGCAATTAAATAACTGTTTTCAATGGGGTAACCTGAAACCGTAGGGGGTATGATGAAACCGGTTTGAGATTACCCCCTAGGGTAACTTGAAACCGGTTTCAGATTACCGGGGGGTAATCTGAAACCGGTTTCAAGTTACCGGGGGGTAATGTTTAGGAGGGGGTAATTTGAAACCTTTACACCGGGACACATTTTGGAAAACATTAATTGTAGGTCTATAATTTCTTAACTACTGAGCCATAGGCCTAGTTCTATGGGCTCAGAAACATTTAGGCCTAATGCTGAGCATAGACTTCAGTGTAGAAATCTACAACTTGCTCTAGTCGAATGCTCTTAGTGCGTACTCTTATAAAAGATCTAATTGAGAACTCTCTCTCAATTGGTGCACATTGAGCAATCCAGAAGAAGATTTATTAAGGTTTCTGGGGCGTAGAGATTCGAAGTGTCCGGCGGACGACCAACAAAGCGTTCAGCACCGAGCATGGAAAAAGGTTTGGGTAGGAATATGCCACTGCCCCTCATCATCCCAATATTGTGTTTGAATCACCACATTACAATGACTGCATTTTAAGTTGTCACAAGCAATTGATGTATTTAAATGCGGTCATGAGCGGTCAAACTCTCATCATGACCCTGGCGCGACCTGCCAAATTCAATATAGATCTGGCGCCGCCATTGAAATTGTAGCTTACCCACTGCGAAAACTTTCTCGTTATACCATGATAAATCTTTTAACCTATTAAATAAACTCACTAATCTACTAAAGATGCAATATAATAGTCCACAACTTCTCGTTCTTAACGACTTTTTTGGGGTTACAACTAAACTTTGATCTGTGATTTACATAAAACCGAAGGTTTCAATATCCAAGTTTCCGTCTTGTCAAAAACCGGGACAATTCTGCCCTTTTGCCTAAATCGTCGGGACACCGGGACGCACCACAAAAAACCGGGACATGTCCCGGAAAACCGGGACGTACGGTCACCCTAGACTAGAATCATTTTCATCAATCAATTTCTATGTTAGGAAGCTTTTTATTCATACGATTTCTGTTGTATAGAATACAAATTTAAACCCTATTTTGCCCTATTTGCTACGATGCATAACTTGCAGATGACGTTTCATGTTGGCAATTTCATACATCTGCTAGCACCTCATACAGTAATGAGCTCTAATTAAATTATGTTTCCTATAATTATTTTCTTAACCCTATAAAAATAATAATCTTGTACTGTTTGTTTAGGAAGTACACACGGAAGACGAGAAACGTTTTGTTAAAGGTTCACATAGTTATCAGTTGCTACATTAATCTTCAACAAGAACATTGCTGTTTCCTTCAACAGCATTCATGAATCTCAACTGTTTCATCTTCGGTAAAAACCATAGTACTGTGCAAAGGCGTAGAGGTGTGTAATTTCGCAAAGGTTGAATAGCTTCCATATTATTTTCGCCAGAATTTGTTTGTCTCGCTAATTTCTTCCTTTGTGACAGACGAAGCAAAAGACCCTTGTTGCTTTAAGCATCTGAAATGCACCCTGAAATGAGTTCCTATTATTGCATAAATTGGAGATTACTGATGTTTGAACATCAATTGTAAAAGCTGTTGCACAGGCATCACTTGAGCATTGTTTTAGACATCGATTTCCTCCACCTGATGACATTGCTGCTGATTTCAGCAGTACTCAGCTTACCAAAAGCCATATTCCAACTATTATGATGCAAAAGGACGCATAAAAAAATTAAAGCAACACAGCTCTCTAGTTATTCAGAACTATGAAGGTGATATTTTATGAGCTCTTCAAAGAACCGAAACTGGGGAAAATTTTGAAAAATGAATATTAAGTAGACTGATGGCGAATACGAGAGATGATGTGGGAGAAATTCAATACAGTTGCAAGCTATGTCTGAAATTATTTAGTGAAAATGGTGCCCTGAAAATGCACATGAGAATCCATGCTGGAGAAAAAAAATATAGTTGTCAGCTATGTAAGAAGTCATTTAATCAAAGCGGTACTCTGAAAACGCACATGAGAATACATACTGGGGAGAAACCATACAGTTGCGGGCTATGTAAGAAGTCATTTAATCAAATTAGTTCTCGGAATGTGCATTTGAGAATCCATACCAGCGATAAACCATTCACTTGTCAGTTATGCCAAAAATCATTTTAAATGTGTTCGTGACCTGAAAATTCACATGATAATTCACACTGGAGAGAAATTACACATTTGTCAGCTATGTCAGAAATCATTTCATAACAAGGGTACCTTGAAAACGCACATGAGAAACCATACTGGAGAAAAACCATATAGTTGTCAGATATGTCAGAAATCATTTAATCGAAGTTCTGAGATGAAAACGCACATGAGAATCCATACTGGAGAGAAACCATACAGTTGCCGACTATGTCAGAAATCATTTACTCAGAGTTGTTCTCTGAAAAAGCACCTGACAACGCATATAGGTGAAATACCATGCAGGTACGAGCAATGTCAGAAAGCATTTAATTTTGGTGGTGACTTGAACGCGCACATGAGTAACCGATACTGGTGAAAACCCATACACTTGTGAGATTTGTAACGAAGGATTCAAGCACCGTGACAGTTTCCTGAAACATATACGGACTCATGCTACTGCGAAGCAACATAGATGTAGTGAGTCTTATACTAGGAGCAACTTTTCACCAAACCATTTTAAAGTCTGTAAAAGAACACTGTCCCAGGTTCATAAATTTGGAAATGAAGGGGCTGCTAATGTGTGCCATCGTTTTATCACATTGAATGTTGTATACGTTGCGGATGAACCAGGTGAAAGTTTCTCACGCAACATACATCTAGATTCTGATGCAATTGAAGATGGAGAATGCCATTCTACTAGCAAAAACAAATCGTGCGTGGATGCAAAAGGGTCTTTGTCGAAATCTTTTGGATGTGGTTTATGTGATGAATTGCTTGAAACAGAGAAGGAATTTCTGGAACATTGTTCTGAACATCAATTTTCTCCTCCTGATGACTTTGCTTTTCACCTGTGTTGATATTTATGTCATCATCGTTCACCTTAAAATTAAACCTTTTTGCTCGGTAGGCCTATAGCGTTGCCATGAAAACTACGTAAACACAGAAACCAGTAAACAAGGACCAACAGAAGCGGGGGTGAAATCAAATTACGTCATAGTGGAATATAGAAACGTCAAAGGCAGAGAATGATAAATAATTGGATTCTTGATCTGATGCTGGAATTGCTTCTAAAGACATATAATTTCGTTAGAATAACATTTTAGAAGTTTATTTTCTGTGGAGTTGATGAATGTTCTGGCGGTATCAGTTGTAAAACGAAACTGGCAGTTGATAACAAGTATTGTATCTGAGAATTTTGATGAGAAGGGATTTTTAAATTTACGTGCGAGCGAAGCCAGTGGATGGAATTTGATCGTACAATAAATCTAGTGCATCGGTTCGAAATGGTGTCACGACAACTCGTCCAACGACAACTGGTCCACTAGTAGTGAAATAGAAGCCGGATTAACGAGAAAGCGCTTGAGAAATGGAAGCTGGATGAAAGTTCTTTATTTACGAAATAGCAGCTGGGTTTATGAAAAACAGTCTAATGGTTTTCTTGCTTAAATAGAAGCGTTTTCTCATTAATCCGGTGTAACGGTTTCAGATTACCCCCTCCTAAACATTACCCCCCTGAAAACTGTAAATTGGACCAATCATCGCATTTATTGCACTAAAATAATCGGAAAAATCATCCCGCTTCTTGTTTTGGTCTGAAGATTTTCATCTGTCATCCCACTTCGTGGTTTGTCATCAATATTTTCATCTGTAACTAAAATACTAATCGCCGCTGAAGTTACAATGGAGAAAATGTCTTCGAGGCTATTATTTTTTTCGGATCAAAATATTGATAACAAAACACGAAGTGGAATGACGGATGATATTCTGCAGACCAAAACAAGAAGCGGGATGATTTTTATTAATGTATTAGTGCAATAAATGCGATGATTGATGCAAATCTAGTTTCCGGGGGGTAATCTGAGACCGGTTTCAAGTTTGTTTGTTTGTATGTGCACTTGTTATAGCGCCCCTTCAAGCTCTCTCTACTCAGAGGCGCTCCCGATGCAGAGCGGACACTGCATCGGAGTTTCACGCCGAAGCGCTGAGCAATTGTGAGTGAAGGACTTGCCCAAGGTCCTTACGCGGCGAGGTGGATTCGAACCTCGAACCTTCCGGCTCAATGGCAACGACGCCACCACTAGGCCACCGCGCCTCAGTTACCGGGGGGTAATGTTTAGGAGGGGTAATTTGAAACCTTTACACCTGTGACGGGTTGACCTAGACTGCTATTGGACATCGTATAGCAATAGGCCACGCCCACAGCCACCCGTCTAAATGTGGACTGGACACGAACACTATCAGAGTGGGCATTCGTTACCTGGACACTTACAGTATAGGACGCGTGCAGTCATGATGAACTTACTATTATATACATATCATGTGCCGTAGTTTATATAGCTTGTGTAGTAATAAACGTAGTGTAACAATACAGTACGAGTCAGATCCACTACAATTACATGGTGTCAGAATTCCACTAGTTTACATTAACACTTGAGTGCCCAAGGTATTTTTTGGTACACGAAGGCCCAAGGGGGGGGGTCCGCGCGGACCCCAGCGTTTTATGTTAATATCTTGAGAAGGGATTGGAATATCGTCACAGAATTTAGTTCTATGTGATCCCAAATGAATTTCCAATCGATTGGTGTATCTTATATGACAATAACACCACCTGGTGTTAAATAATAGTGTAAAATCTCGTGATACACATTTTACGCTTGCTTGCGTTATTGACCAAAGGAAGCCCAGCGTTTTCATGCCAATATCTTGAGAAGGGATTGGAATATCGTTATAGAATTTATTTCAATGTAATCCCAAATGAATTTGCAATCGATTGATGTATCTCATAGCACAATAACACCACCTGGTGTAAACTAATAGTGTAAAAATCTCGTAATACATATGTTATGCTTGCATGCTTGCGTTATTCATCGAAGGAAAGCCTATACGTCCGGCGCGGACCCCAGCGTGTTCATGTTAATATCTTGAGAAGGGATTGGAATATCGTTATATAATTTAGTTGTAAGTAATCCCAACTAAATTTGCAATCGATTGATATATATTATATCACAATAGCACCACCTGGTATAAAATAATAGTTATTGACCAGTAACCATGCGCTTGTATGAATATCAGCCGCATATCATGGGGTACCCTTAGTATATGATGTGGTTGTGGGGTGCAGGGTTGGACAATACTCACGCAAAATATACCATTCTATGCCCAAATGGTTGCTCTAGGAATACCTAAAAGCATTTATGCAGATCCCTAGCCTTTAAAAAGTTATCCGGGAAAAACAGGCCTAGGGTCCGGTCGGACCCCCCCTTGCGCACTCGAGGGTTAACTTCACTAATCTCACTGGCATATACAATAATTTTTATACAGCCTCCAGTAGATTGTACTCTACAATAATCCTTTTGGCATACAGCCTGCAGTGGATTTACACTCTACTATAATCTGCAGTGGCGGCGCCAAACACTTTTTGTAGCCAGGGCATAGCCAGGGCAGTCACACAAGTAACCAGGGCCATAGGCGTAGGGGACATTTCAGCGTTGGGGGGGGGCAAAAATGAGACTTTTGCCCGAAATTTTTTTTTCGTTCGGCCGAAATCTTAAGAAAAATTTCCGTTACGTTTGCCCGAAAATTCTGACGACCTTTTTCTAGTCATTCGGCCGAAATCTTCTGAAATTTCCCGTTACTTTTTGCCCGGAAGGTTTTTTGTTCGGGCAAGTCTGATTTTTCGGGCAAAAAGACCCGAAAAAATAAAAAAAAGTTTTAAAAAGTAAAACTTTTTTATTTTTCCGGGTCTGCTTGCCCGAAAAATCAGACTTGCCCGAAATTTGGGGGGGGGGGCATTTGCCCCCCCTGGACCCCCGCCTCCTACGCCTATGACCAGGGCAGAGGTCGAGTCGCGTGCTTAGTAGTACGAGCTTACATAGGCTTATAATTTGGGCGCTACCGTCAGGGCCGGATCAAGGCATGTTCAAAATGTTCGGCCGAACAGGGGCCCAACATTTTAGGGGCCCACACGTGCAATTTGTTTTAAAGGAAACAATTGGTAGGCATATATTCTGCCGAAATTTCAACCAAACGACTGGAAAAATGTCATAAAAACGTTTGGCCTAAGATCCCCGAACAAATTTTCCAAACAGGGCACCCACATTTTTAATCCGGCCCTGGCTACCGTGCTCGCTATAAAGTGATGCCACATGTCAACTATGCCAGAAATCATTTAATGAAAATGGTAACCTGAAAGTGCACATGAGAATCCATACTGGAGAGAAACCATACAGTTGCCAGATATGTCAGAAATCATTTAATGGAAATGGTGACCTGAAAAAGCACATGAGATGCCACATTGGTGGTAAAATATACAGTTGCCAGCTTTGTCAGAAAGCATTTAATTCTAGTGGTGACATGAAAGCGCACATGAGAACCCATACTGGTGAAAAACCATACATGTGTGAGATTTGTAATAAAGAAGTTAAGCACTGTTCCAGTTTAAAGAACCATAAAGGGACTCATGCAACTGTGAAGCAACGCAGAGACAATGGTCAGAGCAATTTTTCACCAGAACAGCTTAATCTCTGTGAAATAACTCAGCCAAGGGATCTTAAAATTCGAAATGAAGTAATTGCTAACGTGTCTAACCGTTTTATCAGATTTAGTACTGTAAATACTATTGACAAATCGGATGAAAGTTTCTCAAGTAGATTATATCTGGATTCTGGTGCAATTGCAAATCCTTTATGGAGAATTAAAGACGAAGAATGCCAGTCTACTAGCAAAATCAAGTCGTCTGTGGATGCAAAAGTGTCTTCAACAAAATCTTTTGGATGTGGTATTTGTGACGAATTGCTTGAAACAGAGAATCAATTTCTGGAGCATTGTTCTGAACATCAATTCTCTCCACCTGATGACCTTGCTTTCGACCTGTGTTGATCTTTACATCATCATTGTTCGTCTTGAAGTTGAACAGGTGCCAGCTATGTAAGAAGTCATTTAATCTAAGTTCTTATCTGAAAACTCACATGAGAATACATACTGGAGAAAAACATACAGGTGTCAAATCTGCCAGAAATCATTTATTCAAAGTAGCAATATAGTAGGCTTTCTTATTTAGATATTTCGATAGTACATTATTTATGAGATGTTGCACACTTTTCACATTGTTGTAAGAACCTGTTGGGTGATTCCGTGTCAATTCAACCAAATTTGCAACCAAAATTGACATGACCGACTCAGATTTACTTGAAATTTGGCACACTTGTTGGGCTATGTGAGACATGTAAAAACCTGCAATTCTGTAATTCCACTCAAAATTCGAGTTCAACATTATGGGCGATTCCAATGTCAGACGACTGGACATTGAAATTTGCACAGAATTACAGATAAAATAATTATAGCGAGAGAACCATTAGAGATCCCATTCTGATTTTTTCGGAGGATGTTCAAGTCCCTTCACCCAATAAATGGGATTTTTCAGATTTTACAAAAAGGGCGAAAGGGTCAAGGTCAAGGTCAAAGTGCTAAATTGTCAAATATGGCCACTATCTTACAATTTTAAACAGTCATAAAAAATCTACTCAAATAGTTCAACAAAAAAGCTAAATAATGACACCAAGAACACCTTTCCAGCTCTTATACAAGCTGATATACAGACGTCCAAAGGAACGTGGTCGACCGGTTTGGGTCAAAGTTTGTCGGCCCGTATCTCGGGAAGTAGTTGACCCAAAAAATGTTCTTTGCAGGTTTTTACGTGTCTCACATAGCCCAACAAGTGTGCCAAATTTCAAGTAAATCTGAGTGGGTCATGTCAATCATGTTGGTTGATTTGACACGGAATCACTCTGTTGTATTTGACCATTGGTAGTCAGAGAGTTAAATGTCTGTTGTCATAATGTACATTAGTTTAACCCTATGACGCACACCTTCCGCGCCAACGCATTTAGCACACCAGGGGTCCAATGGACCCCACCGATAACATGGGTTGTAATTATATCAATGAGATAAAATAGAACTTGAGAATGACTGACTGAAATTTATGTTGTACATAGCACATGCAGTCACGGAACAAGTTTGGGTCAATAGGCCTATATATAGGCCTAAAATTAACCTTAGGGCTACCAAAAAGGGCGCTTACCACCAATTTTTAGGTTTTTCGAAAATCAAACTTGTTTTTTATGATTTTTTTCAAATTTAGGATTATTTTAGGGGGTTTATTTACACACATTTTGAGGTACGATTTGTGATGATACCCCATACCGTTCAAAAGTTATACCCGATATACCCAAGGTACAAAGACGGAGGTGGAATCCGCCCACTTAGATTATCGACTATATTATCTTACCCGTCATTTATAATAAAGAGAAAAACATTATAACATTTTATATAGGGAATGTGGAGCTACATTTTCATACTAAATAGTTTGTCTTTTCATTACCGGAAGTGCTCAAAATAAAATAAAATGTGTGAAAAATGCCGACTTTTTCATAAAATTTCCTAGCGAGAACTTCTAACTTCCTTTGTAATTTTCACCAGTAGCATAGCCAAAAAAGTTGAGGTTTCCATTTTTATGCATATATGTACATGTATGCATGCATGTATGTATGTACGCAAACATGCCTGTATGTACGCATGCATGGTTGTATGTATGTATGTGTGTGTTTTTGTATACATTTTTGCATGTATATATGTGCACGTATGTAAACGATAAGTATTATTGTATGTATACGATTATGTATGTAAGCTTAAGTATGCATGTATGTACAAATGTGTAGGATGTGTGCATGTACATATGTGTGTATGTTTGTATGTATGTATGTATGTACGTACGTATGTATGTATGTATGTATGTATGTATGTATGTATGTATGCATGCATGTATGTTTGTATGTATGTATGTCTATATGAATGTATGTACATACATACATATATGTATATATGTAATGTATGTATGTAGGCACGTACATATGCAATTTATACACATACATACATACATACATACTGTTACAGGGTTAATTTATAAAACAACGGTTATCACCAATTCGAAAATCCAATGGTGTTGGTTACATTTCAACCAGAGTTGTATGTCGGAGCGGTGTGAGAATTTTTTTCTATGAATTGCAACTATTTGGTTTTCGATAAAAATCATTTTGAGGAATAGCGTAGATTCATGCTATTCGTATGCGGACGTTTCGTCAACGGACGATTCGTCCACGGACGATTCGTCACAAGAAATAAATTGAATAAATCCAGCCTCCGTTTAGACACGCGTTCAATTAATCGTTTCAACATTTATTTTAGCAAGAACTATGCTTCGCAGATCCAACTTCCATTTTTGAAATAATTTATTTAATCATTTCAGCTTCTATTTAAGCAAAAACCATGTTTTTTCATCAAATTTCCATTAAAACTTAATTTTTTCACCACAAAACTTATCTTTAAGCTTTGAAATTTTTTCATCAATCCCACTTCCATTTCAGGAAAACATAATTTTCATTAATCTCGCTTTCACGTTACAAGAATTCTTTTTATCAATCTGTTTTTACTCAACCACCGCTGGACGAATCGTCCATCGTCCGCGAACCATGCTATTACACAAGGTTTAAAATCGCTCAGCTATTTCTTCATACAGTATTTTCATCTGTTGCTTTACTCAGAAGATGACATCCAGTGTCAGAAGAAGCACGGATCCTTCTTGTGAGCATCTGAAATGAAGTGGACATTACTGTGATGAACATTGCATGCATTGGAGTAACAGTTATTGCAAAAGCTTGTACACAGACAATCATTTTGCAGTGAACAACAGAAGTCAGTTTCATAAAAGTCATATTCCAACTTTGACTAGTAGCCTATCTGGCGATTGCAAAAGCACACATAGCTTAGTTATTTCAAATACTACATACTAGTAGTCTAGTTGTAATAATTTAAGAGTTCTTCAATGAACCGAAACTGAGAAAAATTGTGAAGTAATCTATTAGTTGAGTAGGCTGATGGTGAATACAGGAGTTCATGTGTGCGAAATTTAATACAGTTGCCAGCAAAGTCTTAAATTAAGTAGTGGAAATGGTTTCGCTAAAGACGCACGTGAAAATCCATACTGGTGAGAAACCATTCAGCTGCCAGCAATGTCAGAAATCATTTAGTTCTGCAGACAAACTGAGAATGCACATGAAAATCCATACGAGAGAGAAGCCATACAGTTGCCAGATATGTCAGAAATCGTTTAACGGAAATAGTGACCTGAAAAGGCACATGAGAATTCATACTGGAGAGAAACCAAACAGTTGCCAGATATGTCAGAAATCATTTTCTGCAGGTTTTCTCTAAAGTATCACTTGAGAATCCATGCTGGAGAAAAACCATACAGTTGCCAGCTATGCCAGAAAGGATTTACTCAATCTTCTCAATTGAAATGTCACATGACAACCCATAGTGGTGAAAAGCCATACATTTGTGAGATTTGTAATAAGAGATTCAAGAAAATTGAAGGTTTAAAGCAACACAGAAGAACTCATGCAACTGAGAAACAACACAGACGCAATAATATGTCTTATTCCACGAGTAATTTTTCATCAAAGCATCGTACACTCCACGCAAGAACTGAGCCACATGATCTTAAAATTGGAACTGAAGTAATTGCTAACCTGTCTGACCGTTTTGTCAGGTTTGATACTGCTGATTGTATTGATAAACCAGATGAACGTTTCTCAAGGAACACATGTCTAGATGCGGATTCAAGTGGAATGGCAAGTCTTTTGTTGAAATATAAAGATGGTGAATACCTTTCAAGGAGTAAACTCAAATTGTCTGTGGATACAAATTCGTGCTTTTCAAAATCTTTTGGATGTGGTATATGAGACGAATTGCTGGAAACATTGAAGGATTTCGTAAAGCACTGTTCTGGCCATAAATTGTTTCCACCTAATGACTTTGCTTTTTTACATACACAGGCTTTGTATTGAAGACACTTAAAAGTTGAAAACTCCTGTTTTTCAAGTTAAAGTAAAGTTGTTATAGAAGTCGAACTGCTATGATACGCGCATGCATGTATAGTTCTGTTGACTAGTTCTAATTTCATTTTGGAATATTTATAAAGTAGGCTTTCTCGTTATTTTAAAGACTCCAGAAGTACATAACTATGACATTTTGCACACTTTTCATTTTACATGTACATTAGGAACGTACGTGTTGTAGTTGACCAAATGTTTATGAAAAAAGTGTTAACCTCAGAAGCACTCCTAGTCCGAAAGACCTTGAGCGAAAATGGAGAGTTTTGGGTGAGAGAAAATTGAACACTGACTGCAGAAGACGATGGCGTCGATAAATCATGGAGGATGTACATTCCAAGAAAAAGGACTTGAATAATTGAGTAAAAATAATAATCTTCGTTTGATTAGAAAATCAGACAAATCAGGGACAGAAGTCAGTTTCACAAAAGGCATATTCCAACGTTGAATGCATAAGCCCACATAGCTTATGGTAATTATTTGAGAGACTGCATAGACTACGCTTGAACTTATCTAAGACAAAATTTAGTTGGTTAGCCACACGGCAGCAGCTTCCGTGCTTGATCTTCTCTCTTGCATCTAAATTAATTTCCTGGCTTTGTCTTTGCAACCACGGTTCATGACCTTGGTGTCCAACTTGACCAAGAACTCGCTTTTGCCCATCAACTTCACCGTCTTGATTAAACATGTAGAATGTGTCACAGAGTGATCTAGGGAACAGGCGCAGCTCAAGTGCGAGGCCATTCCATACCAGCGTGTTATCCAATACGCTACCTGGCCCTCGATCTGTCTGCTTGTCAAAAGAATGTGTATTCGAAGTAATTGCAAAAGGTTGTGCTCTGCGAATAGGTTGAATAAAGGTTTCTGTAGCAAATGAATAACCTCTCAGTTGAAAATATTTCTATATTCGCTAGAGGACGGGATGCATTTTCACAAGCTCAGGTTCATTCGTCACCGACGTGAATCACTTTAGTCGCACGCCATTTTGTTCGAGTGACCGTTTTTGAAACCAGATTATGGGAAGATTATCTTTTAATTCATGAATATATTAGAATTTGTCTTCAATTAAAATCACACCGAGGAATAGCGTGAATATGGGCTATTACACAAGGTTTAAAATAGCTCCACTATTTCTTCATACAATATTTTTCTGTTGCTTTGCTCAGAAGGTTAATATTTTTTGGCTGTTTTTAGTAGGTACATGTATGAAGATAAGAAACAACATTTTGTTGCCGCTTCAAATTTCTGTTGTGCATAAAATTAATGTTCATCTGGAACATTACGCTGGGTGTTTCTGTCATCTATGAATGTCAACTCGTCCGCCTTTGATTAAACTCATATTGAGGAATAGCATGGATAATTATGTGCTATTACAAATGGTTTAAAATAGCTGCACTGTTTATTAACCGTATGCGGACGTTTCGTCAACGGACGTTTCGTAAACGGACGATTCGTCCACGGAATAAATTGAATAAGTCCAGCTTCAGTTTAGACACGCATTCAAGTAATCGTTCCATCATGTATTTGAGCAAAAACTATTCCTTGTAGATCCGACTTTCATTTTGGAAAGAAATTGTTTCATCATTCCAGCTTCTATTTAAGCAAAAACTACATTTTTTCATCCAATTTTGATTAAAAACTACATTTTTTAACCACAAACTTCTCTTTAAGAGCTATGAAAATTTTCCATCAATCCCGCTTCCATTTCAAGAAAACATATTTTCATTATTCCCGCTTTCACGTTACAAGAATTCTTTTCATCAATCAGTTTTTACTCAACCCCCGCTAGACGAATCGTCCGTGGATACATGCTATAATACAAAGTTTAAAATAGCTCCAAAATTTCTTTATACAGTAATTTCGTATGTTGCTGATTTCTTACCAGTGTCAGATGAAGCATGGATCCTTCTTGTGAACATCTGAAATGAAGTCGACATTACTGTGATGAACATTGCATGCATTGGAGCAACAGTTATTGCAAAATCTTGTACACAGACAATTACTTTGCAGTGAACAATAGTTCTAAGTCAATTTTACAAAAGTCATATTCCAACTTTGACAAGTATCTGGCGATTGAAGAAGCACACAGAGCTTAATTATTTCAAAGACTACAGACTAGTAGTCTAGTTTTTGATAATCTAAGACTTCTTCAATGAACTAATAGTGATGAAATTGTGAAGTAATTGTTTAAGCGAGTAGACTGATGGCGAATACGAGAATTGCTATGGAAGAAATTCAAAACAGTTGCCAGATATGCCAGAAATCATTTAGTAGAAATGGTGACATGAAAACGCACATGAGAATCCATACTGGAAAGAAACCATGCAGTTGCCATATATGTCAGAAATCATTTAATGGAAATGGTGACCTGAAAATGCACATGAGAATTCATACTGGAGAGAAACCATACAGATGCCAGATGTGTCAGAAATCATTTAATGGAAATGGTGACCTGGAAAGGCACATGAGAGTTCATACTGGAGAGAAACCAAACAGTTGCCAGATATGTCAGAAATCATTTAATGGAAATAATCACCTGAAAACGCACATGAGAATCCATACTGGAGAGAAACCATACAGTTGCCAGATATGTAAGAAATCATTTAGTGGAAATGGTGACCTGAAAAGGCACATGAGAATTCATACTGGTGAGAAACCATACAGTTGCCATATATGTCAGAAATAATTTTCTGCAAGTTGTTCTCTGAAGTATCACTTGAGAATCCATTCTGGAAAAAAACCATACAGGTGCCAGCTATGCCAGAAAGGATTTACTCAATGTGGTACTTTGAAAACTCACATGAGACCCATAGTGATGAAAAATCATATATTTGTGAGATTTGTAATAAGAGATTCAAACAAAGTGAAGGTTTAAGGCAACACAGAAGAACTCATGCAACTGAGAAGCAACACAAACGCAATATTATGTCTTATTCCAAGAACAGTTTTTCATCAAAGCAGTTTGAACTCTATGCAAAAACTGAACCACAGGATCTTAAAATTGGAACTGAAGTAAGTGCTAAACTGTCTGACCGTTTTGTCAGATTTAATGCTGCTGGATGTATTGATAAACCAAATGAAAGTTTCTCAAGAGACACATATCTGGATTCGGATTCTAGTGGAATGGCAGGTCTGTTGTTGAAAAATAAAGATAGGGAATGCCTATCTAGCAGTAAAAACAAATTCTCTGTGGATACAAATACGTTTGTTTCAAAATCATTTGGATGTGGGATATGTGACGAATTGCTTGAAACATGGAAGGAGTTTGTGGAGCATTGTTCTAGCCATGAATTGTTTCCAACTAATGACTTTCCTTTTTCAAATGCGCAAACGTTTTACTGTTCAAAGACACTTAAAGTTGAAAACGCATGTTATTCAAGTTAAAGTAAAGTTGCAATAGAAGTCGAACTGCAATGATGCGTGCATGCATGTATAGTTCTGTTTATTAGTACCACTTCCATTTCAAAATATTTTTAAAGTAGGCTTTCTCATTATTTTAGAGACTCCAGAAATACATAACTATGTCATTTTGCACACTTCATTTTACTGCAGGAACGTTTTGTAGTTGACCATTAAATTTAATTTTAAAAAGTGTTAATCTCAGCAAGGGCTTTTCAGAAGCACTCCAATTTAATGCAGCACACTTTCATCAATCCAGCTTGTATTTCAGATAAAAAAATACTTATCCCGGTTTCTGTTACTCCAGCGTTATTTACAGCGATACAGCTCCAATTTAATCAAAAACATTTTCATCAATCCAGCTCCAATTTAATCAAAACATTTTTATCCATCAGCTCCAATTTACGCAAGAATATTTTCATCAATCCAGCTCCAGTTTAAGCAATAACATTTTCATCAATCTAGCTCCAAGATTAGCAAGAATATTTTAGTCAACCCAGCTCTAAGTTAAGCAAGAATATTTTCATCAATCCACCTCGAATGAATGTATGTCGAAGTTGTCGAACATACAATCTGAGCTATTTCGGGCATAACTTTTGAACGGCGTGGAATATCATTACAAAATTTACCTCAAAATGTGCGTAAATGAACCTCCTACAATAATTACCTACAATTGGTATAGATATGGATGAGTCGTTACAACAAACAGTGCTAAGAAGAAAGTTGGTTTTCTTTGGTCATGTTATGCGTTCAAATGGTTTGGAGAAAGATATGATGCTGGCATGCGGTGAAGGAAGGAGAAAACAAGGGCGACCAAGGAAAAGGTGGTTGGACGATGTTCAAGAAACAACAGGAATGAATCTGGAACAACTAAGAGAAGCGACATCAGAAAGAAAGCAATGGAGAAGGCTGGCCTTAACGATCGCTAGAGTTCAAAGAACTGACAGCACAAGGTGACAATTACCCACAATATCATAATTTTATACTCTATAATGAGGGTGACAAAAATTCCGGCGCCAAAACGTCCGGCGCCAAAACGGCGGCGCCAAAACGTCCTGCTTCGTGAAACCCCAATGCAGTGTCTTCGCTGCATTCGGTTCTCTGAGTAGACAGACCTATCTGTCGCTGGTAAAATACTTGCTCGGATTTTGCTGAACCGACTAACTGCTCACGTTGCTCATAGTGGCATCCTCCCGGAAAGTCAATGTGGCTTTCGTGCAGGCCGTGGCACCATGGACATGATCTTCACTGCCAGACAGATTCAGGAGAAATGTCGGGAACAATGCCAGGATCTATAGGCTAAGCTTACATGATCTTCATCGTCCTAACAAAGGCATTTGATTCGGTCAACAGAGATGGCCTATGGAAGATTCTTGAGAAGATTGGCTGCCCTAAGAAGTTCATAAATGTGATCCGATCACTGCACGATGGAATGATGGGCAGGGTTCTGGACAACGGTGAAACATCATCGCCCTAAGGTAACCAACGGGAACAAGCAGGGATGCGTGACAGTGGTGTAGTGGAGGGGGGACGCGGGGGGACGCCGTCCCCCCACTTTTTCAGGGATAATGGAATATTAATACTAATACTACCACTACTAATATTATTATAAAGAGCGTTCCCCCACTTCATTTTGAGCGTTCCCCCACTTCATTTTGTAGGACTACACCACTGATGCGTGATCGCTGCAATGCTCTTCTGCATCTTCTTCTCCATGATGTTGCCTGTTGCCTACGGAGGATGCGATATGGGCATACCTATACAACTTAGAACAGACGGGAGTGTGTTTGATCTGAGACGGCTTCAGGCCCGCACAAAGGTGTTCTCAGCAGTCATACGCGATCTACTCTATGCCGATGACTGTGCACTGATGTCATATAATGAAAATAGTAGCCTGAAAACGCACATGACAATTCATACTGGAGTGAAACCATACAGTTGCCAGATATGTAAAAATCATTTAATGGAAATAGTGGCAATCCTGTCAACGGCGGTGTTTAATTATTTCACACTAAAATTCAGATATTTTCGCCGATGACTCTACTTTGTGATGTGGTGGTGGTGGTAATGGTGGTGGTGGTGGTGGGTGTGCTGGTGGTAATGGTGGTGGTGGTGGTGGTGGTAGGTGTGGTGGTGGTGGGTGTGGTGGTGGTAATGGCGGTGGTGGTGGGTGTGGTGGTAATGGTGGTGGTGGGTGTGGTGGTGGTACCACCACCACCATTACCACCACCATCACCACCACACCCATCACCACCATTACCAACACCACCACCACCACACCTACCACCATCACCACCACCACAACCACCACCATTACCACACCTACCACCATCACCACCACCACACCCACCACCACACCTACCACCATCACCACCACCACACCCACCACCACCATTACCACCAGCACACCCACCACCACCATTACCACCAGCACACCCACCACCACCACCACCACCACCACCATTACCCCCACCACCACCTTAGACACCCACCACCATGGACTTGGCAGCAGGGTATGCTTGCGGATGAATGTAAGCAAACGGTCGCTACAATCGTGCACAACTGGCACAGGTATGGTTCCTCATCAGTATGGATGTTTTCATGTGCATTTTCAAAGTACCAAATACACTGCAACTGTCTGTTGCTCATAAATCGTCAGTTTGTCCTGTGAACTGCAAGAGTTGAATTTTTTAAATAAATTGACAATTTGAAATACAGCTACAATTACCTGCAATGAAATGTAGCCTAACCGTGTAGATAGAGGCCCTACATTTGAGCCGATATTTAGATTCGAAATCCAGATCAACAGAGAATTTAGACCCGACATAAAGTAATTGATGCGAAATTGACTTAAGCCTGTTAATCTCGGCTTTAACTTGCCGAATGATATTCTAGCAAACGTTATATTTTGTATGCGTGCATACATATGAACATTTCTCTAGCGCCTTCACATAATCATCGGTTGCAATGATAAAGATACTTTAGCGACTGCACTATCTGCGAAATATCTTAGCTGATGAAAACGTTTTGCTAAAATCTATTCGCCAGAGGACAGGTTAATAGTACACCAGGATTTGACTTATTGGTCATTTTCGTAAAACACTTTTTCCCTCGCCATTTTGTTCGGATGACAGTAACCAGATTTCGAGGAAATGCTACTTTTATTGCAATCTTGGGGTGAACGTGTATTTTAGTATGGTAAATTATTTTAACGCTTATAATGACTCAAAAAGTGCCGTAAATTATTCCGAACAGCTCAAATTTGACCAACTCATCGAACCGCATGCTTAAAATTTGTTAAGAACAAGAATATTGACATAAAATGAGCTTTTAAAATGTCACATTTCCCATGCGAAATCGCCGCTCGAATCGCCAGTGAACCACAACATATGACCGGAAGTTGGAGTACGCGCCCAAACCTTCCACGTGTACGTCAAAACTTCGGTCCTAAGTTCAAAATGATAAATGGAAGCTGGATGACGGTGTTTCTAGATATAAAATGGAGGCCGGATTAATGAAAAAACGGTTCAGTAATGGAAGCTGGATGAGGGTTTTTAATATCTGAAATTGAAGCTGGATTGACGAAAATCACGGGCGAGAAATGGAAGCTGGGTTAATAAAAATATTCTAGCTTAAATTGGAGCTGGATTGATGAAAAATAATCATTATTGAAGCAGAAGTTGGATTTAAAACAATTGAAAAGTTGGACTTTTACTTACTCACTTATTTATTTTTGCGTGCTGCCTTATTGCACACTTGCCGCGCGCAACTTCCGGAAAGGGTCAGAATTGAATAACAACTTCGATCGGCGGTTTCTTATGACAAAATATTACAATTTTTCAATCGATTTACTTCTTTTAAACAAATTCTAAGTATAATAATACATCAGTTAGGCAATAGCACGTTGGCAGAAATATTTTAAGACTGTTTTTGTGCAATTATAAGCGTAAAAATAATTTACCATACTAAAATACAGGCGGCGACAATTATTTACTGATTTTCGCGGTGCTTTCAGCGTTGTCATTGCTGCATAAAAATGCAGACTATATGCCCCAAGAGGGTAGTCTTTTTCGTGAGTGTTGGTTAGGTGCAGGTTTGGCGTCGTGAGGGTCGCTTATTGTTAGTGTTAGGGCCAGTGTTGTTGCCAATAGAAACTGGTGGATTGATGAAAATAATTTATGGTGAAATAAAAGTTGGATTGATGAAAATAATATCGCCATATTCGATGTCGGATTCGACAATTTTTCGGAAATGGAATGGCTCTTAAAATATGATTATAGTCCACGTCTCAACGCCGCTTGCACTAGCAAAAGACACTATGTATTTTTTCGCTCACTTATAGTAAATGTATATCCTATCTGCTGATGTCTATTATAGTAATCGACAATCACTTTTCCAAAACTCACTAATTTAAATTTTTCAGTTATCACTGCCATGTTATTCCCTATATGCAAATATATATATGATATAGAATCATTTTCATTATTCTGTTTCTATGTTAGGAAGCTTTATTCATGCGATTTCTGTTGTATAGAATACAAATTTAAACGATAACACTCAGTTTTGCCCTATTTGCTACGATGCATAACTTGCAGAGGACGTTTCATGTTGGCAATCTCGTACATCTGGTCGGCATATACCCGAATCCCAAGCCGTATAGCATCGTAAGATTATTTAAAACATGTTTTAGTATTTTTTTCGTCGCTTATCCAACTTCCAATTCTACTATAGCACACTTCCGTTTTTCATCCAACTTCTAATTCAACTACAAATATTTTGATCGTTCATCCAGCCTCTAGTTTTACGGTTACAATTTAGCATAAAACCCTGATTTCGTTGCTCATCCAACTTCTACTTCTGTTAATTAATATGCTCATCCAGAGCTCTTCAAATGATACTGCAATACGTCAGCAGTGATATCATGTTTTTATCGTTCATCCAACTTCCAGTTTACGGAAATAAAATATCTTGAAGTGCTATACGGCTTGGGATTCGGGTACATGCTTACGGCAATGGGCTCTAATTAAATTATGTTTCCTGTATTTATTTTCTTAACCATATAAAATAAGATTGTACTGTTTTCGTTAGCAAGTACACAGAAGATGAGCAACGTTTTGTTAAAGCTTCACATCAAGAACATTGCACTGAATGTTTCGTCAACAGCATTCATGAATATCAACTATATTTCATCTTTGGCTAAAGTCATATTATGCAATGGCGTAGAGGCGTGCAATTTCACAACGGTTGAATAGCTTCTGTATTATTTTCGCCGGGATTTGTTTGTCTTGCCAATTTCTTCCTTTGTGACAGACCAAGCAAGAGACCCTTGTTGTTACAAGCATCTGAAATGCACCCTGAAGTGAGTTCCTATTATTGCATAAATTGGAGATTACTGATGTTTGAACATCGATTGTAAAAGCTATTGCACAGGCATTACTTCAGCATTGTTTTAGACATCGATATCCTCCACCTGATGACATTGCTGCTGATTTCAGCAGTACTCAGCTTACCAAAAGCCATATTCCAACTATTATGATGCAAAAAGACGCATAAAAAATTAAAGCAACACAGCTCTCTAGTTATTCAGAACTATAAAGGTAATATTTTATGAGCTCTTCAAAGAACCGACACTGGAGAAAATTGTGAAAAGTGGAATAATTAAGTAGGCTGATGGCGAATACGAGAGATGATGTGGGAGAAATTCAATACAGTTGCAAGCTATGTCTGAAATTATTTAGTGAAAATGGTAGCCTGAAAAGACACATGAGAATCCATACTGGAGAAAAACCATACAGTTGCCAGATATGTCAGAAATCATTTAATGAAAATGGTAACCTGAAAAAGCACATGAGAATCCATACTGCAGAAAAACCATATAGTTGCCAGATATGTCAGCAATCTTTTAATGAAAATAGTCATCTGAAAATCCACATGAAAATTCATACTGGAGAGAAACCATACAGTTGCCAGATATGTCAGAAATCATTTAATGAAAATGGTAACCTGAAAAAGCACATGAGAATACATACTGGGGAGAAACCATACAGTTGTGGGCTATGTCAGAAGTCATTTAATCAAACTAGTTCTCGGAATGTGCATTTGAAAATCCATACCACCGGTGATAAACCATTCACTTGTCAGTTTTGCCAAAACTCATTTAAATGTGGTCGTTACCTGAAAAGGCACATGATAATTCATACTGGAGATAAATCACACATTTGTCATCTATGTCAGAAATCATTTCATAACAAGGATACCTTGAAAACGCACATGAGAAACCATACTGGAGAAAAACCATATAGTTGTCAGATATGTCAGAAATCATTTAATCAAAGTTCTGAGATGAAAACGCACATGAGAAACCATACTGGAGAGAAACCATACAGTTGCCGACTATGTCAGAAATCATTTACTCAGAGTTGTTCTCTGAAAAAGCACATGACAACGCATATAGGTGAAATACCATGCAGGTACCAGCAATGTCAGAAGGCATTTAATTTTGGTGGTGACTTGAACGCGCACATGAGTAACGATACTGGTGAAAACCCATACACTTGTGAGATTTGTAACGAAGGATTCAAGCACCGTGACAGTTTCATGAAACATATACGGACTCTTGCTACTGCGAAGCAACATAGATGTAGTGAGTCTTATTCTAGGAGCAACTTTTCACCAAACCATTTTAAAGTCTGTAAAAGAACACTGTCCCAGGATCATAAAATCGGAAATGAAGTGGATGCTAATGTGTGTCATCGTTTTATCACATTGAATGGTGTATATGTGAATAAACCAGATGAAAGTTTCTCAAGCAACATACATCTAGATTCTGGTGCAATTGCAAATACTTTGTATAGAACTCGTCCACGGACAACTGGTCCACCGACAACTGGTCCACCGAAATAGAAGCCGGATTAACGAGAAAGCGCTTGAGAAATGGAAGCTGGATGAAATTTCTTTATTTACCAAATAGGAGCTGGGTTTATGAAAAAAGTCTAATGGTTTCTTGCTTAAATAGAAGCTGAATTGACGATTTTCATCATGTGTCTCAACATGCATCCAGTTTCTATTTCAGATAGAAAAAAAACTTGATCCAAAATAAATCTTTTAATATATAATCACAGTTATTTGAAAACATACGTGAGATTCCATTCTGGGGCGGAACCACTTTGTCTGTCCACTTGATTATTATTGGAAGTCCTCAGCCAATTATGCCAGAATACTTTCACCCAGTACTGAAAAAAACCATTACAGGCTGCAGGAAGTAGGTCAGCATTCATAAATTTGCTAGGAATCGGGAGCACATGATGAACCACATCTATAGGTGAAAATCATACATATGCGAGGTTTGCAATAAATGATTTGCATAATGGTGATTTTTGAAGAAACACAAGAACTCATGCAGCTAAGAAGCAACACAGTAACAATAATTTTGCTGTTTTTCACCAAAACTTTAGCCCTTGCAGGATCTTAGAATTGCAATTGAAGTGGTTGCTCTGCTTTCTAATCGTTTTGTCACATTCAGCGCTGCAAAATAATATTGCTGATAAACCAGATGAAATTTCTGATTAAATATATATCCGAGTTCTCTGCGGATAATTACAGATGGAGATTGTCCACTTGATTATTATTGGAAGTCTATGGATGCAAATATGTCTTTTTAAAAAATATTTTGAATGTGCACATGTGATGAATTGCTTGAAACAGAAAAGGAATTTCGAAATCATTGTTCTGGACATCAAATTTTTTCACTAGATGAATTTCCTTTTTTACTTTGCTGGTTAATTTTTTCACACATTTAACCCTCGAGTGCCCAAGGGGGGGGGGGTCCGACCGGACCCCAGGCCTGAGTAGATGTCTTTTTAATTTTCTGGATGTCTTTTATTATTTCCTGAGGGGGGTGCTCGGTAGTGCAGTGGATAGCTCGGTAGTACCGTGGTTAGTAGTCTTTTATTATTTCCCCCTGATTCCTCCTCTTCTCCTTTGGGGTATTTTATTATTTTTCCTGATGCATAATTAATTACTTAGCTACCTTTTAAGAAATCTGATATTGAAGATAAATTAAGTTAAAATGGTGCTAAAGGATAAGCTGGGGGTGTACCTATTAAAAGCCACGCAGCAACCGGCCTATAACATCGTTGACACTTCACACAGAGCACAATACGATAGATCTTATGACACGCGGTGCAATGCGATAAAGTCTTATCCTACGCGGTGCAATTTGTTGAAAAATCGTCCTTCACCTCTGAATCTGTCCCCAAACTTCCGGTTCTGTCCCCAAGATAAATGTTTGTCCCGAGATAGACAACTTTACAGGACACGAAGACGCAAATAAAATTTTTTCTAAATTTTTTCTAAATTTGTTTCTAGGATTTTTTTTCTAGGTTTTTTTTTCTCAGTTTTTTTTTCCTAGGTTTTTTTTCTAACTTTTTTTTCTAGGTTTTTTTTCCTAGGTTTTTTTTCTAACTTTTTTTTCTAGGTTTTTTTTTTCTAACTTTTTTTCTAGGTTTTTTTTTTTTTTTTTTTTTTTTTTTTTTAAGTTTTTTTTTTTTTTTTTTTTTTTTCTTAGGTTTTTTTTTTTTTTTTTTTTTAGTCATCCGTCCCAAAAAGTCAAGAATTTTGTTTTCTCGAATGTCTTTTTCTTCTTAGAACAGGCTGCGAATGTACATTAGAACTTGTTATTAAAGCGTGTTCATAGAGAAGTAATGATTGCACAAGGGCTGTAGTAGTAAATCAGTTTGCTAATAGTAAATCAGTTAAAATCACAATGATATCAAGTCTTTATTATCAATCCATGTATTGAATGACTCATCATAGCCTAACCATTTAACCAAAGACCGATTTCCTCTTTTTCTTATAATCTTTTCTATTTTAAATGTATCTTGCGTTGTCGATTGCAGTTCAGCTTCATAAAATGTCCCTTGAATTAATTCTTCATTATAGTCAGATATTTTATACGTTATTGGATCTGTGTATTGGATTTGTGTTATAGTAAAAATTTCTTCACTCCAGTTAGCGGTATATCCTTTCTCAAATGTCTTCTTCTTCTTGGAAATTCTTACTTTATCTCCGACTGAAAATTTAGGTTTAACAGTTTCAGGTACAGCGTCACCATACAGATTTAACCAAACAGCTTTTTCGTTTGCTTTGATACTCGCTTTAACAGGAGTCATTTTAATGGAAGAATGTCTTGTGTTGTTGTATAAACTAAGCATATTATCTAAAACATCGATATATCTCTGAGTTGAATTTGCTGTAAAATACTTAAACATCTTTTCTTTTACTGTTCTATTAAATCTTTCTACGATACAAGATTTCTCTTCATTCTCAGTTGAGTACAACTGCATACCTAATGATTTTACCTGTTTATTATAGAATTCTGTTCCCTTATCGACCCAAAGTTTTTCACCCCTTCTTTTGCTCGTATTAAATATTTGTGTGAAAGCATCTGCCACAGATTCTCCACGCTTATCTTTTATCGGAATAATCCATCCATATTTTGAAAAAATGTCAATAACACTTAACAAATATTTCACACCAGAATTAAATTTAGCATAAGCCTGCATGTCAATCAAGTCACCCGCCCAAATTCTGTCCACTCCCTGAACATAAACAACTCGCTTCCTAAACTTCCTCACTATTGGTTTATGCAACTCCTCGGCAAGCTGATCTGTCCACCTCAGAGCTTTTTTTCAATCCCATTCCAAAATGGGTCTTTGTTGATAAAATTGGTTTAACTATAGATCTTTCAACTCGTTCGCGGAAAGAAGGATTAGGTATATTATTTAATTCATCTATCATAGCTCTGTCAGCGACGTTTCTCCCTGCTGTATCAGTATGTTTAGCATAAGCTAAGTCATGACGAAAGGCTGCTGCATCAACTCTGTCTACGGGTTTACTCCAATCTTTTGGTGTTCCATCAGGATTCAATCTCAAATCCAATCGAGTTCCTGGACCCGTGAAAGAATGTCCTGGAAGATGCATTTCACCCGGGTACTTTGCCCATGGAAGTTTAATGTTAGAAGTAGCAGAATTGAGAGCTGATACCAAATCACCTCCTTGTACAGTAGTGGACATTTTAGTAAACTGAGTTTTTCTAGCGCCACACTCAACGCACACACCCCTAAGCATAGGTCTACCATTCTTACTAACGACTCGTTGAATATCTTGGGATTCAGTTTTTCGTTTACATTTTACGCAATACGAGCTGTGCTCCATTTTAATATAATATAATTAAAATGGAAGTCCAAGACCTATCGTGGAATGAAGAATCAAGTAAACGCTTTAACAGTCCTCTCCTACCAAGAAGCATCAGAGGTTTGATCGTCGGTAAGTCTCAATGCGGCAAGACAATATTACTACTTAATTTATTACTGAGACCTGGTTGGTTAGACTACGATAACCTGCAGATCTTTGGCAAAAGTCTTTTTCAATCAGAATACAAGATACTTAAGAAAGCATTCGAAGAGAAATTACCAAAGGAAGCAATTATAAGACTTTTTGATAATCGCGATGAGATAATGAAATTAAATGTATCACCGACCGCCGTAGTCGAGGAGATGTCTAAAAACATGGGGGAAACATCGGATATAGACTGCAAGTTCTTTGAAACCTCTGAAGATGTTCCAGATCCACGAGACTTAAGTCGAGATAAGAAGAATCTCATGATTTTTGATGATTTACAGTTAGAGCGACAAAATAAATGCGAATCGTATTATATAAGAGGTAGACATAGTAATGTAGACTGCTTTTACCTAGCACAAAATTATTTCAAGCTACCTAGACAAACTATAAGAGAGAATGCTAACTTTATATGTCTATTCCCTCAAGACCTCAAAAATATTAATCATATATACAGCGATCATATAGGTGTAGATGATATGACTATAGAAGAATTTCGAAAACTATGCAAAACTGCGTGGGATGAAACGCATGGTTTTGTGGTTATTGACTTGACTAGCAAAACAAATAAGGGTAGGTATAGAAGTGGATTAGATACATTTTACATTAAATAAAAGCAATAATAAAATGATAACAAAATTTAAGATTTTATATTCTAGGTTTAAAAATAGCTATCTAAAATGGAAACCCTTCTTGACGAAATTTTATCTAATACTCAAACGATTGCACGCAACACAGAGGCTAAAGAATCCTTTTGCATTTTGTTGAGCGAAAGGAGCACACGAATTCGAACGAAATTTAATCCACTAATCGAACTGGATAAAAGTAAAAAATATGAAATGGCCCTTGTTAATCTTGAAACGTACTACAGTTTTCCTAATATAGACGAAACAAATAATAAATTCGTATATTCATCAGATAACGGTGTAACGTGGAAAGATTTAGACATTCCAACCGGTTGCTATGAAATCGATGACTTAAACGATTACATACAGAGAATTCTAAAAGAAGAAGGTCATGGACAATGTATAAAGTTGCAACCAAATAACAATACTTTGAAGGCTGTTTTGGAAATTGATGAGAACTATAAAATTGATTTTAGAGTACCAAATTCAATTAGTACCGTTCTAGGATTTCAGAGTCGTGTATACTCCGAAGGATATAACGAATCCGAGCACATAGTCGAAGTAAACAGCGTGAATAGTTTACGAGTTACGAGTGATATAATAGGATCATCGTATGCTAACGGAACTACGGAGAACATAATTTATTCTTTCTTTCCATCGGTCGGGCCTGGTTACAAGATAATCGAATCTCCTCATAATCTCGTGTATCTTCCAATAACGCTATACTCTATTTCATCGATGGAAACAAAACTAATAGACCAAAATGGAAAACTAATTAATTTAAGAGGTGAGGAATTGTCGATACGATTTCACATAAGAGAGGTTTAATTTAAAGTTTATATTTAATATAAGATGAGCGCTTACGCTAAGGTCAAAGTTAATATTTCTGAAGGGCAAAAAGAGAAGATTAAGCGAGCTGTTCAAGTAGGAACTGGGGTGAGTATAAGACTTTCTCATGGAGACATAACTGGTGATCATGTATTAGCTCTAAACCAGAGGCAAATTAACAAGTTAACTAAAGCGTATCAGAATGGAACTGGAGTGACATTTAAAATGGGTAAAAAGCAATTAGAAGACAATGCGAGAGTCGAAGGCGGATTTATTGGCGCTATTCTACCGTTCTTAGCAACAGCCGGAAAGTTTCTACTGTCTAGTGTTCTTCCGAGTTTAGCCACAGGAGCCTTAACAGGATTGGGTTCTGCAGCTGGTTCCAAAATTGTCGATAAAATTAGTGGATCTTCGATCTCACACCCGATAAGTGGATCTGGCGTGCTGTACGTTAAGAAAGGAGGAATATGCTGTAAGATAGTGCCTGCTGGGGAAGGTCTTTTTCTATCTCCGTGGAAAAAGGGTATTTCGATATCGGGTTCCGGTCTGTTTATGAAAAGAGGAACAGGGTATGTCAGCGGTGAAGGTCTTATACTTGGTCCCAATTCACCATTTAAAAATATTCCTATTCTTGGAATGTTACTTTAAACAATCTCTTATATAAATGTCTGGATACGGTCACCCAATACACAAATTTATCACCAAACGAAAGCCTCGTGTGAGTACGATAATTTGGTTGCCTAAAGTGGTCACTCACGCTCCTGCAAGACAACGAGCAGGCGATAGATATGAGATTTTTGCTCAGCAAGCGATAACGATTGAACCAAAGACAAATATTACAGTAGAAGTAGGCCTTGGAGTCCGAATGACCAGTGGAATGTGTCTAGTCTCTCTTAGACAGAAGTTGAAACAACTCAGACTGAGTCTTCAAGATGGTACTGTCCTAGAGGACGCAGAGGATATAATAATTACAATTCAAAACAACTCCGATTCACCAGTTACTATAAATGAAAAAGACTCAATTTGTTATGTTAATTACTACGATGCATAAATTGTACGTTTTATGTTTACGTTTTATGTTTACGTTTTATGTCTACGTTTTACGTTACGTTTTAAACATTATACTTATAATAAAAAATGTCACTACTGAAAATTAGTGATCCTGCAAAAAGAGATTTTATTATCGAAGAGTTTTTAAAAACGAAAAAAAATATTAAACAAAACTTTCTCTCTGAGAGAATAGATGATCTTGGACTTCAACGAGAATTAACGAAAATCTACAAACCAATAGTCGACTCTCAATCAGCAATTTCAAAAGAACAAAACGCTTTGCTGTCGACAATAAAGGATAATTCTGCAGCAACATCACTTGCTCTAAAATCACTTCCAGATTCGTTGAAAACTATTCAATTTCCCCAGTATCCGTCTATAGAGGCGTACGATGACGATGACCCAGTAGAAGACATTAGAAGGTTAGAATTAGGAAATATTGCAGTTGAATACCTTAAAAAATATGCTTCTGATAGAAGACTTGTGGATACAACATTCGGATTAAGATCAAGAGATGGAAAATTCTACATCGGTGACAGCGAAGCCTCAATCCAAGGAAATGATATTACAGTTGGAACCACAACTTATCAAGGAACTCCAGGATTATGGGAATTGTTAACGTTAGCTAGTCCAAACAGTTCAATTTATGATAATCGTGATCTCGAAGAATACGCCGAGATTCTAACTAAAACGAATGCCATGAGTCAGCCAAATAAACCAAACAAGCCTAAATCGTCTAGAAGTGTAAAATATGCAAAGATAATAAAACCCATATGGGACGATTACATAAAGTTAAGAGGTAAAACAGGAAGCGGAATAATTACCATTCCTTCAGATCCAAATGAATTAGTAAAACAATTAGAGTTGCGAATATATAGCTACAAAGCGGGAAATACGGGTGTAAGAAATGAAATTGTAGGTATGACGGATGAGTTACTAAGACAGGGAGTGATATCCAAAGATGAATATAAAAAATTGATGATCTAATTTAAAAATTGATGATATAGAAATGCTGGTCGTTGCGAGAAGAAGTTATAAAAAAGTACACGTTGTCGGTGGAGCAGGAATATTCGATTCCATTGCAGGATTTCTCAAGAGGCTACTAACTTCGAATGCAGCCAAACAAATTGCGAGCACAGCTGTCAAAGAAATTGGAGGTGTTGCTAAGGATAAGGCGATCGACGTTGGAAAACGATTACTCAATAAGATACTTCCACCAACCACCGTTCAGCAGCCGATAACTCAAGAAACTAAAGTCATTCTTGCTAGATTACTAGGATCGAATCCGCAAATGACGGGAGGAGCTATTAGAATTCAAGATCTAGTAAAACGCTTAAACGGAGGTGGTTTGAAAATGGCTTAAAAATTTATTTTCTTATTTAAAAATATATGTATAATAAAATGCAATCCGATATTCTAAGATTCACAGAGCAACCACTGATCGATGAAGGTATCGAACGATACGAATGGCACGAGTACGAACCTGTAGCGAGAACTAACCTTAACAGTTCTGGTGAAATAAGAATAAATATTGAATTACAAGACTTATACAGTCACCCAGCAGAATCGTATCTGCAATTCGACGGAAGACTAATTAAAGCCGATGACACCGCATACGTTAATGCCGATTTAGTCGCTCTTACGAATAATGGGCTTATGTATCTATTCAGTCAAATATCCTATCAGTTATCTAATCAAGAAATCGAAACGCTATTTCATCCGGGTCAAGCTACAACGATGCTCGGTTTACTTACGTATCCAAACGATTTTCAGCTGACTCAAGGCTTAAATCAGCTGTGGTATAAAGACACTGGAGCGACTGCTGTTATTGCGGACAACCCCGGATTTGCCACTAGGCAAAGCTTTCTCATTCGCAAACCAAACACTAAAGGAATGTTCAGCTTTATTGTTCCGTTGAAGCATATTTTCGGGTTTTGCGATGATTACGACAAGATTATTTACGGCTTCAAACAGACGCTGACATTAGTTCGTAAAGCCGACGATGATGCAATATTCCGAGATAACGCTGCAGCTGCTGGAAAAGTTGCGATAAACAAAATTTCATGGTTTATTCCACACGTTATTCCTTCCGATATGGAACGAATGCAGTTGTATAAGACGATTGAATCAAAATTAACGTTGCCAGTTGCGTATAGAGCTCGTCAATGCGACACAATAACGGTTCCTCAGTCGACAAGTTTCAGTTGGAGATTAAGCGTTAAAACATCACCGGAGAAACCTAGATATATCATCGTAGGATTTCAGACGGACCGTAGCGGTAATCAGGAAAGTAATCCGTCGCTATTTAATCACTGCGATCTCAAGAACATATATGTGATGATGAATCAAGAAAGATATCCAGCTGTAGATCATAACCTGTCGTTTCCTAATCAACAATTCTCCAGAGCGTATAGAGACGCGTCCTCCTTTAGTCAAAAGTTTTACGGTATGGATAAGTTGATTACGCAAAGCAATATAACACCTGTAGATTATAAAGAATTATATCCGTTGTTCGTGTTCGATGTAAGCAAACAATCCGAGCGTTTGAAATCTTCAGTCGTTGATATTCAGATTAAGGCTCTTTTCAATGCAGCAGTGCCAGCCGACACCGAAGCGTATGCTGTCGTAATTTCAGATAGGTTGCTGCAGTTCCAATCGGATGGACAGAAAATGAGTGTAGTGTATGGAAAATTGATTTAAAGAATACTTATATATTATGAAGCTACCAGAGCTTAGAATGTTAGCCAAGCATCACGATGTTACAGGCACTTCGCATCTCAACAAACCTCAAATGATAGCTGTATTGATTGAAAAGAATATTCTTCCGACGGACTACAAGTCTGTGTCATATCGACATGACACGTTGGGTAGTATCAGGAAACAACCGAGAAGAGTAGATATTATATTTCGAGAGACTGGCGTTGTTACCTCGTATCCATCGATGTATAAAGCTGCTAAGGCGTATGGTCAGAGTGCTGGCATAATAGCTTATCATAACGGAAATGTCTGGAGAGATAGATACGAAATTAAAGTGTATGAGAGATAGAATGATATTGAAGTGTTTGGGAGATGCTAATATGGATATTAATATTTTTGCGTGGTAAGATAAAATGGATTTAAAGAAAAGTAGTTTAAGAAACATGAACCATGTTGAACACTTGCTCGACTCATCGGTTCCTGACATTAAGGTTCCTACGCTTACTCCCACACCTGGTAAGTACAAGCCAGTAGCGCCTAAGAGAAAATACAAAAATAAGGTTAGAGCTAAATTAAATGATTTTGCGGATTGGCTACTTAGTTATGTGCCTGAACGAGACACTAAAGTCGTAAATGAAAAACTCGAATCGTTGAAGTCAACTGTTTCCAGGATATTTGATAAAATTAAAATTCGAGAAACAGCGTCAGCTATTAAAGGATTCACCAAGCAATATAGAATAGATGGAATTAATGGAATGGACGCCTCTTCGTTTCTTGATTTCGTCAGACCGCAGGTAGTAAATCTGTTGTCGAACAATCGCCAGACAAAGACTAATTTAGTTCTTACTTGTACTATGGAACGAGTAGATATGAAATCTGGAATAGTTACTTCTGAGGATATAGGCTACCATTCGTTTCCAGGGCAGAAGTTATTTTAGAAGCAACCGACTTGAATGAAATATACAGCAGAAAGAAGGATAAAATCATGGAGTCTATTGCTAGTTTTCAGATGCAAGGAAGTAATTGGAGATTTAAAGCTGTTGTAAAATTAGATATAAATACGGTAAAATATACCCCCTTAAGAGGTAGTTCTTACATTCCACTTCCCAGCTTCTTAGCTAATAAAAAGGCTATTATAAATATGAAAAACCACGACGAAGAATGCTTCAAATGGTGTATCACTAGAGCTTTGAATCCGGTTGTGAAAAATCCGGAAAAAATAACGAAAGCTTTGACAGAACAATCGAAAAAACTTAATTGGAGTGGCATTGAGTTTCCAGTTGCTGTTGATGCTATAATGTGATAGGTAGGTTCGAGAGAAATAACAATATTAATGTTAATGTATTCGGTTATGAAAAAGAAGTATACCCGCTTTATCTGTCTAAGTGTGAAAGTAGTATTGATCTTTTGCTTATATCTGATGGAGAAAAAAAACATTATTGTTGGATCAAGAATTTTAACAGATTGATGAGATTTCGGACTAATTCGATGTATTATTGTAAAAGGTGTATGAATGGTTTCACAACGACAGGAGCGCTTAAAAACCATAATGAGTACTGCAAACTCCATAACGCACAAAAAATAGAAATGCCACCACCAGGAACTATGCTAAGTTTTAAAAATTATAACAATTCTATGAGAGTTCCGTTTATAGTCTACGCAGATTTTGAGTCTTTTGTAAAACCGATCGATACATGCCAACCAAATCCAGAGTTGTCGTACACTAATAAATATCAAAAGCATATTCCTAGCTCCTTTTGTTACCACATAAAATGTTTCGACGATAGTGTATATTCTCAAGATCCTGTGACGTTTACGGCTGAAAGCGAAGATGATGATGTTGGTCAAATATTTGTAGATAAACTAGAAGAGAATATAAAACAAATATATAATCAATTTAAATTCCCTAAGAAGATGATTTTTACAGAAGAGGACAAGAAGTGTTTTGATGGAGCTACTATATGCCATATCTGTGAAAAACCGTTGGGCGAAGACCGAGTGAGAGATCACTGTCATCTTAGCGGTAAATTTAGAGGGGCTGCTCATAACATTTGTAATTTAGACTATAAAGTCCCCAAGTTTTTCCCTGTAGTGTTTCATAATCTTTCCGGGTACGATTGTCATCTGTTCATTAAGAAACTGAGAGGTAATAATGGAGAGAAAATTAATTGCATACCTAATAACGAGGAAAAGTATATATCTTTTAGCAGAGAGGTCGTTGTTGATAAGTTTGTAAATAAAGAGGGAAAAGAGATTACCGTCAAGCGACAACTGCGTTTTATCGACAGTTTTAAATTTATGGCTTCTAGTCTTGATGCTTTATCGAGGAACCTAAGCAAAGACCAGTGTAAAAATATTGGGAAACGATATACTGGAAAGAAGCTCGATCTTTTGCTGAGAAAAGGCATATATCCTTATGACTACGTCGATTCATTTACTACCTTTAATGAAACCGAACTACCACCAAAATCCGCTTTCTATTCTAAGCTAAATGATTCGAATATTAGCGATGAAGACTACGAGCATGCAAAAACGGTATGGAAGGAATTTGGATGCAAAACATTCAGAGATTATCACGATTTATACAACGTTTCGGATGTTTTGCTACTTGCCGATGTTTTCGAAAACTTTAGAGATGTGTGTATGAAGAACTATACGCTTGACCCTGCATGGTATTTTACATCTCCTGGTTTAGCCTGGGATGCCGCTTTAAAATTGACAGGCGTGAAATTGGAGTTATTGAATGATTATGATATGATTCTGATGCTTAGGCAAGGGATGAGAGGAGGAGTGAGCACAATATCAAATCGTTACGGGAAAGCGAATAATAAATATATGAGCGATTTCAATAGTAACGAAAATTCTACATTTATTACTGACCTGGATGCGAATAATCTATATGGATGGGCTATGATCAAAAATTTACCTACTCACGGGTTCAAATGGATGAACGAAGATGAATTAAATAATTGGAGAAGTATTCCATGCATATTGGAAGTTGATTTGGAATATCCTAAAGAGTTACACGACCTGCATAACGATTTTCCGTTAGCCCCCGAAAGCATTGAGATTAACAAAGTCAAAAAGTTAATTCCAAACTTAAACCATAAAAAGAAGTATGTGCTGCATTACGATAATCTGAAGCTGTATGAGAGCTTGGGTTTGAAAATAACAAAAGTGCATAGAGGTGTACTATTCGAAGAAAGTGATTGGTTGAAAAAGTATATCGATTTAAATACAGCTCTTAGAACGAAAGCTACTAATGACTTTGAGAAAGACTTTTTCAAGTTAATGAATAACAGTGTCTTTGGAAAAACTTGTGAGAACATTGAAAATCGTGTTGATGTAGAGTTAGTGTGTCAAGAGGAGAGGGCTATTGAACTAGCCGCTAAACCTAATTATGAGAGATGTACTATTTTCGATGAAAATCTAATAGCCGTTCACATGAAAAAAACTAAATTGTACTATAATAAACCTATATATCTTGGCATGTGTATATTAGACTTGAGCAAAACGTTGATGTATGAATTTCATTACAATTACATCAAGGATAAATACGGAAATAGAGCTAAATTATTATTTACCGATACAGATTCTTTGACATACGAAATTAAAACTGAAGACTTTTACTCAGATATCGCAGGCGATATTAAGACTCGATTCGACACGAGTGAATACCCGAGGGATCATCCATCTGGTATTGAGGTTGGAGTAAATAAAAAAGTTATTGGAATGTTCAAGGATGAAGCTAGTGGGAAACAGATAAAAGAATTTATTGGACTCAGAGCAAAGTTGTATTCTTATAAGATGGCTGCTGGAGATGAGCACAAGAAATGTAAAGGTATTAAGAAGAATGTTGTCCAGAAAACTATTACTCACGAAGATTATAAAGACTGTTTATTTACTAAAAAAGAACAACAACGAACGATGAATGTTATTAGATCTTATCATCACGATATTTATACAGAAGAAATCAATAAAGTTGCATTATCTGCAGATGACGATAAACGGGTAATAATGGAGGATGGAATTCATACTTTGGCATATGGTCACTACTCGTTGAAAATTTTTAATTAATGTTTATATTAAATAAATGAGCGTCAAACAAATCGATGTTTGTGGAGTAGTGCTACCTAATATTCCTTTATCGAATGTGGATCTAATCGAATCTGCTGGGAAAATGGGGATACGCAATTTTAGGGGAGTTTTTCTAAGAGATGAATTGCCTATGAAGCCGCGAGTTAATGAATGTGGTATCCTTAATCTAGACGATTCTAGTGGGGTGGGAAGTCACTGGGTCTCTTGGATGAAGACTAGCACTAAAAAGTATTATTTCGATGGTTACGGCCTTCCTCCCCCTCTAGAACTGATAAAGTATTTACGCCGTCCAGTGTTATATAACAGCGAGCGAATACAACCCGATAACGAAGTATTTTGTGGTCATTTGTGTTTGTATGTATTGAAGATGGTGGGTGATGGAATGAATTTCCAAGAAGTTATAAATGGCTTGCATTAAAAATTATTATTATATAAATATATATATAAAATGCCCGTCGATAAATTTGGTCACACCGCTGCTGGAGGAACATCACGAAGAGTAATCGCTGGAGGTGTTACTCTTAGCCAAGTAAATGCTAATTTTCTTCGATTGGATGGGACAAATCTGCCGACTGGAAATCTAAATATGAATGGATGTGTGATAAAAGGTCTCCCAGTAACGAATACTTCGACTGCCGGAATGGATGAAGCTTTAAGTAGGGGGCAAGCCATAGATTTCATAACGAATCACAACGATTCTCCGTCCAACGATAATCATTTAACGAATAAGAAATACGTTGATGCTTCGAAAGTGTCTAAAACTGGTGATACAATGACTGGCGACTTGTTCTTAAACGTTGGCTCCGATCGTCTGCGTTCAATGGGTTGTAAGGACTTGAGAGGAGAAAATAAAGAATTCACTATTTTCTTAGGTAGTATACGAAATAAACTACAATGTTCGTTAAATAATCCTATTACATTACAATCGACGGATGGATTTCTATGCAAAATAGGCGTAGAAAATATAATGAGAATCGGTAGAGCGTCTAACGATCGAAAAATCGACGTTTATCAAAATATCCTAATGAATAGTAATAATATCAACGATTTAAGCGATCCTCTTTCAGCTCAAGATGCTGCTACAAAGAATTACGTCGATAAATCTCTGAAAAAGTGTCGTGTTGGGTATATTCCTCCCTTGGAAGCTGATGTAAGTGTGACAGGATTTGTTGCTAGTGCCAGTGCTTGTTATAATGAAAACAAAGCCTACCATGCTTTCACTAATCTCACTGACGATGTTAACGCAGCTTGGGTTTCGGGTGAAGATATAAATGTTTGGTTACAAATTAAATGTCCTGAGGCAGTTAAAATTTGGAAAATTGCGTTGAAAACAGTATCTGTATCTTATTGGAATTTATCCGCTAGCAATGATGGAGCAGTGTTTGCACACTTACATACATCTTCAACTCCTTCAGAGGCTGTTCCGACATTTTTTAATATTTCTACTACGGATGCGTATCAATATTATAGAGTTGCAGTACTGGCAAAGGATAATGATCTTCCACGAGGGATTCAGGTACTGCAATTATATGTATACGATGACTAATCTGCATTAAAAATTATTATTATATATAAAATGCCTGTCGATAAATTCGGTCACACCGATGTTAGTTCATCACAAAGAGTAATTGCTGGAGGAGTTACTCTTAGTCAAATAAATGAGAGTTTTCTTCGATTGGATGGAGCAAACATCGCGACTGGAAATTTAAAAATGGGTGGTCACAAAATTAAAGGACTACCAACAACGAAACCTTTGACAGCAGCAATGGATGAGGCTTTAAGTTGGGGTCAAGCCATTGATTTGATAACGAATCACGACGATTCTCCGTCCAACGATAATCATTTGACGAATAAGAAATACGTTAATGAACAAGTTGCATCGAAGGTGGCTAAGACTGGTGATACAATGACTGGTGATCTATTCTTAAACGTTGGCTCCGATCGTCTGCGTTCAATGGGTTGTAAGGACTTGAGAGGAAATAATAAAGAATTCACTATTTTCTTAGGTAGTATACGAAATAAACTACAATGTTCGTTAAACAATCCTATTACATTACAATCGATGGATGGATTTCGTTTTAGAATAAACAATGAAATCATGTTAGAGATGGTTAAGTCGATGCAATACAATATTTCATCTCAAATAAATGTGCATACAACCATCTTTATGCATGATGGTTACATTACAGGTCTACACAATCCCAACAGCGCCAGCGATGCAGCTACGAAGCAGTATGTAGATTCTATCACAATCGGTCCCGCGCTTAGCATTCATTCTTTAACTCGTCAAGCCATAGACGCTAAAACTCACACAAGAGTTTCTTTCGATAGTGTAAGATTCCAAACCGATGCTGGTATAAGTACGAGACTGACTCGTGTCACTCCCGGAAAAGCCGGATACTATTTGGTTTCGACGTATATAGAATTTTGTGACACTAATACCGCTCATGGTAACGTCTACCTGTATAAAAATGGAGCGAATTACATGCAAATTGCGGGCGGAGGGGGTACGGGAGCTGCGCATAACAATTCAACCGGTTGTAGCATAGTTTTTGTAACCAACACCGATTTTCTCGAGATATTCGTTTATTCACACATCGCACTAAATATATTCGCTAGAGACTTTTCGGCAGTATTCTTACGACCTTAATTTTTAACTGGTTTTAACTGGTGTATTAGCTGATTGTTTCTTCAATGGAAAACACCCCTAGATTATGTTTTAGCACCATTTAAACTTAATTTATCTTCAATATCAGGCTTCTTAAAAGGTAGCTAAGTAATTAATTATGCATCAGGAAAAATAATAAAATACCCCAAAGGAGAAGAGGAGGAATCAGGGGGAAATAATAAAAGACTACTAACCACGGTACTACCGAGCTATCCACTGCACTACCGAGCACCCCCCTCAGGAAATAATAAAAGACATCCAAAGGGCAGTGGCCAATCCTCTCCCTCACCGTCTCATCATCCACTGACCGTGTACTCATCATAGCTGAGTCGGCTAGAGGAACAGAAATCTCGTTACAAATTTCTGCCCCGGCGGAGAATTGAACCCCCGACCTCTTGGTCGACAGTCCAGCGCGCTATCCACTGTACTACCGAGCACCCCCCTCAGGAAATAATAAAAGACATCCAGAAGCGAAGATTAACTACTACTGGCCTGTTTTTCCCGGATAACTTTTTAAAGGCTTTGGATGTGCAAAAATGCCTTTAGGTATTCCTAGAGCACCCATTTGGGCATAGAATGGTATATTTTGAGGGAGCTTTGTCCAACCTTGTACCCCACAACCACAGCATATACTAAGGGTACCACAAGATATACGGCTATTAGTCATGCATGCGTATGGTTACTGATCAATAACTATTATTTTATACCACGTGGTGCGATTATGATATAATATATAGGCCTATCAATCGATTGCAAATTTAGTTGTGATTACGTACAACTAAATTTTACAACGATATTCCAACCGCTTCTCAAGATATTAATCCGAACACGCTGGGGTCCGCACCGGACGTAGGCCTATAGGCTTCCTTCGGTAAACAACGCAAGCGAGCATAAAATGTGTATCACGAGATTTTTTCACTATTACTTTGCACCAGGTGGTGCTATTGTGCTATAAAATACACCAATCGATTGCAAATTCATTTGGGATTACATGGAACTACATTCTGTAACGATATTCCAATCCCTTCTCAAGAAACTAGCATGAAAACGCTGGGGTCCGCGCGGACCCCCCCCCCCTCGGACCTTAATTCGTGTACCAAAAAATACCTTGGGCACTCGAGTGTTAAAAGTTGAAAACAATTGTAATTCGTATTAAAGGGTAGATCCTGTATGTGCTATGCGATATGTGCATATAATATATATTACATCATTCTTGCTTTGTGGCACTTATTTAGACTATGCATTCTATTGTGGAGAATAATTTAAAGTGACACACTTGTCTCAGATGTTGATATTATTATTTTCAGCTTATTATCAGAACGTATTGTAGGCTATATTAACCTTTTAAATAGCGTTTCTCTCCGCAGAAGCATTTCATAAGCACTCGTAGTGCGAATGATCTCGACAGAAATGTAGGTTTTGAAGCTAGAGAAATATGATAAAATAATCATACACAGAGACGAAGACGGAGCGAACATATGGATGAAGTCCACTTCAAAGAGTGGCACTATGCAGGAAATAGATTGAACCATGGTGGTCCTGAGTCTTCTGACTCTTGAAGCTATGAGCAAAGCAGGGCTTTATGAAAAAATTATTTTAAACTGCACAACCAGCAATTTGAATTTTGACACGCCTTTCCCGGAGAAAATTTCTGACGACGTTGCTTAGTCGTTTGTCAGAAATTTAACACACCCCCCCCCCCCCCCAATGTCTTGCAAGTCGCCGCCGAAAAGACCAGATTACCCATTTCTTGTCATTTCCCTGAAATTTAGCCGTTTGCGTAATTCTTCATTGCGCATTGCGCAACCTCTTCGTTCCGTTCCGCTCTTCCATTGTAAATCGGCTGCAGATAAACCTTTTTCTAATGGTTTTCGTTGCACAAGATTGCTTTTACAAATGCTCAATTTACTTTGCAACTGCACATTTTTTGTACAACTGCACGCTATAAAGAACCCGAGAACAAACAGGTCAAGCCGATCAGAGGATATGTGAGAACAACGCGAAGTGTGAGAGGGCGATGTATAAAATCAAAACACTAGGCCTATAATACTTTGCAGCAAGATCCAATTGAAACCGGAGGCCGAAAAATTACTGTTGAATTGTATATGGGGAGGGGGAAGTGACTGGTAATCGTATACTCGGAAGGAACTTCTACAGCGCCCACGAAAGCTAATGACGCGGAAACCAACTTATTCACAGGCGCTCAATCAGAAGACAATCGACAGACAGTGGCAAGATCCGAGAACGGTTGACACAGCATGATCTGTAATCCACTGAATTATTAGACGAAGCGTAGAAGATTCGGAACAGTAGGCTAATTGTATCTAAATCGAATTGTTCAGCAGGCCAAGAATTATTAATTGTGTGATCGACAGCTTCAGAAAAGGCACCATGTTCATAGATGGACAGTTGGATGACATAGCCAAGTTCTACGGCACAATAAATTTTATATCTGAAATGTTATGTGAACGTCCTACTTACTTCTTTAGCGAATGCAGTTCGCATCAAGCCATGCCACCGTGGCGGGACCCTCGGCAAGATGTAGAGCCTGGAGTCCTCCCGGAAAACGAAGAAGGCGGCACTCATTCACAATGTGCGACATTGTCTGTATTTCTCCACAGCAGCACAGTGGGTCATCAGCCTGTCCCCATCTCACCAGATTCACTGCGCAGCGGCCTTGATCCGTGCGGAAACGATTTAAAGTTTTCCACAGGTGACGAGGAAGATCACCACCCGGAGGCCAGACAGATGGCACGGCCACGAGCGAACGATTCACCACTTCCATAGTGGGCCATTCTTCGCACCAGGCTGAGATAGCTGTCAAACTCTCCTCCGGAGGATTTCTCCAGATAGGATGTCTGGACGGGAGACGCACTCCTGGGTGGAGCGCAATGTCCGCGTGCAGGGGCAGTCTTTCGTATCTCGGCTGTTGCTTGGTGTGTGACCGGGATTCATCGTTGAAGGTGAATTCGGTCCTGCTGGTAGGATCATTAGCTTCACCAACTGCACGCAGTTGGGTACTGACGGGAGGCGCGACGTGAACGCTGATCCTTTGCCGCCCTACTTACTGAATTGGCCTTTTGGTATTCACATCTGAAATCCCAAAATCTATTCGCTAGGTGACAAGATGTACTTCCGGAAACTCAAGCTCACCCGTAGTTGCTGTGAAACTCTTTGATCGTTCGCCATTTTGTTCGGATGAAAGTTTTAATTCCAAACATCGTTAGATTCTTTGCGTATAATTTCGTTAATAGCCTCATTGAATGGTTTAAATTTGCCATCGGGGCGAAAAATACTTATTTTCACGGCGCTGTCGTCGTTGCCATTGCTGCATGTAAAAAATACATACAGACTATCATGAAATTTATATTCCGACATCATGGGTTCCTAAGACTTGTGAGAAAACTACCTTCATAAAATGGTTTTCAACATGTCTGCAAGAGTATTGCTGTTAAACGTGTATTTTAGCTTCGTAATTTAATCGCCATTGCATGGGTTTCAGAATTAGTCGAGTGCAAGTCAGATTAACGAAGCGAATTCCTTCTAAGTAGAAGTCGGATTGATGAATTCGTTATGAATAGCAAAGAAAAGAGGAATCTGGTGAACAAATGAGATTGCAATAAAGTCTATTTGTTCAATGATTTTACATTTTATGGATTGTCATAGGTGAGATGGATCTGCAATTGGATTGAACATGCAGATGAACTTTTATGTTGGATATTCTTAATAAGAGATGGAATGAAAATCATTCTAAGATATGAGATGATCTGCTTTAAAATTATTGTTGAGCTGCTAGTTCCAGTTTTGAGATAAGCTGCATAGTAGAGGGTTTAGCTGGTAAGCACAAGGCGCTGGAACTGTGACACGTCATTATTACTAACTACAAAATGAGAAGAGAATTTTTATGAAATAAATGTTCACGGTTTTTTAGAAAGTACATGAAGATAATGAACAACATTTTGTTAAAGTTCAAATTTATGTTGCTACATAAATGTTCACCTGGAATAGTTGACATTCATAAACGACACAAACATCCAGCGTAATGCTGGATGTTTGTGTCGTTTATGAATGTCAACTATTTCTTCAACTAAATCATATTGAAGAGTAGCGTGGAGATGTGCTATTACACTAGTCTTAAAATAGCTCCGCTATTTCTATATATATATATATATATAAATATATATATATACAGTATTTTCATCTGTTGTTAATTTTCTACTTTACTCAGAAGATGACATCCAGTGTTAGATGAAGCACGGATCCTTCTTGTGAACATCTGATATGAAGTCGACATTACTGTGATGAACATTGCATGCATTGGAGCAACAGTTGTTGCAAAAGCTTGTACACATACAATTACTTTGCAGTGAACAACAGAAATCAGTTTCACAAAAGTCATATTCCTACTTTGACTAGTGTCTGGCGATTGCAGGAACACACAGAGCTTAATTATTTCAGAGGCTACATGTGTATACTAGTACTGTAGTCTAGTTGTAATAATCTAAGAGTTTTTCAATGAACCGAAACTGATGAAAATTGTGAAGTAATCCATTAAGCGAGTAGACTGATGTCGAATACGAGAATTAAAATGGAAGAAATTCAATTCAGTTGCCAGATATGCCTGAGATCATTCAGTAGAAATGATGCCCTGTATAGGCACATGAGAATCCATACAGGAGAAAGATCATACAAGACTTATTGGCATCTGTGTCTGAAGTCATTTAATCAAAATGCACTTGAGAATCCATACTGGAAAAAACCTTACAGTTGCCAGATATGTCAGAAAACATTTAATGAAAAAGGTAATCTGAAAAAGCACATGAGAATTCATACTGGAGAGAAACCACACAGTTGCCAGATATGTCAGAAATCATTTACTGGAACTGGTAACCTGAAATTGCACATGAGAATTCATACTGGAGAGAAAGCATACAGTTGCCAGATATGTCAGAAATCATTTAATGTAAATAGTCAGCTGAAAAAGCACACGAGAATTCATACTGGAGAGAAACCATACAGTTGCCAGATATGTCAGAAAACATTTAATGAAAATGGCAACCTGAAAATCCACATGAGAAGTCATACTGGAGAGAAACCATACAGTTGCCAGATATGTCAGAAGTCATTTATTGTAAATAGTCACCTGAAAACGCACATGAGAATCCATACTGGAGAGAAACCATACAGTTGCCAGATATGTCAGAAATCATTTAATGGAAATAGTGAACTCAAAAATCACATGAGAATTCATACTGGAGATAAACCATACATTTGCCAGATATGTGACAAATCATTTAATCAAAGCTCTCATCTGAGAACACACATGAGAATTCATACTGGAGAGAAACCATACAGTTGCCAGATATGTCAGAAATCATTTACTGGAACTGGTAACCTGAAATTCCACATGAGAAGTCATACTGGAGAGAAACCATATATTTGCCAGATTTGTCAGAAATCATTTAATGAAAAAAGTCATCTGAAAAAGCACATGAGAATTCATACTGGAGAGAAACCATACAGGTGCCAAGTATGTCAGAAATCATTTACTGGAACTGGTAACCTGAAAACGCACATGATAATTCATACTGGAGAGAAACCATGCAGTTGCCAGATATGTCAGAAATCATTTAATGAAAAAAGTCATCTGAAAAAGCACATGAAGATTCACACTGGAGAAAAACCATACAGGTGCCAAGTATGTCAGAAATCATTTACTGGAACTGGTAACCTGAAAATGCACATGAGAATTCATACTGGAGAGAAACCGTACAGTTGCCAGATATGTAAGAAATCATTTTCTGCAGATTGTTCTCTGAAGTATCACTTGAGGAACCATTCTGGAGAAAAACCATACAGGTGCCAAGTATGTCAGAAATCATTTACTGGAACTGGTAACCTGAAAACGCACATGAGAATCCATACTGGAGAGAAACCACACAGTTGCCGACTGTGTCAGAAATCATTTAATCAAAGTTGTTCTCTGAAAGGGCACATGAGAATCCATACTGGTGAGAAACCATACATTTGTGAGATTTGTAATAAAGAATTGAAGCACCGTTCCAGTTTAAAGAAACATAAAAAGACTCATGCAACTGTGAAGCAACGCAGAGAGAACCAGAGCAATTTTTCACCAGAACAGCTTAAACTCTGTGAAATAACTCAGCCACAGGATCTTAATATTCGAAATGAAGTATTTGCTAACCTGTCTGACCGTTTTATCAGATTTAGTACTGTAAATACTCTTGATAAATCGGGTGATAGTTTATCAAGTAAATTATATCTGGATTCTGGTGTAAGTACTTTGTGGAGAATTAAAGATGGAGAATGCCAGTCTACTAGCAAAATCAAGTCATCTGTGGACGCAGAATTGTCTTTAACAAAATCTTTTGGATGTGGTATTTGTGATGAATTGCTTGAAACAGACAATCAATTTCTGGAGCATTGTTCTGGCCATCAATTCTCTCCACCTGATGACTTTGCTTTCGACCTGTGTTGATCTTTAACTCATCATCGTTCGTCTTGAAGTTAACCTTTTTCTCGATGTAGCGAATTAGTTGCTTTTCAAACAAACTAATAATCTTGACATAAACTCTGTAATCTAAGTATGAGTTAAAACAGGCAATATTACCTGTTGCGATTAGATAAATGATAGATTTAACATTGGCGTGATAGCGACGCGTCATCGTGTTGCCATGAAAACTACAATAACACAGATACCAGTAAAAAAGGACCAACAGAATCGCGGATGAACTAAAATGACGTCATAATGCGATATTTAAGCATCGTGAGGGAGACAACGAACAATAATTTGATTGTCTAACTGATGCTGGAACTGAGTTGACATTCTGTTTGGAAGAGCACTCTCGATTTTTGTTTTCAGTGGTTTAGAATGTTGTGACAATTTTACTGGCAGTTGATAGCAAGTGCTGTGTAGCTGAGAAAATTCCGTGTGGAAATGGATTCTGCAGTTGTTGGTGTAGTAGGATATAATTTATGTTGTATTGGGTCGTACGATAAAACTGGTGCATCGATACGAAATCGACACGTGTGGCATTAAACTATCTTTAGAGAGTTGAGACATTCTACATTGCTTCTTCCGTGGAGACCAGAGGAAGCGAAAGAATAGTAAACCGTGGGTGACATGTCTGATCTTACTAATCAACCTGTAGTTCTATTATCCTATGCTATCGAATCAAAATGCTAACAATTAGGTATGCAGGAAGGAAGCACTCGCACAAGAACGGGAGTAGCTTGAATAATTCTGGAACAACTAACGTATTTGACAGCCAGGAACAATAACATAGTTTCTATTTTAATATCGATTGTTGATACATCGACATGCCGTTTGACTTTGATTATCGTATGCGGACGTTTCGTCAACGGATTATGCCTGAAACAGACATTACTGGTTTGTGTTGCTGAACATTAGGCTTTATTACATGCAAACTCTTCTTGTATACATAAATCACATTTGTTTATGCAAAGTAAGTGTAATCGGCAGGTTCTGATGTAAAGAATAACATAATATCGATGTGCATTCATGTACTTTATTCAAATATAATTAAATACCATTTTGTTACGAAATGAATGTTGAATCCATTGGTGTATTACAAGCATTAGTGTAGTTTTGCTTCAGTTATGGCGGAGAAAAAAATAACGGGTTCCAGACGTGGAGACGGTCCGGTGTAAAGGTTTCAAATTACCCCCTCCTAAACATTACCCCCCGGTAACTTGAAACTGGTTTCAGATCCCCCCCCCCACCCGGAAACTAGATTTGCATCAATGTTCGCATTTATTGCACTAAAAAAAATTAGAAAAATCATCCCGCTTCTTGTTTTGGTCTCAAGCTTTTCATCTGTCATCCCACTTCGTGGTTTGTTATCAATATTTTAATCGGGAAAAAAATAATAGCCTCGAAGACATTTCTCCATGTAACTTCAGCGGCGATTAGTATTTTAGTTACAGATGAAAATATTGATAACAAACCACGAAGTGGGATGACGGATGAAAATCTTCGAACCAAAATAAGAAGCGGGATGATTATTTTGATATTTTTAGTGCAATAAATGAGATGATTGATGCAAATTACAGTTTTCAGGGGGGGTAATGTTTAGGAGGGGTAATCTGAAACCTTTACATCCATCCACCCATCCTTCCATCAATCCATCCACCAATCCATTCATCCATCTTTCTGCTTGTACTCCGTGCAGAAATCAACTTACCAAAGCGCTGTCTAAGTGGTGTATACTTCTAAGCGGATGAAATCAACAAAGAGCTCGTGGGCGACCTACATAACTGTCTACTCGTCGGTTATCTCTAAAATAGAAGCTGGATGAATTAAAAAACGCTTAAGAAACGGAAGCTGGATGACGGCTCTTACAATATTTAGTCCATGTCTCAACGGCGCTTGCACTAGCAAAAGACACTGTGTATTTTTTGGTGTCACGACAACTCGTCTAACGACAACTCGTCTACCGACAAGTGGTCTCCGGACAATTCGTCTAACGACAACTGGTCTACTGACAACTGATCCAGCGCTTGAGAAATGGAAGCTGGATGACAGTTTTAGAAGTGAAGTGGATGTTGGATTGAGAAAAAAAACCCAAGAGAAATGGAATCTGGATGATGGTTCTTTTATAGGTGAAATTAAAGCTGGATTGACGAAAATAACGCATGATAAATAAAAGCTGGATAAGGTATTTCTAGATCTCAAATAGAAGCTGGATTGATAAGAAAATCGCTTAAGTAATGGAAGCTGGATGATGGTATTTTTATATCTGAAATAGAATCTGGATTGACTAAAATAACAGGCGAGAAATAGAAGCTGGATGAAGGTGTTTTTAGATTTGAAATGGAAATGGGTGCATGTTGAAATACATGAATTAAAATAATCAATACAGCTTCCATTTAAGCTAAAAACCCATTCTCATAAATCCAGCTTCTATTTCATCAATATTATTGGTCTGTAGACCAGTTGTCGTTAGACCAATTGTCCGGAGACGAGTTGGCGTTAGACGAGTTGTCGGTAGACCAGTTGTCGTGGAACCGTATTTTTTTTCTGACTTATAGTAAATGTATATAGCCTATCTGCTGATGTCTATTATAGTAATCGACAATCACTTTTCCAAATTATATTTTTTCAGTTATCGCTGCCATGTAATTCCCTATATGCAAATATATATAGTACACATTATTAATCAGGACCAATGCACACTCAAAATATGAAAGTTTTCTTGGAAAACATGGAAAAAAGTAGAAAGATATCCAAAAGCTCATGGCATTTTTTTATGGTTTCTATTTGAGCAAGGTTTTTTGACAGTCCAATTTCCATTTCGGCTAGAATAGGGTGACCATTTTCTGGCCATCAAAAACCGGTGTAAAGGTTTCAAATTACCCCCTCCTAAACATTACCCCCCGGTAACTTGAAACCGGTTTCAGATTACCCCCTGGGGGTAATCTGAAACCGGTTTCATCCTACCTCTCGGTTTCAGGTTACCCCCCTGAATTCTGTATGAATTCCGTATATCCAGCTTCCATTTTTCAAACGTCGTCTTCGTCAATCCAGCTTCTATTTCACCTATAGCGACCCTTCACCCAGCTGCCAATTCACCTACAGCGAACCTTCATCCAGCTTCCATTTAACCTACAGCGAACCTTCATCCACCTTCTATTTAACCTACAGCGAACCTTCACCCAGCTTCCATTTAACCTACAGCGAACCTACATCCAGCTTCTATTTAACCTACAGCGAACCTTCATCCAGATTCTTTTTAACCTACAGCGAACCTTCATCCAGCTTCCATTTAACCTACAGCGAACCTTCATCCACCTTCTATTTAACCTACAGCGAACCTTCATCCAGCTTCCATTTAACCTACAGCGAACCTTCATCCAGCTTCTATTTAACCTACAGCGAACCTTCATCCAGATTCTTTTTAACCTACAGCGAACCTTCATCCAGCTTCCAATTAACCTACAGCGAATATTCATCCAGCTTCTATTTAACCTACAGAGAACCTTCATCCAGCTTCTATTTAGCCTACATCGAACCTTCATCCAGCTTCCATTTTACCTATGGCAAACCTTCATCCAGCTTCTATTTCACCTATAGCGAACCTTCATCCAGCTTCTATTTCACCTATAGCGAACCTTCATCCAGCTTCTATTTAACCTACAGCGAACATTCATCCAGCTTATATTTAACCTACAGCGTCCAGGGGGGAAATGTCCGGTCACCCCCTCATCCAGCTTCCATTTCTCAAGCGTCGTCTTCGTCAATCCAGCTTCTTTTTCACCTAAAGAAAACCTTCCAGTTTCCGGTTCACCTCTAGAGAACCTTCATCCAGCTTCCATTTCACCTCTAGAGAACCATCCAGCTTCAATTTTGCCTATAGAGAACCTTCATCCAGCTTCCATTTCTCTAACGCTTGATAAATGGAAGCTGAATGAAGGTTTTCTATAAGAGAAATAGAAGCTGGATGAAGGTTCACTGTAGGTGAAATAGAACCTGGATTGACGAAAACGACGCTTGAGAAATGGAAGCTGGATGAAGGTTCTCTATAGCTGAAGTAGAAGGTGGATATACGAAAACGACGCGCAATTAAATAACTGTTTTCAATGGGGTAACCTGAAACCGTAGGGGGTATGATGAAACCGGTTTGAGATTACCCCTAGGGTAACTTGAAACCGGTTTCAGATTACCGGGGGGTAATCTGAAACCGGTTTCAAGTTACCGGGGGGTAATGTTTAGGAGGGGGTAATTTGAAACCTTTACACCGGGACACATTTTGGAAAACATTAATTGTAGGTCTATAATTTCTTAACTACTGAGCCATATGCCTAGTTCTATGGGCTCAGAAACATTTAGGCCTAATGCTGAGCATAGACTTCAGTGTAGAAATCTACAACTTGCTCTAGTCGAATGCTCTTAGTGCGTACTCTTATAAAAGATCTAATTGAGAACTCTCTGTCAATTGGTGCACATTGAGCAATCCAGAAGAAGATTTATTAAGGTTTCTGGGGCGTAGAGATTCGAAGTGTCCGGCGGACGACCAACAAAGCGTTCAGCACCGAGCATGGAAAAAGGTTTGGGTAGGAATATGCCACTGCCCCTCATCATCCCAATATTGTGTTTGAATCACCACATTACAATGACTGCATTTTAAGTTGTCACAAGCAATTGATGTATTTAAATGCGGTCATGAGCGGTCAAACTCTCATCATGACCCTGGCGCGACCTGCCAAATTCAATATAGATCTGGCGCCGCCATTGAAATTGTAGCTTACCCACTGCGAAAACTTTCTCGTTATACCATGATAAATCTTTTAACCTATTAAATAAACTCACTAATCTACTAAAGATGCAATATAATAGTCCACAACTTCTCGTTCTTAACGACTTTTTTGGGGTTACAACTAAACTTTGATCTGTGATTTACATAAAACCGAAGGTTTCAATATCCAAGTTTCCGTCTTGTCAAAAACCGGGACAATTCTGCCCTTTTGCCTAAATCGTCGGGACACCGGGACGCACCACAAAAAACCGGGACATGTCCCGGAAAACCGGGACGTACGGTCACCCTAGACTAGAATCATTTTCATCAATCAATTTCTATGTTAGGAAGCTTTTTATTCATACGATTTCTGTTGTATAGAATACAAATTTAAACCCTATTTTGCCCTATTTGCTACGATGCATAACTTGCAGATGACGTTTCATGTTGGCAATTTCATACATCTGCTAGCACCTCATACAGTAATGAGCTCTAATTAAATTATGTTTCCTATAATTATTTTCTTAACCCTATAAAAATAATAATCTTGTACTGTTTGTTTAGGAAGTACACACGGAAGACGAGAAACGTTTTGTTAAAGGTTCACATAGTTATCAGTTGCTACATTAATCTTCAACAAGAACATTGCTGTTTCCTTCAACAGCATTCATGAATCTCAACTGTTTCATCTTCGGTAAAAACCATAGTACTGTGCAAAGGCGTAGAGGTGTGTAATTTCGCAAAGGTTGAATAGCTTCCATATTATTTTCGCCAGAATTTGTTTGTCTCGCTAATTTCTTCCTTTGTGACAGACGAAGCAAAAGACCCTTGTTGCTTTAAGCATCTGAAATGCACCCTGAAATGAGTTCCTATTATTGCATAAATTGGAGATTACTGATGTTTGAACATCAATTGTAAAAGCTGTTGCACAGGCATCACTTGAGCATTGTTTTAGACATCGATTTCCTCCACCTGATGACATTGCTGCTGATTTCAGCAGTACTCAGCTTACCAAAAGCCATATTCCAACTATTATGATGCAAAAGGACGCATAAAAAAATTAAAGCAACACAGCTCTCTAGTTATTCAGAACTATGAAGGTGATATTTTATGAGCTCTTCAAAGAACCGAAACTGGGGAAAATTTTGAAAAATGAATATTAAGTAGACTGATGGCGAATACGAGAGATGATGTGGGAGAAATTCAATACAGTTGCAAGCTATGTCTGAAATTATTTAGTGAAAATGGTGCCCTGAAAATGCACATGAGAATCCATGCTGGAGAAAAAAATATAGTTGTCAGCTATGTAAGAAGTCATTTAATCAAAGCGGTACTCTGAAAACGCACATGAGAATACATACTGGGGAGAAACCATACAGTTGCGGGCTATGTAAGAAGTCATTTAATCAAATTAGTTCTCGGAATGTGCATTTGAGAATCCATACCAGCGATAAACCATTCACTTGTCAGTTATGCCAAAAATCATTTTAAATGTGTTCGTGACCTGAAAATTCACATGATAATTCACACTGGAGAGAAATTACACATTTGTCAGCTATGTCAGAAATCATTTCATAACAAGGGTACCTTGAAAACGCACATGAGAAACCATACTGGAGAAAAACCATATAGTTGTCAGATATGTCAGAAATCATTTAATCGAAGTTCTGAGATGAAAACGCACATGAGAATCCATACTGGAGAGAAACCATACAGTTGCCGACTATGTCAGAAATCATTTACTCAGAGTTGTTCTCTGAAAAAGCACATGACAACGCATATAGGTGAAATACCATGCAGGTACGAGCAATGTCAGAAAGCATTTAATTTTGGTGGTGACTTGAACGCGCACATGAGTAACGATACTGGTGAAAACCCATACACTTGTGAGATTTGTAACGAAGGATTCAAGCACCGTGACAGTTTCATGAAACATATACGGACTCATGCTACTGCGAAGCAACATAGATGTAGTGAGTCTTATACTAGGAGCAACTTTTCACCAAACCATTTTAAAGTCTGTAAAAGAACACTGTCCCAGGTTCATAAATTTGGAAATGAAGGGGCTGCTAATGTGTGCCATCGTTTTATCACATTGAATGTTGTATACGTTGCGGATGAACCAGGTGAAAGTTTCTCACGCAACATACATCTAGATTCTGATGCAATTGAAGATGGAGAATGCCATTCTACTAGCAAAAACAAATCGTGCGTGGATGCAAAAGGGTCTTTGTCGAAATCTTTTGGATGTGGTTTATGTGATGAATTGCTTGAAACAGAGAAGGAATTTCTGGAACATTGTTCTGAACATCAATTTTCTCCTCCTGATGACTTTGCTTTTCACCTGTGTTGATATTTATGTCATCATCGTTCACCTTAAAATTAAACCTTTTTGCTCGGTAGGCCTATAGCGTTGCCATGAAAACTACGTAAACACAGAAACCAGTAAACAAGGACCAACAGAAGCGGGGGTGAAATCAAATTACGTCATAGTGGAATATAGAAACGTCAAAGGCAGAGAATGATAAATAATTGGATTCTTGATCTGATGCTGGAATTGCTTCTAAAGACATATAATTTCGTTAGAATAACATTTTAGAAGTTTATTTTCTGTGGAGTTGATGAATGTTCTGGCGGTATCAGTTGTAAAACGAAACTGGCAGTTGATAACAAGTATTGTATCTGAGAATTTTGATGAGAAGGGATTTTTAAATTTACGTGCGAGCGAAGCCAGTGGATGGAATTTGATCGTACAATAAATCTAGTGCATCGGTTCGAAATGGTGTCACGACAACTCGTCCAACGACAACTGGTCCACTAGTAGTGAAATAGAAGCCGGATTAACGAGAAAGCGCTTGAGAAATGGAAGCTGGATGAAAGTTCTTTATTTACGAAATAGCAGCTGGGTTTATGAAAAACAGTCTAATGGTTTTCTTGCTTAAATAGAAGCGTTTTCTCATTAATCCGGTGTAACGGTTTCAGATTACCCCCTCCTAAACATTACCCCCCTGAAAACTGTAAATTGGACCAATCATCGCATTTATTGCACTAAAATAATCGGAAAAATCATCCCGCTTCTTGTTTTGGTCTGAAGATTTTCATCTGTCATCCCACTTCGTGGTTTGTCATCAATATTTTCATCTGTAACTAAAATACTAATCGCCGCTGAAGTTACAATGGAGAAAATGTCTTCGAGGCTATTATTTTTTTCGGATCAAAATATTGATAACAAAACACGAAGTGGAATGACGGATGATATTCTGCAGACCAAAACAAGAAGCGGGATGATTTTTATTAATTTATTAGTGCAATAAATGCGATGATTGATGCAAATCTAGTTTCCGGGGGGTAATCTGAGACCGGTTTCAAGTTTGTTTGTTTGTATGTGCACTTGTTATAGCGCCCCTTCAAGCTCTCTCTACTCAGAGGCGCTCCCGATGCAGAGCGGACACTGCATCGGAGTTTCACGCCGAAGCGCTGAGCAATTGTGAGTGAAGGACTTGCCCAAGGTCCTTACGCGGCGAGGTGGATTCGAACCTCGAACCTTCCGGCTCAATGGCAACGACGCCACCACTAGACCACCGCGCCTCAGTTACCGGGGGGGTAATGTTTAGGAGGGGTAATTTGAAACCTTTACACCTGTGACGGGTTGACCTAGACTGCTATTGGACATCGTATAGCAATAGGCCACGCCCACAGCCACCCGTCTAAATGTGGACTGGACACGAACACTATCAGAGTGGGCATTCGTTACCTGGACACTTACAGTATAGGACGCGTGCAGTCATGATGAACTTACTATTATATACATATCATGTGCCGTAGTTTATATAGCTTGTGTAGTAATAAACGTAGTGTAACAATACAGTACGAGTCAGATCCACTACAATTACATGGTGTCAGAATTCCACTAGTTTACATTAACACTTGAGTGCCCAAGGTATTTTTTGGTACACGAAGGCCCAAGGGGGGGGTCCGCGCGGACCCCAGCGTTTTATGTTAATATCTTGAGAAGGGATTGGAATATCGTCACAGAATTTAGTTCTATGTGATCCCAAATGAATTTCCAATCGATTGGTGTATCTTATATGACAATAACACCACCTGGTGTTAAATAATAGTGTAAAATCTCGTGATACACATTTTACGCTTGCTTGCGTTATTGACCAAAGGAAGCCCAGCGTTTTCATGCCAATATCTTGAGAAGGGATTGGAATATCGTTATAGAATTTATTTCAATGTAATCCCAAATGAATTTGCAATCGATTGATGTATCTCATAGCACAATAACACCACCTGGTGTAAACTAATAGTGTAAAAATCTCGTAATACATTATGTTATGCTTGCATGCTTGCGTTATTCATCGAAGGAAAGCCTATACGTCCGGCGCGGACCCCAGCGTGTTCATGTTAATATCTTGAGAAGGGATTGGAATATCGTTATATAATTTAGTTGTAAGTAATCCCAACTAAATTTGCAATCGATTGATATATATTATATCACAATAGCACCACCTGGTATAAAATAATAGTTATTGACCAGTAACCATGCGCTTGTATGAATATCAGCCGCATATCATGGGGTACCCTTAGTATATGATGTGGTTGTGGGGTGCAGGGTTGGACAATACTCACGCAAAATATACCATTCTATGCCCAAATGGTTGCTCTAGGAATACCTAAAAGCATTTATGCAGATCCCTAGCCTTTAAAAAGTTATCCGGGAAAAACAGGCCTAGGGTCCGGTCGGACCCCCCCCCTTGGGCACTCGAGGGTTAACTTCACTAATCTCACTGGCATATACAATAATTTTTATACAGCCTCCAGTAGATTGTACTCTACAATAATCCTTTTGGCATACAGCCTGCAGTGGATTTACACTCTACTATAATCTGCAGTGGCGGCGCCAAACACTTTTTGTAGCCAGGGCATAGCCAGGGCAGTCACACAAGTAACCAGGGCCATAGGCGTAGGGGACATTTCAGCGTTGGGGGGGGGGGGCAAAATTGAGACTTTTGCCCGAAATTTTTTTTCGTTCGGCCGAAATCTTAAGAAAAATTTCCGTTACGTTTGCCCGAAAATTCTGACGACCTTTTTCTAGTCATTCGGCCGAAATCTTCTGAAATTTCCCGTTACTTTTTGCCCGGAAGGTTTTTTGTTCGGGCAAGTCTGATTTTTCGGGCAAAAAGACCCGGAAAAATAAAAAAAAAGTTTTAAAAAGTAAAACTTTTTTATTTTTCCGGGTCTGCTTGCCCGAAAAATCAGACTTGCCCGAAATTTGGGGGGGGGCATTTGCCCCCCTGGACCCCCGCCTCCTACGCCTATGACCAGGGCAGAGGTCGAGTCGCGTGCTTAGTAGTACGAGCTTACATAGGCTTATAATTTGGGCGCTACCGTCAGGGCCGGATCAAGGCATGTTCAAAATGTTCGGCCGAACAGGGGCCCAACATTTTAGGGGCCCACACGTGCAATTTGTTTTAAAGGAAACAATTGGTAGGCATATATTCTGCCGAAATTTCAACCAAACGACTGGAAAAATGTCATAAAAACGTTTGGCCTAAGATCCCCGAACAAATTTTCCAAACAGGGCACCCACATTTTTAATCCGGCCCTGGCTACCGTGCTCGCTATAAAGTGATGCCACAGCTGTGTTTTTATACTATATCTGGATTTTTGGCTTTCGTCTGTTTTCCTTTTTTGGGAGGAGGGCAAATTTCGGGTTTATTTTAGTTACTGGACCATTGTATTTACAATGCATGAATATTCTGCATGTGCACTGACTGAGCACTGCAATATACATTGTAGCCTATTTAGGCCTATAGTGAAATTCAATGTGAAATGGTTCTGCTACATGCCTTTTGTTCCAATAATTTTAATTTGAAACTTCACGATCAAGATCTTACGTTGTCATTTCATTATATAATCTGTATGGTGACGCAGAGAAATAGCTCTTCGCAGAAATAAACCGTTTCGACATTTCGCAAATCGCTGCCAGAATTTTTTTTCTTATTGGCATACAGCCTCTAGCAGACTTACACTCTACAAAAAAATTCTCTTGCGTAAATAAAATAACTGAAAATGGAATATACAGCTCGGCCTAAAGACAAGAGATCCCAATATAAAATGGACTACTCGACGTATAATCTGAAAGAATTGCGACAAATTCCTAAACAGAGAGGACAAAGAGGATACTCGAGTTTGCGAAAAGCGGAACTCATAGCGCTCATATCGCAGGGAGATCGACTAGGCGCGCGGGCCTGGGTCAACAAAGCACCCGCGCATACTCCCGCCACTGTACGAGAATTGCGGGAAATTGCAAAAAAGAGAGGCGTGCGAGGATACTCGAGATTAGCAAAAGCGGAACTTACTGCATTCTTGTCTACTATGTGGAAATTTTTGAATCCGGGGAAAAATAAAATAGTTTTTTCGGATTGGTTGACTAGTGAGATTAGTCAGTTACCCCTTTTCTGCCCTGAAAATGCACATGAAAAGCCATACTGGAGAAAAACCATACAGTTGCCAGCTGTGTGAGAAGTCATTTAATCAAAAAGGTCAACTAAAAAGGCACATGATAATCCATACTGCAGAAAAACCATACAGTTGCCAACGGTTCCACGACAACTGGTCTAACGACAACTCGTCTAACGACAACTCGTCTCCGGACAATTGGTCTAACGACAACTGGTCTACAGACGAATAATATTGATGAAATAGAAGCTGGATTTATGAAAATGTGTTTTTACCCTAAATGGAAGCTGGATTGATGATTTTAATTCATGTATTTCAACATGCACCCATTTCTACTTCAAATCTAAAAACACCTTCATCCAGCTTCTGTTTCTCGCCTGTTATTTTAGTCAATCCAGCTTCTATTTCAGATAGAAAAATACCATCATCCAGCTTCCATTACTTAAGCGATTTTCTTATCAATCCAGCTTCTATTTGAGATCTAGAAATACCTTCATCCAGCTTTTATTTATCATGCGTTATTTTCATCAATCCAGCTTCTATTTCACCTGTAAAAGAACCATAATCCAGATTCCATTTCTCTTGCGTTTTTTCATCAATCCAACATCCACTTCACCTCTAAAAACTGTCATCCAGCTTCCATTTCTCAAGCGCTGGATCAGTTGTCAGTAGACCAGTTGTCGTTAGACGAATTGTCCGGAGACCACTTGTCGGTAGACGAGTTGTCGTTAGACGAGTTGTCGTGACACCGTTGCCAACTATGTAAAAAGGCATTTAATCGAAATGGTAATCTAAAAAAGCCATACAGTTGCCAGTTATGTGAGATGTCATTTAATGAATATGGTAACCTGAAAACGCACATGAGAATTCATACTGGAGAGAAACCATACACTTGCCAACTATGTAAAAAGTCATTTAATCGAAATGGTCATCTGAAACGGCACATGAGAATTCATACTGGAGAAAAACCATACAGTTGCCAACTATGTAAAAAGTCATTTAATCGAAATTATTCTCTGAAAGTGCACATGAGAATCCATACTGGAGAGAAACCGTTCAGGTGCCAGCTGTGCCATAAATCATTTATTCATGCTGGTAAACTAAACAGGCACTTGAGAATTCACACTGCCCAGAAACCATTCAATTGTCAACTATGCCAGAAATCATTTAATGAAAATGGTAACCTGAAAGTGCACATGAGAATCCATACTGGAGAGAAACCATACAGTTGCCAGATATGTCAGAAATCATTTAATGGAAATGGTGACCTGAAAAAGCACATGAGATGCCACATTGGTGGTAAAATATACAGTTGCCAGCTTTGTCAGAAAGCATTTAATTCTAGTGGTGACATGAAAGCGCACATGAGAACCCATACTGGTGAAAAACCATACATGTGTGAGATTTGTAATAAAGAATTTAAGCACTGTTCCAGTTTAAAGAACCATAAAGGGACTCATGCAACTGTGAAGCAACGCAGAGACAATGGTCAGAGCAATTTTTCACCAGAACAGCTTAATCTCTGTGAAATAACTCAGCCAAGGGATCTTAAAATTCGAAATGAAGTAATTGCTAACGTGTCTAACCGTTTTATCAGATTTAGTACTGTAAATACTATTGACAAATCGGATGAAAGTTTCTCAAGTAGATTATATCTGGATTCTGGTGCAATTGCAAATCCTTTATGGAGAATTAAAGACGAAGAATGCCAGTCTACTAGCAAAATCAAGTCGTCTGTGGATGCAAAAGTGTCTTCAACAAAATCTTTTGGATGTGGTATTTGTGACGAATTGCTTGAAACAGAGAATCAATTTCTGGAGCATTGTTCTGAACATCAATTCTCTCCACCTGATGACCTTGCTTTCGACCTGTGTTGATCTTTACATCATCATTGTTCGTCTTGAAGTTGAACAGGTGCCAGCTATGTAAGAAGTCATTTAATCTAAGTTCTTATCTGAAAACTCACATGAGAATACATACTGGAGAAAAACATACAGGTGTCAAATCTGCCAGAAATCATTTATTCAAAGTAGCAATATAGTAGGCTTTCTTATTTAGATATTTCGATAGTACATTATTTATGAGATGTTGCACACTTTTCACATTGTTGTAAGAACCTGTTGGGTGATTCCGTGTCAATTCAACCAAATTTGCAACCAAAATTGACATGACCGACTCAGATTTACTTGAAATTTGGCACACTTGTTGGGCTATGTGAGACATGTAAAAACCTGCAATTCTGTAATTCCACTCAAAATTCGAGTTCAACATTATGGGCGATTCCAATGTCAGACGACTGGACATTGAAATTTGCACAGAATTACAGATAAAATAATTATAGCGAGAGAACCATTAGAGATCCCATTCTGATTTTTTCGGAGGATGTTCAAGTCCCTTCACCCAATAAATGGGATTTTTCAGATTTTACAAAAAGGGCGAAAGGGTCAAGGTCAAGGTCAAAGTGCTAAATTGTCAAATATGGCCACTATCTTACAATTTTAAACAGTCATAAAAAATCTACTCAAATAGTTCAACAAAAAAGCTAAATAATGACACCAAGAACACCTTTCCAGCTCTTATACAAGCTGATATACAGACGTCCAAAGGAACGTGGTCGACCGGTTTGGGTCAAAGTTTGTCGGCCCGTATCTCGGGAAGTAGTTGACCCAAAAAATGTTCTTTGCAGGTTTTTACGTGTCTCACATAGCCCAACAAGTGTGCCAAATTTCAAGTAAATCTGAGTGGGTCATGTCAATCATGTTGGTTGATTTGACACGGAATCACTCTGTTGTATTTGACCATTGGTAGTCAGAGAGTTAAATGTCTGTTGTCATAATGTACATTAGTTTAACCCTATGACGCACACCTTCCGCGCCAACGCATTTAGCACACCAGGGGTCCAATGGACCCCACCGATAACATGGGTTGTAATTATATCAATGAGATAAAATAGAACTTGAGAATGACTGACTGAAATTTATGTTGTACATAGCACATGCAGTCACGGAACAAGTTTGGGTCAATAGGCCTATATATAGGCCTAAAATTAACCTTAGGGCTACCAAAAAGGGCGCTTACCACCAATTTTTAGGTTTTTCGAAAATCAAACTTGTTTTTTATGATTTTTTTCAAATTTAGGATTATTTTAGGGGGTTTATTTACACACATTTTGAGGTACGATTTGTGATGATACCCCATACCGTTCAAAAGTTATACCCGATATACCCAAGGTACAAAGACGGAGGTGGAATCCGCCCACTTAGATTATCGACTATATTATCTTACCCGTCATTTATAATAAAGGGAAAAACATTATAACATTTTATATAGGGAATGTGGAGCTACATTTTCATACTAAATAGTTTGTGTTTTCATTACCGGAAGTGCTCAAAATAAAATAAAATGTGTGAAAAATGCCGACTTTTTCATAAAATTTCCTAGCGAGAACTTCTAACTTCCTTTGTAATTTTCACCAGTAGCATAGCCAAAAAAGTTGAGGTTTCCATTTTTACGCATATATGTACATGTATGCATGCATGTATGTATGTACGCAAACATGCCTGTATGTACGCATGCATGGTTGTATGTATGTATGTGTGTGTTTTTGTATACATTTTTGCATGTATATATGTGCACGTATGTAAACGATAAGTATTATTGTATGTATACGATTATGTATGTAAGCTTAAGTATGCATGTATGTACAAATGTGTAGGATGTGTGCATGTACATATGTGTGTATGTTTGTATGTATGTATGTATGTACGTACGTATGTATGTATGTATGTATGTATGTATGTATGTATGTATGTATGCATGCATGTATGTTTGTATGTATATATGTCTATATGAATGTATGTACATACATACATATATGTATATATGTAATGTATGTATGTAGGTACGTACATATGCAATTTATACACATACATACATACTGTTACAGGGTTAATTTATAAAACAACGGTTATCACCAATTCGAAAATCCAATGGTGTTGGTTACATTTCAACCAGAGTTGTATGTCGGAGCGGTGTGAGAATTTTTTTCTATGAATTGCAACTATTTGGTTTTCGATAAAAATCATTTTGAGGAATAGCGTAGATTCATGCTATTCGTATGCGGACGTTTCGTCAACGGACGATTCGTCCACGGACGATTCGTCACAAGAAATAAATTGAATAAATCCAGCCTCCGTTTAGACACGCGTTCAATTAATCGTTTCAACATTTATTTTAGCAAGAACTATGCTTCGCAGATCCAACTTCCATTTTTGAAATAATTTATTTAATCATTTCAGCTTCTATTTAAGCAAAAACCATGTTTTTTCATCAAATTTCCATTAAAACTTAATTTTTTCACCACAAAACTTATCTTTAAGCTTTGAAATTTTTTCATCAATCCCACTTCCATTTCAGGAAAACATAATTTTCATTAATCTCGCTTTCACGTTACAAGAATTCTTTTTATCAATCTGTTTTTACTCAACCACCGCTGGACGAATCGTCCATCGTCCGCGAACCATGCTATTACACAAGGTTTAAAATCGCTCAGCTATTTCTTCATACAGTATTTTCATCTGTTGCTTTACTCAGAAGATGACATCCAGTGTCAGAAGAAGCACGGATCCTTCTTGTGAGCATCTGAAATGAAGTGGACATTACTGTGATGAACATTGCATGCATTGGAGTAACAGTTATTGCAAAAGCTTGTACACAGACAATCATTTTGCAGTGAACAACAGAAGTCAGTTTCATAAAAGTCATATTCCAACTTTGACTAGTAGCCTATCTGGCGATTGCAAAAGCACACATAGCTTAGTTATTTCAAATACTACATACTAGTAGTCTAGTTGTAATAATTTAAGAGTTCTTCAATGAACCGAAACTGAGAAAAATTGTGAAGTAATCTATTAGTTGAGTAGGCTGATGGTGAATACAGGAGTTCATGTGTGCGAAATTTAATACAGTTGCCAGCAAAGTCTTAAATTAAGTAGTGGAAATGGTTTCGCTAAAGACGCACGTGAAAATCCATACTGGTGAGAAACCATTCAGCTGCCAGCAATGTCAGAAATCATTTAGTTCTGCAGACAAACTGAGAATGCACATGAAAATCCATACGAGAGAGAAGCCATACAGTTGCCAGATATGTCAGAAATCGTTTAACGGAAATAGTGACCTGAAAAGGCACATGAGAATTCATACTGGAGAGAAACCAAACAGTTGCCAGATATGTCAGAAATCATTTTCTGCAGGTTTTCTCTAAAGTATCACTTGAGAATCCATGCTGGAGAAAAACCATACAGTTGCCAGCTATGCCAGAAAGGATTTACTCAATCTTCTCAATTGAAATGTCACATGACAACCCATAGTGGTGAAAAGCCATACATTTGTGAGATTTGTAATAAGAGATTCAAGAAAATTGAAGGTTTAAAGCAACACAGAAGAACTCATGCAACTGAGAAACAACACAGACGCAATAATATGTCTTATTCCACGAGTAATTTTTCATCAAAGCATCGTACACTCCACGCAAGAACTGAGCCACATGATCTTAAAATTGGAACTGAAGTAATTGCTAACCTGTCTGACCGTTTTGTCAGGTTTGATACTGCTGATTGTATTGATAAACCAGATGAACGTTTCTCAAGGAACACATGTCTAGATGCGGATTCAAGTGGAATGGCAAGTCTTTTGTTGAAATATAAAGATGGTGAATACCTTTCAAGGAGTAAACTCAAATTGTCTGTGGATACAAATTCGTGCTTTTCAAAATCTTTTGGATGTGGTATATGAGACGAATTGCTGGAAACATTGAAGGATTTCGTAAAGCACTGTTCTGGCCATAAATTGTTTCCACCTAATGACTTTGCTTTTTTACATACACAGGCTTTGTATTGAAGACACTTAAAAGTTGAAAACTCCTGTTTTTCAAGTTAAAGTAAAGTTGTTATAGAAGTCGAACTGCTATGATACGCGCATGCATGTATAGTTCTGTTGACTAGTTCTAATTTCATTTTGGAATATTTATAAAGTAGGCTTTCTCGTTATTTTAAAGACTCCAGAAGTACATAACTATGACATTTTGCACACTTTTCATTTTACATGTACATTAGGAACGTACGTGTTGTAGTTGACCAAATGTTTATGAAAAAAGTGTTAACCTCAGAAGCACTCCTAGTCCGAAAGACCTTGAGCGAAAATGGAGAGTTTTGGGTGAGAGAAAATTGAACACGGACTGCAGAAGACGATGGCGTCGATAAATCATGGAGGATGTACATTCCAAGAAAAAGGACTTGAATAATTGAGTAAAAATAATAATCTTCGTTTGATTAGAAAATCAGACAAATCAGGGACAGAAGTCAGTTTCACAAAAGGCATATTCCAACGTTGAATGCATAAGCCCACATAGCTTATGGTAATTATTTGAGAGACTGCATAGACTACGCTTGAACTTATCTAAGACAAAATTTAGTTGGTTAGCCACACGGCAGCAGCTTCCGTGCTTGATCTTCTCTCTTGCATCTAAATTAATTTCCTGGCTTTGTCTTTGCAACCACGGTTCATGACCTTGGTGTCCAACTTGACCAAGAACTCGCTTTTGCCCATCAACTTCACCGTCTTGCTTAAACATGTAGAATGTGTCACAGAGTGATCTAGGGAACAGGCGCAGCTCAAGTGCGAGGCCATTCCATACCAGCGTGTTATCCAATACGCTACCTGGCCCTCGATCTGTCTGCTTGTCAAAAGAATGTGTATTCGAAGTAATTGCAAAAGGTTGTGCTCTGCGAATAGGTTGAATAAAGGTTTCTGTAGCAAATGAATAACCTCTCAGTTGAAAATATTTCTATATTCGCTAGAGGACGGGATGCATTTTCACAAGCTCAGGTTCATTCGTCACCGACGTGAATCACTTTAGTCGCACGCCATTTTGTTCGAGTGACCGTTTTTGAAACCAGATTATGGGAAGATTATCTTTTAATTCATGAATATATTAGAATTTGTCTTCAATTAAAATCACACCGAGGAATAGCGTGAATATGGGCTATTACACAAGGTTTAAAATAGCTCCACTATTTCTTCATACAATATTTTTCTGTTGCTTTGCTCAGAAGGTTAATATTTTTTGGCTGTTTTTAGTAGGTACATGTATGAAGATAAGAAACAACATTTTGTTGCCGCTTCAAATTTCTGTTGTGCATAAAATTAATGTTCATCTGGAACATTACGCTGGGTGTTTCTGTCATCTATGAATGTCAACTCGTCCGCCTTTGATTAAACTCATATTGAGGAATAGCATGGATAATTATGTGCTATTACAAATGGTTTAAAATAGCTGCACTGTTTATTAACCGTATGCGGACGTTTCGTCAACGGACGTTTCGTAAACGGACGATTCGTCCACGGAATAAATTGAATAAGTCCAGCTTCAGTTTAGACACGCATTCAAGTAATCGTTCCATCATGTATTTGAGCAAAAACTATTCCTTGTAGATCCGACTTTCATTTTGGAAAGAAATTGTTTCATCATTCCAGCTTCTATTTAAGCAAAAACTACATTTTTTCATCCAATTTTGATTAAAAACTACATTTTTTAACCACAAACTTCTCTTTAAGAGCTATGAAAATTTTCCATCAATCCCGCTTCCATTTCAAGAAAACATATTTTCATTATTCCCGCTTTCACGTTACAAGAATTCTTTTCATCAATCAGTTTTTACTCAACCCCCGCTAGACGAATCGTCCGTGGATACATGCTATAATACAAAGTTTAAAATAGCTCCAAAATTTCTTTATACAGTAATTTCGTATGTTGCTGATTTCTTACCAGTGTCAGATGAAGCATGGATCCTTCTTGTGAACATCTGAAATGAAGTCGACATTACTGTGATGAACATTGCATGCATTGGAGCAACAGTTATTGCAAAATCTTGTACACAGACAATTACTTTGCAGTGAACAATAGTTCTAAGTCAATTTTACAAAAGTCATATTCCAACTTTGACAAGTATCTGGCGATTGAAGAAGCACACAGAGCTTAATTATTTCAAAGACTACAGACTAGTAGTCTAGTTTTTGATAATCTAAGACTTCTTCAATGAACTAATAGTGATGAAATTGTGAAGTAATTGTTTAAGCGAGTAGACTGATGGCGAATACGAGAATTGCTATGAAAGAAATTCAAAACAGTTGCCAGATATGCCAGAAATCATTTAGTAGAAATGGTGACATGAAAACGCACATGAGAATCCATACTGGAAAGAAACCATGCAGTTGCCATATATGTCAGAAATCATTTAATGGAAATGGTGACCTGAAAATGCACATGAGAATCCATACTGGAGAGAAACCATACAGTTGCCAGATATGTCATAAATCATTTAATAGAAATTGTGACATGAAAAGGCACATGAGAATTCATACTGGAGAGAAACCATACAGATGCCAGATGTGTCAGAAATCATTTAATGGAAATGGTGACCTGGAAAGGCACATGAGAGTTCATACTGGAGAGAAACCAAACAGTTGCCAGATATGTCAGAAATCATTTAATGGAAATAATCACCTGAAAACGCACATGAGAATCCATACTGGAGAGAAACCATACAGTTGCCAGATATGTAAGAAATCATTTAGTGGAAATGGTGACCTGAAAAGGCACATGAGAATTCATACTGGTGAGAAACCATACAGTTGCCATATATGTCAGAAATCATTTTCTGCAAGTTGTTCTCTGAAGTATCACTTGAGAATCCATTCTGGAAAAAAACCATACAGGTGCCAGCTATGCCAGAAAGGATTTACTCAATGTGGTACTTTGAAAACTCACATGAGACCCATAGTGATGAAAAATCATATATTTGTGAGATTTGTAATAAGAGATTCAAACAAAGTGAAGGTTTAAGGCAACACAGAAGAACTCATGCAACTGAGAAGCAACACAAACGCAATATTATGTCTTATTCCAAGAACAGTTTTTCATCAAAGCAGTTTGAACTCTATGCAAAAACTGAACCACAGGATCTTAAAATTGGAACTGAAGTAAGTGCTAAACTGTCTGACCGTTTTGTCAGATTTAATGCTGCTGGATGTATTGATAAACCAAATGAAAGTTTCTCAAGAGACACATATCTGGATTCGGATTCTAGTGGAATGGCAGGTCTGTTGTTGAAAAATAAAGATAGGGAATGCCTATCTAGCAGTAAAAACAAATTCTCTGTGGATACAAATACGTTTGTTTCAAAATCATTTGGATGTGGGATATGTGACGAATTGCTTGAAACATGGAAGGAGTTTGTGGAGCATTGTTCTAGCCATGAATTGTTTCCAACTAATGACTTTCCTTTTTCAAATGCGCAAACGTTTTACTGTTCAAAGACACTTAAAGTTGAAAACGCATGTTATTCAAGTTAAAGTAAAGTTGCAATAGAAGTCGAACTGCAATGATGCGTGCATGCATGTATAGTTCTGTTTATTAGTACCACTTCCATTTCAAAATATTTTTAAAGTAGGCTTTCTCATTATTTTAGAGACTCCAGAAATACATAACTATGTCATTTTGCACACTTCATTTTACTGCAGGAACGTTTTGTAGTTGACCATTAAATTTAATTTTAAAAAGTGTTAATCTCAGCAAGGGCTTTTCAGAAGCACTCCAATTTAATGCAGCACACTTTCATCAATCCAGCTTGTATTTCAGATAAAAAAATACTTATCCCGGTTTCTGTTACTCCAGCGTTATTTACAGCGATACAGCTCCAATTTAATCAAAAACATTTTCATCAATCCAGCTCCAATTTAATCAAAACATTTTTATCCATCAGCTCCAATTTACGCAAGAATATTTTCATCAATCCAGCTCCAGTTTAAGCAATAACATTTTCATCAATCTAGCTCCAAGATTAGCAAGAATATTTTAGTCAACCCAGCTCTAAGTTAAGCAAGAATATTTTCATCAATCCACCTCGAATGAATGTATGTCGAAGTTGTCGAACATACAATCTGAGCTATTTCGGGCATAACTTTTGAACGGCGTGGAATATCATTACAAAATTTACCTCAAAATGTGCGTAAATGAACCTCCTACAATAATTACCTACAATTGGTATAGATATGGATGAGTCGTTACAACAAACAGTGCTAAGAAGAAAGTTGGTTTTCTTTGGTCATGTTATGCGTTCAAATGGTTTGGAGAAAGATATGATGCTGGCATGCGGTGAAGGAAGGAGAAAACAAGGGCGACCAAGGAAAAGGTGGTTGGACGATGTTCAAGAAACAACAGGAATGAATCTGGAACAACTAAGAGAAGCGACATCAGAAAGAAAGCAATGGAGAAGGCTGGCCTTAACGATCGCTAGAGTTCAAAGAACTGACAGCACAAGGTGACAATTACCCACAATATCATAATTTTATACTCTATAATGAGGGTGACAAAAATTCCGGCGCCAAAACGTCCGGCGCCAAAACGGCGGCGCCAAAACGTCCTGCTTCGTGAAACCCCAATGCAGTGTCTTCGCTGCATTCGGTTCTCTGAGTAGACAGACCTATCTGTCGCTGGTAAAATACTTGCTCGGATTTTGCTGAACCGACTAACTGCTCACGTTGCTCATAGTGGCATCCTCCCGGAAAGTCAATGTGGCTTTCGTGCAGGCCGTGGCACCATGGACATGATCTTCACTGCCAGACAGATTCAGGAGAAATGTCGGGAACAATGCCAGGATCTATAGGCTAAGCTTACATGATCTTCATCGTCCTAACAAAGGCATTTGATTCGGTCAACAGAGATGGCCTATGGAAGATTCTTGAGAAGATTGGCTGCCCTAAGAAGTTCATAAATGTGATCCGATCACTGCACGATGGAATGATGGGCAGGGTTCTGGACAACGGTGAAACATCATCGCCCTAAGGTAACCAACGGGAACAAGCAGGGATGCGTGACAGTGGTGTAGTGGAGGGGGGACGCGGGGGGACGCCGTCCCCCCACTTTTTCAGGGATAATGGAATATTAATACTAATACTACCACTACTAATATTATTATAAAGAGCGTTCCCCCACTTCATTTTGAGCGTTCCCCCACTTCATTTTGTAGGACTACACCACTGATGCGTGATCGCTGCAATGCTCTTCTGCATCTTCTTCTCCATGATGTTGCCTGTTGCCTACGGAGGATGCGATATGGGCATACCTATACAACTTAGAACAGACGGGAGTGTGTTTGATCTGAGACGGCTTCAGGCCCGCACAAAGGTGTTCTCAGCAATCATACGCGATCTACTCTATGCCGATGACTGTGCACTGATGTCATATAATGAAAATAGTAGCCTGAAAACGCACATGACAATTCATACTGGAGTGAAACCATACAGTTGCCAGATATGTAAAAATCATTTAATGGAAATAGTGGCAATCCTGTCAACGGCGGTGTTTAATTATTTCACACTAAAATTCAGATATTTTCGCCGATGACTCTACTTTGTGATGTGGTGGTGGTGGTAATGGTGGTGGTGGTGGTGGGTGTGCTGGTGGTAATGGTGGTGGTGGTGATGGTGGTAGGTGTGGTGGTGGTGGGTGTGGTGGTGGTAATGGCGGTGGTGGTGGGTGTGGTGGTAATGGTGGTGGTGGGTGTGGTGGTGGTACCACCACCACCATTACCACCACCATCACCACCACACCCATCACCACCATTACCAACACCACCACCACCACACCTACCACCATCACCACCACCACAACCACCACCATCACCACACCTACCACCATCACCACCACCACACCCACCACCACACCTACCACCATCACCACCACCACACCCACCACCACCATTACCACCAGCACACCCACCACCACCATTACCACCAGCACACCCACCACCACCACCACCACCATTACCCCCACCACCACCTTAGACACCCACCACCACCACCACACCCACAACCACCACCACCATTACCACCACCACCACATCACAAAGTAGAGTCATCGGCGAAAATATCTGAATTTTAGTGTGAAATAATTAAATACCGCCGTTGACAGGATTGCCGAAATAGTCATTTGAAGAGGCACATGAGAACTCATACTGTAGATAAACCATACATTTGCCTTTTATGTAAGAAATCATTTTCTGCATGTTGTGTTCTGAAGAATCACCTGAGAATCCATGCTGGAGAAAAACCATACAGGTGCCAACTATGCCAGAAAAGATTTTCTCAATGTTGTATTTTGAAAAATCACGTGAAAACCCATAGTGTTGAAAACCATACATTTGTGAGATGTGTAATAAAAGATTCAAACGCAATGAATGTTTAAAGAGACACAGAGGAACTCATGCAACTGAGAAGAAACATAGACGCAATAATATGTCTTATTCCAAGAGTAATTTTTCAACAAAGCAGTTTAAACTCCATGCAGGAACAACGCCACAGGATCTCAAATTTGAAACTGAAATAATTGCTAACTTGTCTGACCATTTGGTCATATTTAATACTGCTGGTTGCATTGATAAACCAGATGATTGTTTCTCAAGGAACACATGTCTAGATCCAGATTCAAGTGGAATATCAAGTCTTTTGTTGAAAAATAAAGATAGAGAATGCCTTTCTAGTAGTAAACTCGAGTCATCTGTGGATGCAAATACGTGTTTTTCAAAATCTGTTGGATGTGGTTTTTGTGACGAATTGCTTGATCTGTCTACGGCACAAAAGAATGTGTATTCGACATAATTGCAAAAGGTTGTGCTCTGCAAAGAAGGTGAATAAACATTAAATTTTCTGTAACAGATGAAAAACATCTCAGTCGAAATTTTGTACGGATTCGCCAGAGGACGGGATGCACTTTCACAAGCTCAGGTTCACTCGTCACCGACGTGAAGCACTTTAGTCGCTCGCCATTTTGTTCGAGTGACCGTTTTTGAAACCAGATTATGGGAAGATTATGTTTTAACTCCAAACATGGTTAGATTATAATTCTACACTATGTCATTGCGTTTAGTTTTGTGGGTAATCCCGAAGACCGCTTGCCCGTATACAAAACAATATTGTTGCCAACGACTGCACTAAAATAGAGCGCAGCATCCCACAATGCAAAGCGGCCAGTAAGTAATCAATCAAAGCGATGGGTGATATATGACGGTTAAATATGAAGTAAATGGAAACGATAAAGTAGCACGATTTGGAAATATGAATTTATAATACAAAGAATAGGCCTGCTTCGATTGATTACTTAATTACTTACTTACTGACCGCTTTACGGGCACGCAGATTTCGGGATTACCATTTTGGGCATAAGTGTTATTTAACGTAGTTAATTATTTACTACTCGTTGCAGCATTTAATCATCCAACTTCTAGTTAGGCAAGAGTCATTCTCGTTCGTCCAGTTTTTGCTTGGGATTTGTGAACCATTGGATAATTAAGTCTTGCATTCTATTCATAGTTGTGCGTTCAATAATTTGATACTTTATGGAGCTCATATTAAGTGTAATGAATTTGTAATGTTTTTCAGAATATGCTGATATACTTCTGTGTACTTAAAGGTCGCTAGAGCTCAGAGAGCTGAAAGCACAGGGTAACAAGGTACTTAGATATTATTAAATGATTAAGAAAATATAGGAAACAAAATTTCATTAGTGCCCATTACTTTATGAGGTGCTACCGGACGAACGTACGAACCTGCCAACTGACAGAGAACGTAATGACGACTGACTGATCTCATTTATTTTATTTATATTATATTATTATTTATCGCAACCGACAGAAGGCTGTGCAAAGGAACGAGTACTACGTTCTATGCTCTTTGCTCCCACATAAAGCCATTCCTCTCTTTTATCTGAAATAAATTTTAACTTGCCAGTCAATGTCGAAATACATTGATCGGTGATAGATTTATCGTTAAGGGAGGCAATAGTGTCATTAGCAAATGACACACGTTTTAATAAAGAAGATATATATATAGCAGACAAGTCATTTACATAAAGAAAGAACAAGAGGCGACTAAGAATAAAACCCTTGGAACACCACAGAATAATAGAATAGGAATAAAAAAATGACATCATTAATAGATACCAACTGAGTTCTATTCTTTAGATAATGCATTTGTGGCAATTGTGTCAATGAGTTTTCAATAATGGAATAGTAATACTAACAATTGATATTATTCTAACATTGTATATCTCAGGTGATCTGATTTAAAACTTTTTCCTAGAGGGTTTAAACATGCAGGCGTAAAATTAGATAAAGCTCTGGAACTGTAACCTTTCATTATTACTACCCAGTCACTCAACTACAAGATGAGAACAGTCATCGTCATGTTGTTCGCTGATAATTATGTTTCCTGTTTGTTTTAAATCTATAAAATCAATTTCTACTAAAAAAATAAACTGCTGCTTTTGTTTTAGTACGAGCAACGTTTCGTTGAAGATTCAAACATCGTTGCTATTAATCTCCATCAAGAACATTACATTGGATATTTGTGTCAACTTTCATGAATCTCAACTGTTAGCTATTTGGTTACATCTTCGTTCAAAGTCATACTGTGTAATAGCGATGAGGCATGCAATTTCACAAACGTTGAATAGTTTCCATATTATATTCGCCAATATTTGTTTGTCTTGCTAATTTATTTCTTTAATCGAAAGATGACTTCTAGTGACAAACCAAGCAAGACACCAATCTTCTAAGCATCTGAAATGCACACAGAAATGGAACTTTTATTATTGCTTAAAGTGAACAATGCTAGTGTTTGAACAACAAATGCTTTACATTGAACAGTAGTATACTTGGAAAAAGTCATCATCCGACTATTGCGATTGCAAAAGCAAATACGAACCACGTGTACAGTTCTCAAATATCTAAAAACCATATAGAAAAGGCGATCATCTATGAGATATTCAACGAGTGGAAACAGGACAGAATCTGATTGTGAGTGGTCGAATAATCAAGTAGAGTGATGGCAAATAAGAGAGTTGAAGTTGAAGAAATTCAATACAGTTGCCAGCTATGTACAAAACTATTTAGTAGAAATGATACCATGAAAAGGCACATGAGAATCCATACTGGAGAAAAGCCATACAGATGCCAGCTATGCCAGAAATCATTTTCAGAAGGTAGTTCTCTGAAGAGGCACTTGAGAACTCATACTGGAGAGAAACCATTCTGCTGCCAGTTATGTCTGAAAATGTTTAATCACATTTCTTCTCTGAAGGCTCACATTAGAATCCATACTGGAGAGAAACCATTCAGTTGCCTGTTTTGCCATAAATCATTTTCAGAAAGTGGTTATCTGAAAAAGCACATGAGAATTCATACAGGAGAAAAACCATTCATTTGTCAGCTATGCCATAAATCATTTAAATTTGGTGGTAGCCTGAGAGGACACATGTTAATTCATGCTGGAGAAAAACCATACAGTTGTCAGCTATGTAAAAAATCATTTAAAAGAAGTGGTAACCTGAATATGCACATGAAAATCCATGCTGGTGAAAAATCATACAGTTGCCAGTTATGTGAGATGTCATTTAATCAAAATGGTCAACTGAAAAGGCACATGAGAATCCATACGGGAGAGAAACCATACAGTTGTCAGCTATGTGAGAAGTCATTTAATGATAATGGTTATCTGAAAATACACATGAGAACCCACACTGGCGAAAAACATGACATATGTGATAAAGGATTTGGACAAACTGAAAATTTGAAGAGACACAGAAGAACTCATTCAAGTGAAAAGCAACACAAACGCAAAAAGTCTTATTCCAAGAGTATTTATTCAGCAGATCAGTTTAGACTCCATGCAAGAACACAGCCAAAGGACATTGAAAGTAGAAGTGAAGCAGTTGCTCAAATGTCTGATTGTTTTATCAGATTTAGCTCTTCAGATGTTGCTGACAAACCAAGTGAAAGTTTATCAACGAATATATATCCAGATTCTAGTAGAATTTCAGGCATGTTTCAGAAAATTAATTTTGGAAAATGTCTTTCTAGTAAAGTCAAATCGTCTTTGAATGCAAATGCATCTTTTGGATGTGCTATATGTGACGAATTGTTTGAAATAGAGAAGGAATTTCTAGAACATTGTTCTGGCCATCAATTTTCTCCACCGGATGACTTTGCTTCTGTCGTGTGTTGATGCAGTTAAAAGTTGAAATGTTCAATTGAAATTTGAAACCTTTACACCGGGGCTCGAAACCCATTGTTTGTCGCTGCCTAGATATTGCACTGGATGCCAAAATAGGCGAGAGGGGTCAAAATGCAGTTTATTCTCCAGTTCAACGTATGACTGTTGCCTAATTTACGAAGTAGTAAACCGATTTTGATGCCGTTTGCGTTATGTGATTCAGAATATAAGCCTATAATGTCCAGAACAATTGCAGAAAAATAACTTAGTAGGTTCATCAGACTTGGATTACACGAATATTCAGTAATTTTTCTCGCTATAAACTAACGAAAGTATCAAACGAACAAAACTTCAGTTAGAAAAAAAAATATTTTCATTCCGTTATATCATATTGCACACTTTTCATTATACTGTAGGAACGTTTTGTAGTTGACCATTTATAAAAAAGTGTTAATATCAGCAACATCTTTTAAGAGAGCACTCGTAGTCCAAAAGACCCTGAGAGAAAATGGAGAATTTTAGGTGAGAGAAAGTTGAACAATGACTGCAGAAGATGATGGCAGCGCAAAATAATGGAGGATGTCCATTCCACATGAAAAGGAATTGAATAGTTGAGTAATAATAATCTTCGTTTAATTAGAAAAAATAGACAAATCAGGGTCAGAAGTCAGTCTCCCCCTCCCCTACCCCTCCCTCTGTGTCCCGCTTCCTTTGACTGCAGAAGCCCACATAGCTTATGGTAATTATTTGAGAGACTACATAGAGTATACGCTTGAACTTATACAAGACAAAATTTAATTGGTTGGGCACACGGCAGCAGCTTGCCGTGCCTGATCTCTTTTCTCTTGCATCTGAATTAATTTCCTGGCTTTGTCTTTGCAACCACGGTTCATGACATCGGTGTCCAGCTTGACCAAGAACTCAATTTTGCTCCTCAACTTCACCGTCTTACTTTATTGAATGTGTCAAAGAGTGATCTAGGTAACAAACGCAGCTCAAGTGGGAGGCCATTCCGTAGCAGCATGTTATCCAATACGCTACCTGGTCCTCTGTCTACGGGTCAAAAGAATGTGTATTCGAAATAATTGCAAAAGGTTGTGCTCTTGCTCTGCATACGCATAAGCATATTGGTGATTTGTTTATACCTGTCAAACGTCTTGAATGATAAAAATGTTAAATGTATTCGCTAGATGACAGGACGGACTCTCACAACATCCGAAGCATATTCGCCATTGTTGTGAAGAACTTTAAACGCTCGCCATTTTGTTCAGTTTAGTTTTATAAACAAGATTAGAGAATGGTTCTAGTTTAATTCCAAACTGGGTTTGATTCTATAAGCAAATAATCAATCTTACCATCTATCAATTTATGCATAGGCATAGCGTCCCAAAATTACTCGCCCATAATCAGAGCTATTAGCGTTGCATTGTGCATAATTATTTGGAGTCTAGTAGCGATGGTTGCTTTTACTTAAATAGACGCTGGACTGATGAAAAGCATTTTTGACTAATTGGTATTTATTTTGTAAATAGAATTCGGATTGTTAAAAGCATGTATGTGCGTCACTTAAATAATTTTGATTTTAATTCGGGTGAATTAAAATTATAGTACCAAACTTTGTTTAACCAGTCCAGCTTATGTTTAAATGCAAAAGTTTTTTTTTCGACCCAACTGGTATTTAAATAACAATTATTTTTCATGAATCCTGCTCTAATTTAAGCAAGAACATTTTCATCAATACAGCTCCAATTTTTTCAGCTTGCATTTAAGCTTTAAAAACCCATTTTCATAGATCCAGCTTCTGTTTCATCAATGCGAGTTGTCAGTATACCACTTATTGTTTTGGTACGGAGGAAGATGACCGTTGATTTGTTAAATATTCAAATTTCGGTTGCCTAATTGATCTTCTGTTTGTTTCAGTCAACAACTTTCATGAATATTAACTATTTCATCTTCGATAAAACTCATACCGTGCAATAACGAAGAGGTCTGTTATTTACACTTGTATAGATTGAATAGCTTCACTATGCCATCGAAAGGTTGTTTTCTGCATTGCTTCTACTTTTCTCGAAAGGTGACTGCTGAGAGATAAATCAAGTATCCTACATTTAGGCATCCGAAATGCAATCTCAAATGGAGTCATCATAATTGTAATAATCCGAACATTGCTGTTCTTAAAATAACAACTGCAACAGCTGTTGAGTGAACAACAGAACTCAGCATCACAAAAGTCATACTACAACTTTGACTAGCACCTTGCAATTGCAGAACTGCACTAGAACCATATAAAACTATGGATATCAATTTTTTTCATATACTTACAGTGATCATCTGGGATGTTTTGCTTGAAATGGCGTTATATACGTCCGTGGTTAATATTGTGATTATGATCAAATAGCTCATCAAAGAATTGACATTGGAAAAATTGTAAAATTGTGAAATTTTCGATTAAGCAAGAAGTCTCATGACGAGTGTGAGAATTGATATGGCAGAAGTTCAGCACAGTAACCAGATATGTGAGATATCATATAATGACAGTCGTGCTTTGAAGAAACATATGCTAATCCATCCTGGAGAGAAACCATACAGTTGCCAGATATGTAAGAAGTCATTTTATGAAAGTTCTTGTCTGAAAGCGCACATGAGAATCCATACTGGAGAAAAGCCATACAAGTGCGAGCTTTGTCAGAAATCATTTAATCGAAGAAATGTTCTGGAAAGGCACATGAGAATCCATACTGGTGAAAAACCATAAAGGTGCCAGAAGTGTCAGTTATCATTTACTGCAAGTAGTTCTCTGAAATTACACATGAGAACACATACTGGTGAGAAACCATACAAGTGCCAGCTATGCCACAAATCACTTAATCGAAGTTCTTCTCTTGAAGCGCACATGGAAACCCATACTGGTGAGAAGTTCTTATACAGTTGCCAGATATGTAAGAAATCATTTTCTATAGTTTCTGCTCTGACTCAGCACTTAGGAATATGTAAAAAATCATTTACCGAAAGTAGTTCTCTTAAAATGCCCATGGGAATACAATCTGAAGAAAGACCGTACAGTTGCCAGATATGTCAGTTATCATTTAATAAAAGTTCTTATCTGAAAGCGCACATGAGAATACATACTGGAGAAAAACCATACAAGTGCAAGCTATGCCAGAAATCATTTAGTCAACGTGGCAATCTGAATACGCACAAGAGAATCCACACTGCTGAAAAACCATACAAGTGCAAGCATTGTCAAAAATCATTTAATCGAAAAGATGTTCTGAAAACGCACATGAGAATCCATACTGGTGAAAAGCCATACAGGTGCCAGGTATGTCAGTTATCATTTAATCGAAGTTCTTCTCTGAAAATGCACATGATAATACATTCTGACGAAAAACCTTACATGTGCCAGGTGTGTAAAAAAACATTTTTAGAAGGTTGTGCTCTGAAGATACACCTCAGATGCCATGCTGTAGAAAAACCATACAAGTGCAAGCTATGTCTGAAATCATTTAGTCAAAGTAGTAATCTGAAAATGCACATGATAATCCATACTGGAGAAAAGCCATACAAGTGCAAGCTATGTCTGAAATCATTTAGTCAACGTGGCAATCTGAATATGCACATGAGAATCCATACTGCTGAAAAACCATACAAGTGCAAGATTTGTCAGAAATCATTTAATCGACGTTCTCTGAAAATGCACATGAGAACACATACTGGTGAGAAACCGTACAGTTGCCAGACATGTCAGTTATCATTTAATCATAGTTCTTCTCTGAAAAGGCACATGAGAATACATTCTGACGAAAAACCATACATGTGCCAGGTATGTAAAAAAACATTTTTAGAAGGTTGTGCTCTAAAGATACACGTCAGATGCCATACTATGGAAAAACCATACTTCTGTCAGTTTTGTCATAAGCCATTTGCTTTCCATGGGAATCTGAGAAAGCACATAAAAACCCATAGTGGTGTAAAACCATACATCTGTGAGATTTGTAATAAAGGATTCAAACAACGCAGATATCTTAAGAAGCATGCAGAGACTCATGCAACTGTGAAGCAAGATGGACGCAATATGTGATTTTCCAAAAACCGTTTTTCACCAGAGCAATTTAAACTCTGTGAAATGACACAGCCACAGAAAATTGAAAATGAAGTGATTGCTAACCTGTCTCATCGATTCATCAGATTTACTACTGTAGATGTTACTGGTAAACCAGTTAAAAGTTTCTCAAGTAACATACATCTTGATTCTGGTGCAATTGCAACGCCTATACGAGGAATTAAAGATGGAGAATGCCCGTCTTCTAGCAAAATCAATACATCTGTGGATGCAAAAGTATGTTTCACAAAATCTTTTGGATGTGGTATTTGTGATGAATTGCTTGAAACAGAGATGCAATTTCTGGATCATTGTTCTGAACATCAATTTTCTCCACCTGACGAGTTTGCTTTTCACCTGTGTTGATCTTTGCTTCATCATCACCGACCTTGAAATTAAACCTTTTGCTCAGGGTGGCAAATTAGTTGCTTATCAAAAGAACTAATAACCTACATGTTAATTCTGTAATCTAAGTAGGAGTTAAAACAGGCAATTTAACTTTGTGGCGTTTAGATAAATAACTGTTGGGAAGCTAAATCTGATAAAACACTTTAAACGAAAATCCTGGAGGTTCAACTATTGACGTGAAAGCGACGTATCATCACGTTGCTGTGAAAACTATGTGGTGGAGTGATCCGATTTTACCAGAGTCTATGACAACAGAGGCCGTTACCATGGACATAAATTTGCTTGGCATATTACAGCACTTAATAAGCAATGTAAAAAACTATGTAAACACAGAAACCAGTTAACAATGACCAACAGAAGTGCGGATGATCTCAAATTACGGAATGGAATAACATAATGGAACATTTATAAACGTCAGGAACAGAAAACGGATTAATTAGGCGCTTCCTTTTGAAGACTAATCTAGAGGTTTATTGTCAGCGGTCTTGATGAATGTTCTGATGGTTTCTGTTGTAAAAAGAAGCTGGCAGTTGACAGCGACTGATGCATGTGTAAATGAGAATTCCGAGTGAGAAGGGTTCTGCAGTTGGCGATGACCTTTCAAGAGGCGAGTGCAGCAATAATACTTTTAAATAGACGGACAACACCGATAAAATAAGTGCGAGAGACTTAAGTGAGTGAAGCCAGTAGATTGTATTTGATCGTTCAATCATCGATTCTAAATCAACAAATCTGGCGTTGACGAATTTGTTGACACCTATTTCTACATTACTTATACCATAGTAACCACGGTGTCACGACAACTCGTCCAACGACAACTCGTCCAACGACAACTCGTCCACGGACAACTGGTCCACCGACAACTGGTCCACTGAAAAAGAAGCCGGACTAACGAGAAAGCGCTTGAGAAATGGAAGCTGGATGAAAGTTCTTTATTTACGATACAGGAGCTGGGTTTATGAAAAAAAGTCTAATGGTTTTCTTGCTTAAATAGAAGCTGAATTGACGATTTTCATCATGTGTCTCAACATGCATCCAGCTTCTATTTCAGATAGAAAAAACTTGATCCATCTTCCATTTCTTAGGCGGTTTTTCATCAATCCAGCTTCTATTTCACCTGTAAAAACCTTCATCCAACTTCCATTTCTCAAGCGTTTTCTCATTAATCCGGCTTCTATTTCGGTGGACGGGTTGTCGGTGTACCAGTTGTCCGTGGACGAGTTGTCGTTGGACGAGTTGTCGGTGGACCAGTTGTCGTGGAACCAGTAACCACACGAAGCGAAAACCTTGGTAAACCGTGAATGACAAGTCCGACCAAACAATAGTCAACCTGCACTTCTACACTGTCAAATCAAAATGCTAAAACAATTCAGTGTATTTAATAGCAGTGAGCACTGTGAAGTGTGGAAGAAAAAGATTTCTTGGAAGCATTCGCACAAGAACAGGAGTGGCTTTCAATAACTCATGAACCATTGACATATTTGACTGCCAGGAACAATGGCATAATTTCTTGTTTCATTTAGATTGTTGATATATCTACGGTGAGCGGACATTAACCCTGGACAAAAACATTCTGGACAACAACCCCCGGGTAGAATATTCATACATTATCTGGTCGTAGGCCTACACAAGTTGTAATTGATGAAAATAATTATCATGAAATAGAAGTCGGATGGTTACAGATTCAGTTTTACTCAGATGGAACCTGGATTGATGAACATATTGTTACTTAATTTGAAGCTGGAATGATGGCAATGTTTTGGCCTAAATTGCAAAGGGATTGATTAAAAATAATCAAAATTTTGTTATTTAAATATAGGTTGTCTTTTGTTTCATGAAAGTGAAATTGATGATATTGTGTTTCCCCAAATGGAAGTGGGATTGATGAAAAAATTTCATAGATTTGATAAAGCTTAAGAAGAAATTTTTGTGGTGAAAGTTACAGTTTTAGTAGAAATTGGATGAAAAAGTTGTTGTTTATACAGTAGATGGAATGAGGAAACGAATTTTTGCCTAAATGAAGCTGGATTTATTCAATTTATGCCATTTGTCCGTAGACGAAACGTCCCTATGCGGAATCCTATGCTGTATTAATTACAAAGTATGATGTTAGGATACAATGACGTTTGGCAAAGTCGATCGGTTATGAATGACCAGAACCAGAGAAGAGTGCTATCCATGATCCCAGACGTATTAGACCACCTACCGATAAGGATTGTGTGATAATATTTAGTTTAAAAAGCTATATTATTATCGCATCAGGTCAATAGGATAATTGTCATAGCCAAGGTCTACAGTACAAATATATTTTTCATATCGAAAATATAATGTCAAAAGCAAAACCTTTTAATCTGGCGTTCTAATAATTTTATTGACACCTGCCAAACGTATCTGCGGTTGCAAAATAAATATAAAATATATTCGCTAGATGACAGAGCGGACGTTTCAAAATTCATAGCTATTAGCCATCGTGGTGAAAACAATTTAATCGATCGCCATTTTGTTCAGATGAGGGGTTTGAAACCAAATTAGATGAAGTTTCTAGTTTCATTCCAAATATTTCTATAATTCTGTGCGTATAACTAAGCAAAATTTACTAAACAATCTTAATGTCTACCAGGTTATTATACCGTTTTTCGTTTTAGCGTCAAAATTTTTCGGGGAACGAATATACCATCCAGTCCCCACCACCACGGGGCAAACTTCCGAAACAAATCCTGGATAAATCCGCCAGAGCAGGACATAACCACCCCGGTAGAGCGTCAATTGAATATGAGTCGTGGGGCACGGACATTCCCCTGGACAAACCCCCGGACAAAACCCCACCAGGTTAGGACAACTCCCTGGTAGAGCGTATTGCATATATGACACGTATCCTTACCAAATTTTAAGTATGCTGTTAGATGAGTTAGGGTAAAATCCCATTTTAGCGTTGGTAATTATGTTTTATACGTTGAAATAATTTAAAACCCCCGTTGACAGGATTGCCACTAAGGGCAATTTTGGGGTGAAAAAATTAGTTTAAATGGAAATTGGATGAAAAAATTTAGTTTTTGCTTAAATATAAGCTGGAATGATGAAACAATTTCCTTCAAAATGGAAGTCGGATCTATGAAGATTAGTTCTTGCTAAAATATTTGATGGAACGATTAATTGAACGTGTGTCTAAACGGAAGCTGTATTTATTCAATTTATTCCTTGTGACGAAACGTCCTTGGACGATACGTCCGTGGACGATACGTCCGCATACAGAACAATTGTATGAAGATAAGAAACATCATTTTGATAATGCTTCAAATTTCTGTTGTTGCATAAAATTAATGTTCATCTGGAACATTACGCTGGGTGTTTCTGTCATCTATGAATGTCAACTCTTCCGCCTTTGATTAAACTCATATTGAGGATTAGCATGGATATGTGCTATTACGAATGGTTTAAAACAGCTGCACTGTTTATTAACACAGTTTTTTCATCTGTTGCTTTACTCAGGCGATGACATCCAGTGTTCGATGAAACATGGATCCTTCTTGTGAACATCTGAAATGAAGTCGACATTACTGTGATGAACATTGCATGCATTGGAGTAACAGTTATTGCAAAAGCTTGTACACAGACAATTACTTTGCAGTGAACAACAGAAGTCAGTTTCACAGAAGTCATATTCCATCTTTGACTAGTGTCTGGCGATTGCAGATTGGGGCATACAAAGCTTAATTATTTCAGAGGCTACATACTAGTAGTCTAGTTGTAGTAATCTAAGAGTTCTTCAATGAACCAAAACTGGTGAGAATTCTGAATTAATCGATTAAACCAGTAGATGATGGCGAATACGAGAATTGATTTGGAAGAAATTCAACACACTTGCCAGATATGTCAGAGATCATTTAGTGGAAACGGTGCCCTGAAAAAACACATTAGAATCCATACTGCAGAGAAGCCATACAGTTGCAAGCAATGTCAGAGGTCACTTAATGAAAATGGTAGCCTGAAAAGGCACATGATAATTCATACTGTAGAAAAACCATACAGTTGCCAGATATGTAAGAAATCATTTAATGAAAATAGTCACCTGAAAAGGCACATGAGAATTCATACTGGAGAGAAGCCATACAGTTGCAAGCAATGTCAGAAGTCATTTAATGAAAATGGTAGTCTGAAAAGGCACATGAGAATTCATACTGGAGAAAAACCACATATTTGCAAGATATGTCAGAAATCATTTAATGGAAATGGTGATCTGAAAAGGCACATGAAAATTCATACTGGAGAAAAACCATATGTTTGCCAGATGTGTCAGAAATCATTTAATACAAATAGTCAACTGAAAACGCACATGAGAATTCATACTGGAGAGAAACCATACATTTGCCAGCTATGCCAGAAAGGATTTCGTCAATGTAGTACTTTGAAAACTCACATGAGAACCAATAGTGATGGAAAACCATTCATTTGTGAGATGTGTAATAAAAGATTCAAACAAAGTGAAGGTTTAAGGAAACACAGAAGAACCCATGCAACTGAGAAGCAACACAAACGCAATCATATGTCTTATTCCAAGAGCAGTGTTTCATCAAAGCAGTTTGAAGTCCATTCAGAAACTGAGCCACATGATCTTAAAATTGGAACTAAAGTAATTGCTAACCTGTCTGACCGTTTTGTCAAATACAATACAGCTGGTTGCATTGATGCACCGGACAAAAGTTTCTCAATGAACACATGTCGGGATTCAAATGGAATGGCAAGTCTTTTGTCGAAATATAAAGATAGTGAATGCCTTTCAAGGAGTAGACTCGAATTGTCTGCGGATGCAAATACGTTGTTTTCTAAATCTTTTGGATGTGGTGTATGTGACGATTTGCTGGAAACATGGAAGGATTTTGTAAAGCATTGTTCTTGCCATAAATTGTTTCCACCTAATGACTTTGGTTTTTCAAATGCGCAGACTTTTTATTCAGGATGCTTAAAAGTTGAAAACAATTGTAATTCAAGTTAAAGCAAAGATGCTATAGAACTGTTTAACATGCACATGCATGTATAGTTCTGTCGATTAGTGCCACTCTTATCTCGAAATATTTATACAGTAGGCTTTCTTATTTAGATATTTCAGAAGTAGGCTACATATTTTTGAGATGTTGAACATTTTTCACTTTAATGTAAGAACTTGTTGTATTTCATCAGAAATAAAAAATAGTGTTATTCTCAGCGGGGCGCGGATTTTTTCCCCTGGACAACCCCGCCCCCGGACAAAAACCCCCAGATAAAAAAACCGGACAATTCCCTCCTTATTTAACCTAGTAGCCTACATTAACCCCCTCGGACAATTCCCCATCTGCTGTGCAAATAGCCTACTTCTGCAGGTAGGCTTACAGTTTTCTTAAACTTCTGCTAATTATCCAGTTTCCGGTGCTGTGTCAACTAGGCCTAATTAGTGTCATACGGGTAAACAGTTACAGATCTCAGTTATTTAAAAAAACTACTATACTGATGAGTGGATGAAATATACGATAAGTCTGGTATAAGCTTGGAGACGCTAAGAGAGGCAACAAGAGAGAAGAAACACCGGAGAGGATACATCATCAATCAATCTTTTTTTTATTGAAACCTTTGCCAAAACAACAACAGAATAGCACAGCAAAAGCATTATCACCAAAAATTTGGCACATAGGAGACAAGGGACCTCAAAGGGATAATAATCCCGCTAAGAAGGGACCCCAATTACCAAGAAGCAAATGCGGATAGATCAGCAGTTAAACCAAGTTCATTGACTGTGCAACTCACGTAAATGAATGTAATAAAGGCATGCAGATTGATTCTTAAGTCTTAACTAAAACTTAACTAACAGCTAGACTTAACTACTGACAATTATTGACCAGCATAAACTTATAAACTTTTTTCAACGGCCAAATGTAATCGCAGCAGTTTTTTAAACATTAACAAATTAGGTGCCTCTTTTATGTTTAATGGAAGTGAGTTAAAAATTGGAGGACTCATGAATCTAATGGAAAATCTACGAGAGTTGGAATGGGCCTTTATTCTACGATTCAGCATATGTCGCCAGAGCTCCAAGAGCTGACGGCACCAGGTGACCAGATGACTATACTGATGGTGATCATCTGAGATCTTTTCAAAGAACTATTACTGGAGAATATTGTAAATTAATTGATTAATCGAATATTCTGATGGCAAATGCGGGAAATGATATGGACGAAATTCAATATGAATGCCAAATATGGCTTAAACCACATGCCACATAGCACGAAGCCGACCCACTACCGTCGCGCATACGACTCATCATCGTCCACGGACCTATATGGTGTACTGAGTGGTACACCAGGATGTTTGTCTAATTATTTCTTCGTCTCCCAGTCTTCATGTCAACGCTTTGCCTGCAGCGACAGCATAATATATCCTGTTTATAGACGGAGCCGGTGTCACGAAATAGAGTATACCCCATATTAATAGTATCCCCAAAATGAGGAAAAGTCAAAAATAACACTTCCGCGTGCATTTATTTTTGCAAATTAATTTTCATCTGCTTTGTTTTAAACAATGACAATAACAGGTAGGTTTATTCCTACTAGATAATTTGTTTTGCTTTGGTTTTATAGCACATAAAACACTTAAAAACACTCGGAGACACTAAATAATTTCGAGTTGCCTTTCTCTGAGCATTGCTTAGGTCACTTAAAACAATTAGAATGACTTTAAATTTTGATTAAAGTATAATTTTTTTAATTATACGCATTTAAAAAAAAAATGGGATAGAATGGTTTATCCCCCCCCCCGGATAGTCTAGACTGGTTAATTCCATCCGGGGGATAGATTAATTCATCCCCCCGGATAGCTTTCAGGGGGGATAATTCTTTTCGTGACACCGGTCGACGATAATTGCTAACATCCTCTTGCAGGCTGAGAGGCCTTAATTATTGTTTTATGTTCTAAATTAGGGATCATGTCACGATCGACTATAGGCGCACCCACGTCCTCATTTGTCTCAATCCTGCATTTTCTCTCGTGATCTTCCGCTTCTGAAAGGCCTGTACAGAGAAATGCTATACAAACGGTCAGATACAAGACACACAGTAAATGGAAATTGGGAAATTTGAAACATTTTAGATGTCAGTTCCGCTAGATTATTTACACCAGAATGCCTACTGTCTAAATGGTTCCACGACAACTGGTCTACCGACAACTCGTCTAACGACAACTCGTCTCCGGACAATTGGTCTAACGACAACTGGTCTACATACGAATAGTATTGATGAAATAGAAGCTGGATTTATGAAAATGGGTTTTAGCTTAAATGGAAGCTGGATTGATGATTTTCATTCATGTATTTCAACATGCACCCATTTCTACTTCAAATCTAAAAACACCTTCATCCAGCTTCCATTTCTCGCCTGTTATTTTAGTCAATCCAGCTTCTATTTCAGATATAAAAATACCATCATCCAGCTTCCATTACTTAATCGATTTTCTTATCAATCCAGCTTCTATGTGGGATCTAGATAAACCTTCATCCAACTTTTATTTACCACGCGTTATTTTCGTCAATCCAGCTTCTATTTCAAATGTAAAAGAACCATCATCCAGATTCCATTTCTCTTGCGGTTTTTCATCAATCCAACCTCCACTTCACCTCTAAAAACTGTCATCCAGCTAACATTTCTCAGGCGCTGGATCAGTTGTCTGTAGACCAGTTGTCGTTAGACGAATTGTCCGGAGACCAGTTGTCGCTAGACGAGTTGTCGTTAGACGAGTTGTCGTGACACCTGTCTAAATACACAGAAATGAATGTGGAAGGAAGCAAATAAGTTATGCATGATAATAGAGTATCTAAGAAGTTCCTTAACATATTTCTTTTAGCTCGGATTGCAATTGATTTAACCCTATGACGCACACCTTCCGCGCCAACGCATTTAGCACACCTGGGGTCCAATGGACCCCACCGATAACATGGGTTGAAATTATATCAATTAGATAGAACTTGGGAATGAACTACTTAAATGTATGTTGTACATAGCACATGCACTCATGGAACATGTTTGGGTCAATATGTAGGCCGAAAATTAACCCTCTAGGGCTGCCAAGGGGGTCCGGTGGTATCCCCCCGTTAAGTTTTCTCACCATCAAACATTCTCGAATGGAATAAAATTTTGACATTTTAAGTACTTGCAGGGGGGTTCATTTACACACATTTTGAGGTACGATTTGTGATGATACCCCATACCGTTCAAAAGTTATACCCGATATACCCTAGGTACCAAGAGGGGGGGTGGAAACCACCAACTTACATGTAGGTTAACGACTGTAATATTTTATCCGTCATTTATTATGAAGAAGAAACATTCTGCCCCTTCATAGAGGGAATGTAGGGCTACATTGTCATGCTAAATAATTTGTCTTTTCTTAACCGGAAGTGCTCAAAATAAATTACAATTTGTGAAAAATGGTGATTTTCATAAAAAAAATTCCTAGCGAGAATTTCTAGCTTGCTCAATAATTTTGACCAGTGGCGCAGACAAAAAACATTAGGAGTTGCCATTTGTATGTATGTATGTACATGTATGTATGAATGTATGCATGTATGTATGTATGTATGTATGTATGTATGTATGTATGTATGTATGTATGTGTGTGCATGTATCTATGCGTGTATGTAGGTATGTATGTACATGTATGCATTACGCATGCATATGTATCTGTGTATGTATGCATTTATGTATGCATGTATGTATGTACGTTCGTCCGTACGTACGTATGCATGAATGTGTATATTTTCGTAAACATACATACATGCACACATACATACATGCACATACACTGCACATGTGTACATACAAGCATACATAGGCTTACCTACATAATCATATGCATACAATAGTGCCTGAATAGATTACGCACGTACACACATATATACATTCATAAATAAATTCATAAATATGTGTGTATGTATGTAAGTATGCATGTATCTATGTATGTACGTGTGTATGTTCGTAAACATACATACATGCACACATACATACGTACATGCATGCATACATAAGTACATACATACATACATACATACATACATACATACTCATACAAGCATACATACATACATATATTCATATAGATATACAACATACATGCATGAATGCATGCACACATATATACAATACGTACATTAATAAATATATACATTCATACATACACATACACACATATATACATACACAGGGGCGCCGTTAGGCGTACGCACTTACGCAAGTGCGTACAGCGCGGAAAGGCTAAAAACGCGTCACCACTTTTAACATCCAAAATTACCTCTATGCGCATGGGCGCCGACTCTGCGAGGCCCGTGAGTGCTCAGCACCGCCAGAAATTGGTCTTGCGATGCCCGCCTATGCATGGGCACCACCAGATATTAGCCGGCAAGATGTGCTTTTTAAGACATTATTTCTCTGTTGGCATTGCTTATCTATAAAAATCATTGCATCTTTATACATTTTTAAAACTCAGCTAGTCTACCTTACTTTTACTTCAGGTTTACCCCACGCGGTGGAGTGAACTCAATATTATTGTCTTCAGCCGATCAGCGAATATGAAGAAACACCGAAATCCTGCTTAAATTCGATCCACTTCCGTCATTCTTTTATTGCTGACGAAGGCGACGATTTTAATTACATTGATTCCTTTTATTGTGCATGCTCAATAATATTCCTCACTGCGCGAGAGTCAACTCATGGCATCACAAAAGCGGGATATTGTTTTTGTCTCATTGTCTGCGTTGACAAATCAGTCTTTACTAAATTGTCAAAACTTTTTGAAAGATTATATTTATTATGAAAAACTATTTCCACAGTGTTAATATTGACTCACTAAATAGTGGCTAATGTAGACAGAATTGTTTGATTTCTTGTGAGTAGAGGTCAATGTAGCAAGCTCGGACAATTTGACCAGTATAGCCTTGAGCTTCGGACAATTTGACCAGTACAGCCTTGACCATCGGACAATTTGACCAGTATAGCCTTGACCTTCGGACAATTCGACCAGTACAGCCTTGACTTTCGTCCATTTGACCAATACAGCCTTAAAAATTGAGTGCCTGCGCAGTTTGACCAATATAGCCTTACTTTTTCATATTCGGCGTCTGTCGTAAAAAAGTAAAAAAAGTAAAAAAGTAAAAAAGTAAAAAAGTAAAAAAGTAAAAAAGTAAAAAAGTAAAAAAGTAAAAAAGTAAAAAAAATTTTTCTCCGGCGCATACAAAATGGACTACTCGAAAAAAGTTACTGAATTACGAAAAATCGCCGAGCCGAGCGGCCGGAATGGATATTTTACAAGACGGTGGAAAGCGGCGTTCATTGCTAAAATTGACGCCCACATCCGCGAATGCTACGACGATGAATGCCCATGCAAGAATCCACGGCCGGATCGTCAACAAGGGCCATGCGAGACCATCGTCGTTCGTCGTCGGCGCAATGGCAACCCACCCCCCGTGTGACGCAAGGGCATGAGCGGACTACGACGTAGATACGGGATTACAATATCGCAAACGATTTTACACCGTTGGTTTATAATCGTTTTCGGATCAATCGAATATTATTATTTTTTTTCTCCGGCGTATAGAAAATAACTGAAAATGGAATATACAACTCGGCATAAGGACAAGAGATCCCAATATAAAATGGACTACTCATCGTATAATCTGAAAGAATTACGGCAAATTCCTAAACAGAGAGGACAAAGAGGATACTCGAGTTTGCGGAAAGCGGAACTCATAGCGTTCATATCGCAGGGAGATCGACTAGGCGCTCGGGCCCAGGTCAACAAAACACCGGCGCATACTCCCGCCACTGTGCGAGAATTGCGAGAAATTGCGAAAAAGAGAGGTGTGCGAGGATACTCGAGATTAGCAAAAGCGGAACTTACGGCATTCTTGACTACTACTTGGAAATTTTTGCATCCGGGGAAAAATAAAACAGTTTTTTCGGATTGGCTGACTCGCGAGATTAGTCAGTTACCTCCGCAAATAAAACCGCCCATTCATAGGTTCAAACTTCGAGAGACTGCGACGGCTATCAAAGGGTTTACAAAAAGATACACGATCGATGGCAACAGCAGGATCGATGTTGCAACTTTTCTCAAGGCTGTAAGACCGCAGGTAGTTAGGCTGCTAGGGAAAAATCGCGGGGTAAAAGTTCAATTCGATCTCATGTGCGTAATGGAGAAAGTAGATATGAAAACCGGCGAAATAGTAACGGCTGAGCCTAATTTCAAATCAAAGAGTGATATTATTTTAGAAGCAACAGATGTGAGGGAAATATATACCAACGCAGCGGATAAAATTAAGGAGAGCATGGCCAGTTTTCAGATGCGGGGGAGTAATTGGAGATTCAAAACTGTTTTGAAGTTGGATATCGATACAGTGGTATATAAACCATTGAAAGGAAGTTCCTACATTCCACTTCCAGATTATTTAGCGAATAAAAAGGCTATTATTAATATGAAGAACAAAGATGAGGAATGCTTCAAGTGGTGTGTAGCGAGAGCTGTAAACCCCGTTGAAGAACACCCGGAGAGAATTACGAAGGAATTAATAAGACAGTCTGAGGAACTCAATTGGTCTGGTATCGAATTCCCTGTAGCAGCGGATGCTAATGTGCTGAGTAAGTTTGAGCGAAATAATAATATTAGTGTTAATGTTTTTGGTTACGAGAAAGATGTGAATGTATACCCACTATATATATCAAAGCATGGGAATGATAGGTGTGTAGATCTATTACTCATTTCTGATGGAGAAAAGAAGCATTATTGTTGGATCAGGAATTTCAATAGACTGATGGCGGTGAAAACAGAAAATACTACTACATCAATGTACTATTGCAAAAGATGCCTGATAGGATTCAGTAGAAAAGAATCGCTTCACAAACATACCGAGTACTGTTCGCAGCAGGACGCCCAACGAATAGAACTTCCGGAACCTGGGACTATGCTAAGTTTTACACATCACTATAGAAAGATGCGCGTACCGTTTGTGTACTTTGCCGACTTTGAGTCGTTCATCAAACCTATCGGTACATGCCAACCCGTTCCTAGCACGTCTTACACCAACAAGTTTCAAAAACATACGCCCAGTTCGTTTTGTTATCATTTGAAATGCTTCGACGATGATGTTTATTCCCAAGAGCCGGTGCGGTTTACAGCTGAAAACGAAGGCGATGATGTTGCTCAGTTATTCATAGACTCTATCGAAGAAAATGTAAAACGAATATACAACGAGTTCAAATTCCCCAAGAAGATGATATTCGGCAAGAAAGAGCAGGAGCTCTTCGACTCGGCTACTGTTTGCCATATATGCGAACGAGAATTTATAGGCGAAGAAAAACCGGTACGAGATCACTGTCATTTGACTGGAAAATTTAGAGGTGCCGCTCACAACCTTTGTAATCTGAAATACAAAGTCCCCAAGTTCTTCCCCGTCGTATTTCACAATTTGACCGGTTATGACAGCCATTTATTTATCAAGAAATTACGAGGTGAACACGGCGAGAAAATCAAATGCATTCCCTGCAACGAAGAAAAGTATATCTCATTCAGCAGAGAGGTCGTCGTCGATAAATTTGTAGACAAAGATGGAAAAGAGAGAGAAGTCAAGCGCGAATTACGTTTCATCGATAGTCTTAGATTCATGCCCCAGAGTCTCGACGTGTTATCAAAAAATCTTCAGAAAGATCAGTGCAAGAATTTAGGGAAATTTTTTGAAGGTGAGAAGCTGGATCTTTTACTCAGAAAAGGCGTTTACCCGTATGATTACGTCGACGGTGTTGAAAGATTAAACGAAACCGAATTACCATCGAAGCATGCCTTCTATTCAAAACTAACCGATTCGGGTATCAGCGAAAAAGATTACGCGCACGCGAAAACGGTATGGAACAAATTTGAATGCAAAACATTACGTCAATATCACGACTTGTACAATTTATCGGATGTTCTATTATTAGCGGATGTGTTCGAAAACTTCAGAGACGTCTGTATGAAGCACTACAACCTAGATCCTGCGTGGTACTACACTAGCCCAGGACTTGCGTGGGATGCGGCGTTGAAGACGACTGGTGTAGAGTTGGAGTTGTTGAGTGACTACGATATGTTGCTGATGATCAAGCAGGGAATACGGGGAGGTGTCAGCACGATTTCCCATCGATACGCAAAAGCGAACAACGAGTACATGGGAGAAGCTTTCAATCCCACCCAACATTCAGTATTCATTCCATACTTGGACGCGAACAACTTGTATGGATGGGCGATGAGCAAGCCGCTACCGACTCATGGGTTTGAATGGATGAACGATGACGAATTGAATGATTGGAGAAACATTAGCGAACGAGATGGAGTGGGATGTGTGTTGGAAGTCGACTTAGAATATCCAAAAGAATTGCACGACCTGCATAATGATTATCCTCTAGCTCCAGAGAGTGTAAAACCCGCGGGATCGAATGTAGCGAAACTCATTCCAAACTTGAACGACAAAAAGAAGTACGTCGTTCATTACGGAAATTTAAAATTGTACGAACGTCTCGGATTGAAAATCGTAAAAATACATCGAGGAATAAAATTTGAAGAAAGTGCCTGGCTGAAAAAGTATATCGATCTGAATACAAACCTGAGAACGAAAGCTACGAACGATTTTGAGAAAGACTTTTTCAAACTGATGAACAATAGCGTTTTCGGCAAAACAATGGAGGCTATCGAGAATCGAGTTGACATACGATTGGTGAGTGATGAGAAGGAAGCTATCAAGCTAGTCGCGAAAACTAATTACGACAGACGAACGATTTTCGATGAAAACCTCATCGCCGTTCACATGAAAAAGACCAAGTTGTTTTACAACAAGCCGATATATCTGGGGATGTGTATATTAGACGTCAGTAAGACGCTCATGTATGATTTTCATTATAATTACATCAAGGCCAAGTACGGAGATAGGGCCAAGCTATTATTCACCGATACCGATTCTTTGGCGTATGAAATTAAAACGGAAGACTTCTACAAAGATATTTCCCGCGACGTCCAAAGTATGTTTGATACTTCAGACTATCCGAGCGATCACCCATCCGGTATAGAATCCGGCGTTAATAAAAAAGTGGTTGGTATGTTCAAAGACGAGGCCGCGGGAAAACAGATTGAAGAATTTGTCGGGCTGCGATCCAAGTTGTACTCTTACAAAATGGCGGGTGAAGACTACAAGAAATGTAAAGGAGTGAAAAAGAACGTCGTCAAGAAATCAATCACTCACGCAGATTACAAAGACTGCGTGTTTACGAAAAGACAACAGTCGAGAGCGATGAACGTCATTCGATCCTATCGCCATGAAATTTACACCGAAGAAGTAAATAAAATAGCTCTGTCCGCCGACGACGACAAAAGAGTAATAATGGACGACGGGATCCACACCCTAGCCTATGGGCACTACACGCTGAAAACTAAACAAAATAAAGAATAATTTACACTAATATAAAATGGATGCGGCAAAAAAAGTGTGTACTAAATGCAAAATAGAAAAAAGCTTGGACGAATTTCACAAAGATAACTCACAGAAGAGCGGGTATTACCCCAGCTGTAAAATTTGTAAAAATGCCAAAGTGAAAGAGCTTGCGCACAAATACGCAAGACAGGAAATTAGGGAGACAAAAGACACAAAAGTTTGCAGCCGGTGTAAGGTAAATCAGAACATATCGGAATACGTCAACAATCGATTTCAAAAAGATGGAAAGGCGAATGAATGCAAAAATTGCAGACATAAATATTATCTCGCCTGTGTAGAAGCTCAAAAGCTCATTAGTTTGTGAAACATCTAGATGAAATATTAAAATGAGCTATACAACTGTGAAAAATATAAATGTCGAAGGCGTAGTCCTCCCGAATCATCCGTTGACGAATTTTGAACTACTAGATGCCGCGAAAAAGCTCAATATTCCTAATTTCCGGGGAGTATTTCTCAGAGACGAGCTGCCGAAGAAACCTGGACGGACTGAATGCGGGATATTGAATCTAGACGATTCTAATGGAACTGGCTCGCACTGGGTCGCTTTTTTGAAGAACGGCAAGGATAAAATATATTTCGACAGCTATGGTCTGCCCCCTCCTACAGAACTGCTAGAGTATTTGCAGAGTCCCGTGTACTACAATAGCGAACGAATACAGCCCGACAACGAAGTGTTTTGCGGCCATTTGTGTCTGTACGTCCTGGAAAAAACATGCAGAGATGGAGTGACTTTTCAAGAAGTTATAAACAGCCTGCATTAAAATTATATTCAGATGTAAAAAATGCCTGTTGATAAATTTGGACATACAGATTCAGGATCTACGCAGAGAGTAATTGCCGGAGGAGTTACTGAAAGTCAAGTAAACAGTACCTTTCTAAGGCTAGATGGAGCAAACCCAGCGACTGGAGATCTAAATATGAGTGGCCATACTATTAGAGGTCTGCCTACAGCGAATACAGCGAATACTCCGGAAGCGGGAATAGATGAGGCTGTGAGTCGGGGGCAAGTAATAGATTTACTGCAGAATCACGACGACGTCCCGACCGACAATAATCATTTGACGAATAAGAAATACGTCGATGAACAACTTACTTCGAAAGTGGCGGCGGTAGTAGGACCCGCGGTTAGCGCTTACAGTTCAACTCAACAGGCTATACTCGCTAGATCTCACACTGCAGTTACTTTTGACGTAATAAGATGCGGTACCGCAAAACACGGTATTGAACAGGGTATCGGAACGACTTCTTTCTTTCCCAGTAAAGCCGGGTACTATATCGTTTCGGTGTACATAGAATTTTGTAACAATAGTAATAACGCGTATGGTACCGTCCACCTGTATAAAAATGGAGCGTCGTACATGCAAATTGCGGGCGGAGGGAGCACGAAAGGTTCGCACAACCATTCAATCGGTAGTAACATAGTTTTTCTAGACGAGTTCGATTACGTCAACATACACGCTTTTTCATCCATCGCTACGAACATTTTGTGTTGGGACTTTTCGGCGGTATTCTTACGGCCCTGAATTAATAAAAATTATTATATTCAAAATGCCTGTTGATAAATTTGGACATACAGATTCAGGATCTACGCAGAGAGTAATTGCCGGAGGCGTTACGCTATCTCAGATAAACAGTACTTTTCTAAGGCTAGATGGAGGCAACGACGTTGTCGGAGATATAGATATGAACGGTCATCATCTCGTAGGGTTATCGACTGATTACCCTTTTACGGGTAACGGGGGTGAAGCTATTAGTTTTGCTCAAGCTACTGCCCTAGTCGTTGATAAAACGGCGGATATCGCTACGAGAGATTACGTTTCGGGTATGAGGGTATCTCTGGGTAATCTAGTGAGAAATACGACGAGCGGTATTATATATAGGTTCGAAGGAACGGCTGGAGCTATAACGGCGGCGCCGGCATTATCCGCGAATTGGAGGCCTACAACCGGACCGGCTATTTGTGTGTTGAAAGAGGATGAAGAGGGAGCAACCACAATCCTAAGTGGTGGCGCATTCTCAGGCACATATGCAACGCATGGTGGTGCATTCTCAGGCGCACATGTAATGCACCATCAATTAACGGTCGTTGCTATCAATACGGATTCGGCGTATAAGACGTCCTTGGGCGTAATAACTATTCCTCGTACGGGTGTATATCGACTTGGCGGATTCGCGAATTTCTTGATAGGAAATGATAGTCCAGGCGAAAAAATAATCGGAATTGCGTATGTCCAAGACGAGTTATATAGTAACGAACTTTTTGGATACAAGGTGGGCGGATCAACGGCTGGCAGCAGAATATCGCTCGTATTACCAACCGTCGCCGTATTTTTAAACGTCAACGATACGCTCGGTATGAAGGTATATTCCGTCATGTCCGGAAACAGTCCAACGGCCGGCCGCCTTCTTCTCATGGGCGGAGGCGGATTGCAGGTCGAGTTTTTGTACTAGGTAAGCGTAGATACCTATCGTTCATATACGCACGATAGGTATCTGTAAGTCTCATTATTCTTCATCGACCATTCTATCATGAACTTCAATATACCACACTCATTTTCTGTCCATCCGATTGAAACCTCAGTAACTTGTCTGAAATCACCACTGCGTACGCTTCCGTATTAGCCAGCGGCGCCGTATTAAACGTGCCTTTGATCTGGATATCGACCACCGATGACTTCAGACGCTCGGATTGCTTGCTCACGTCAAACACCATAATCGGAAACAGATCTTTGAAGTCCGAGGGTGTGATATTGCATTGCGTCATTAGTTCGTCCATTCCATAGTATTTTTCACTGAACGCGGCTGCTGCTCGGTACGCCCGCGCGAATTGTTGATTCGGAAATGATAGGTTGTAGTCGACAACTGGGTATCGGTCCTGGTTCATCATCACGAACATGTTCTTCAGATCGCAATGATTGAAAACTGATGGATTTTGTTCTTGATCGCCGCTTTTGCCGGTTTGAAAACCCAAGATGATGTACCTATTCTTCTCAGGTAATGTCTTGACGCTAAGTCTCCAGCTAAAATTAGTCGACTGTGCGACGGAGGTGGTATCGCATTGACGGGCTCTGTACGCAACTGGCAGCGACGCTTTCGATTCGATCGTTTTGTACAATTGCATCTTCTCCATATCCGCGGGAATAACGTGAGGCATGAACCATGAGATTTTATCCAGCCTAACTTTCCCTGCAGCTGCTACGCCCGCGGCGACTGATCTAAAAATTGCGTCATCATCGGCTTTACGAACCAGAGTTAGTGTATGTTTCACACCAAAAACAACCTTGTCGTAATCATCGCAAAATCCGAAAATATGCTTCAATGGAACTACAAAGCTGAAAGTACCTTTGGCATTTGGTTTTTGAATTATATACGACTGTCTCACAGCGAAACCTTGATTATCCGCGATAGCAGCCGTCGCTCCGCTGTCCTTGTACCACAACTGATTCAAACCTTGAGCTAGTTGAAAATCATTCGGGTATTTGAGTAATCCGAGCATCGTCGTTGCCTGACCTGGGTGAAATAACGATTCAATTTCCTGATTCGACAGGGAATACGAAATTTGACTGAAAAGATGCATGAGCCCATTATTCGTAAGAGTTGCTTCATCGGCATTAACGTAGAAGGTGCCGGGGTTGGTCGCCTTCATCAATCTACCATCGAACAGCAGGTAAGATTCTGATGGATGACAAAATAGATCTTGAAGTTCGATGTTTATTCTAATCTCGCCAGAGGTGTTTAGATTCGCCCCCGATATCGGCTCATACTCGTACCATTCGTAGCGTTCGACGCTTTCATCGCTCAATGGTTGTTCGGTAAATCTCAGAATATCAGATGATTGCATTTTTACTACTACGCGATAATATTTTTTACGCGACCTTCATTCCGGCGCCGTTTAGCGAGCGTACTAAATCTTGTATCGATAGGACGCCGTTCTTCTTCAGGCCGTCCCCCATCATCAGATTATTAATATTTGGGATATTCGGGATATTCGAGCTCAACCCGACGCTACCTACGCCACTCAGCCGCTCTAAAATTTGTATAGTTTCTGGCGTAATTTTCTTGGAGGTGGGAGTAGGGGCAGGAGTAAACAGTTTGGCCACCGCTTTGTCCACTACTCGTTTGCCGGCGTCGATTGCGGCTGTTTTCCCAACATCGATCGCCTTTTTCCCAATTTCTTTCGCCGCGTCTTTACCCGCGTTGAGAGCGGTCGTTGCTAATTGTTTGGTGGCGTTCGACGTAACTAGTCGTTTGAAAAATCCCGAAATTGTATCGAATATTCCCGATCCTCCGATAACGTATTGTTTTCTATACCTCCTTCTATTAATGACTTGCATTTTTTCTGCATTTTACAATGTCATCATTATATTTTTGTACGCATCATTACTCAGCACTTCCTGCCTCAATAACGCGTCGCACATCGCCACGATCTCGTTTCTCACGCCGGTATTGCCTGCTTTGAAGCTTTGAAATCGTAGTTCTAGCTGTTTCGCTAACACGTTTGGATCTTCGGAAATAACAATTACACCACCCACGCCTTTACCCACCGCATTACGAGCCCTCTTTTCCCATATCGGCTTGATAATTTCTCTATATTTGACGCTCGAAGATGCTTTCGGTTTGTTGGGATTTTTTGGCTGTCTGATAGCATCCGACGCGAGTAGAATCTCGGCGTAATCGTCTCTATCATTATTATCGTATATCGACGTGTTCGGCTGTTTCATCGTCAACAACTCCCAAAGCCCCGGAGTTCCGCTATACGTCTTATTTCCAACCGTCACATCGTCTCCCTGAATAAAAATCGGAGTGTCGCCGATGTAGAATTGACCATTTTTTGATCGTATTCCGAACGTCGTGTCTACGATTTTTCTATCGGAGGCGTATTGATGAAGGTACTTGGTGGCTACTTCACCTAATTCTAAAGTTCTAATATCCTCGGTCGGATCGTCGCTATACGCTTCTATCGAGGGATACTGAGGAAATTGAACCTTCAACGACGCGGGAAGCGTCTGTAGCGCGTTTGTAGTAGCTACCGAGTTTTCTTTGATGGCGGATAGTAAGACATTTTGCTCTTTGGAAATTGCGGATTGCGAATCGACGATAGGCTTGTACAGCTTGGTTAATTCTTGTTGCAGCCCCGAATCCCCCAATCTCTCCGATAAAAAGTTCTGTTGAATATTCTTCTTGGATTTCAGAAACTCTTCGACTATGAAATTTCTTTTCGCCGGGTCATCTATCTTTAGAAACGACATTTTTAATAAAAAATTTAATGTTTTTCGACATGTTTTCCGGCGTGTTTTTCGACATGTTTTCCGACGTGTTTTTCGACATGTTTTTCGACATGTGTAAAAACACAAGTTAGGCGTATTTTCAGACATAGCGACATAGGTCTACATAGGTCTACAAAACTCTACAAGTCTACATGACTTCATACATGTTCACGTTAGTCGTCTTTCTACTAGATTCGGTATTTTTCTCAAACATGCTTTGAAAGGACTGCCTGACTTCTTCTCTTCCCCGATCGATGAGTGATTGTTTCGTTTCCTCATCCATCGCGGCTGCCGCAACTTTCGACTTACTTTTGATTTCTTCTTTCATGCCATTGAATTTTTCAATCTCGCCTAGAATCAGAGAATATTCCTCATCTGAAATGTGATCATCCACGAGTGCTTTTGAAATATGGTCGCTGATCGTGTTGAGCTTCGCATCAGCTAGCGTTTTGATCTTTTCATGCTTCTCCGCCTTCAGGGCGAGCTTTTTACAGATTCGGCTGCCAATTATACTCAATAGCCCCGCACCTAGCGCTGTCCCTTCCATAGCAATAGCGATGGGGGTTGCAATTATGGTGGCTAGTACACCGATTCCCGAAATTCCGAGCCCCATCGTGATCGCCATGAGGACGTTGTCTACTACGCCGATTACGCTCACACTTCTATGGTACTTTTTACTCAACGCTGCTCTTTTGTCGCGTTCTTGCTCGATCTCCTTTTTGATTTCGCTAATCTTCTGAAGTCGATACGTTTGTGCAGACCCCGCGGCTATTTGTATTTCACCTTCCGGCGCGGAGGGTGTTATATTTGTTAGGTTTGGATAGAGTTTGATGCCTTCGTATTCCATTCTTTTATTTATTAGCAATATATATTTTTTTACCGTTGATAGTTTACGCAGCATAGCGAATCTCCTTCGTTTATCGTTACCGCCGAATCGGAGTTGTTTTGAATGGAAACTATGATATCATCAATCACATCTTCTGAAATCACTCCATCTAGTAGGCTGCATCGTCGTTCTTTGATACTCTGTCTGAGGGAAACGAGACAAAGACCTGCCGCCATTTCTACACCCAGTCCAAGCCTTAGCGTATTTGTCGCCTTTGGTTCTATCGTAATATCATTTTGCGCAAAAATCTCCCATCGCAGACCACCTAGTTGTCTTACTGGGGTGCGAGTAACACCGCTCGTAATCTTCCAAAAGACTGAAACGGGCTGCGTTCTAACCTCTACCGGTCTAGTTGGTTTAGTTCCAAATTTGTGTATTGGTCTCGACATTTTACATATGATAATTTATAATATCATGCCGAGAATCGGAATGTTTCGAAACGGCGAGTTGGGGCCGAGCAAAAGTCCTTCGCCACTCACATAGCCCGATCCTGTTTTCATGTAAAGCCCGGATCCCATTATCGATGCGCCTTTTTGCCACGGAGACAAGTACAAACCGGATCCGACCGCTCTTATTTTGCACGCTGTCACCTTTCTTGACATACATTACACCCGAACCGCTGATTTTATCGACAAGTTTCGATCCAGCCGCAGCACCTAACCCACCTAATGCGCCCTGTGCTAAACTAGGCAGTACGCTACCAAGAAGGAACCGTCCCGCCGTCGCTAGAAACGGAAGTATAGCGCCTATGAATCCACCTTCGACTTTCTTGTTGTTCTCCAATTGCGTTTTACTCATTTTAATAATCATACCAGTTCCTTTTTGGTAGGCTGCTGCCATTTTATTGATTTGCGCCTGGGTGAGAGCCAAAACGTGTTCGCCATTAAAATCATCGTGCGATAGTTTGATACTCACGCCGCTCCCCGCTTGAAGTGATCTTTTAATTTTGTCTTGTTGCGCTTCTGAAATATTAACTTTTACGCCCATGTAACGATTCATTTTATTAATAAATTACAAAAACTTTCAAACTTCCCTGATGTGAAATCGAATCGCCAATTCTTCACCTCGAAGATTTAGTAGGTTCCCGTGTTGGTCTGTGAGCCTCGTTTCCATCGTTGAAATTGTAGACAGCAAAATCGGGAGATATATCAAATTATGCGGCACTTCGATAATCTTGTAACCGGGGCCTACGTTTGGGAAAAAAGAATATATCACGTTTTCCGATGTTCCGTTAGTGTACGAAGACCCGATAATGTCGTTGGTCACTCTCAGGCTGCTTACACTCATTATATTTACCAAGTCCTCCGATTCGTTGTATCCGCCCGAATAGATCCATCTGTTGAAACCTAGAACCTTTCCAATCGAATTCTTTGGCGTAAAGTCAACCATATAATCTGCTTCTATATTCACCACAGACCTCAGAGTATTGGTGTTTGGCGCTATTGAGATACAGTAATTTCCATTTACTCCGTCGTAATGTCCATTCCCCTTCATGACCCTCTGTATATATTCGTTGATATCCGTTATTTCATAGCAACCCTCTGGAACTTCAATGTTTACCCAATCTGTGCTGGAATTCGGCGAATACCTGAAGCCGTTGTTTGTCGCGTCGATATTCGGAAAAGAATAGTACGTCTCGAGGGCAACTAAGGCCATTTCATATTTCTTATTCTTCTCCAGTTCGAGTAGTGGATTAAACTTCGTTCTGATTCGCGTGCTCTTTTCGCTGAGAAAAATGGAAAATGATGTTTTTGGTTCCGTGTTGCAGGCCGTCTTTTCCGTGTTTTCCGATATCTGTTTGAGAAGCGATGATTCCATTTTTACTATACAATACAATTTTACAATGGCGGATCCTCGATTATATAAAATTCGTCGAGTCCGCTTCGGTATTTACCATTGTACTTGTCGCTAGTCAGGTCTAAAACCACGAATCCATGAGGTTGTTCCCATACTGTTTTGCATAGTTTTCTAAATTCATCTTTCGACATGTCTGTACTCACGTGATCGTTGTAAATATGATTACAATTTTTCAGGTCTTGTTTGAACAGGCAAATAAAGTTCGCATTTTCTCTGATTGTTTGACGCGGTAATTTGAAATAATTCTGGGCGAGGTAAAAACAATCTACATTACTATGCCTGCCCCGATTATAATACGTTTCACATTTGTTTTGTTTTTCCAATTGAAGATCATCAAAAATCATCAGGTTCTTCTTTTCAGCGCTCAAATCTCTCGGGTCTGGTACATCATCGGCGCTCTCAAAGAACTTGGCAATTATATCGGATTTAGCTTCTGAGTTTTTTGCCATTTCCTCCATAACAAGGTCTGGTGACGCATTTAGGCCCACGATTTCATCTCGGTGCTCGAACAACCGAACGATCGCTGCTTTCGGTAATTTTTCTTCGTATGCTTTTTTGATAATACGATATTCCGGTTGAAACAGAGAAGTGCCGAATACTTGTAAGTTATTATAATCCAGCCAGTCTGGCCTGAGTAAAAGATTGAGAAGAAGCGTTGTTTTTCCACACGCCGATTTCCCAACTATCAAACCACGTATGCTTTTGGGTAACAACGGATTATTGAATCTTTTCGAGAGCGCGGTGCCCCAACTCATATCTCTAATCTCCATTTTAAAAATATATATTATTAAAAACGAAATGTATTGCGTAAAATGTAAAAAACAGACCCAGACGACAGATGTGCAGAACGCCGTGGCTAATAATGGGAGATCGATGCTCAGAGGTGTTTGCGTCGTATGCGGGAAAACAAAAACTCAATTCGTGAAGGCGTCCGCTGTTGCGCAAGGTGGGGATCTAGTTAGTTCACTGAACGCTGCCACTAGCAACATTAAATTACCTTGGGCTAAATTTCCGGGCGATTTACATTTGCCAGGCCATCAGTTTACTGGTCCCGGTACTAGACTAGATTTGCGTCTGAATCCCAACGAAACCCCCAAAGATTGGAGCAAACCTATAAACAGGGTAGATAGCGCGGCATATATTCACGACCTGGCATACAATCAACACACTGATACGGCTTCTAGGAATGTCGCCGATAGAGCAATGATAAACCAATTGAATAATATACCAAATCCAAGTCTGCGGGAACGCGTAGAGAGGGCGATAGTCAAACCCATCTTGTCAGCTAAAACAAGCCTAGGTTTAGGTTTAAAAAAAGCCTAGAATTACAGCAGGATCTGAAATGGACTAATCAATTAGCGAATGAATTACACAAACCAGTAGTGAGAAATTTTAGGACGAGGCGGGTCCGTGTTGGGGGGATTGACCAGATTTGGGCGGCTGATCTAATCGACATGCAGGCTTTCGCTAGAGATAATGATGGCATGAAATTTCTATTGACCGTCATAGATGTGTTTTCCAAGTATGGGTGGATCGTTCCATTACATGACAAGAGTGGGAAGTCTACAGCCGATGGGTTCGTGAAGATACTCGGGGGTGGTCGACAGCCAGTCAAAGTTTGGTGCGACAAAGGGAAAGAATTTTATAACAAAAATGTAAAGAATTTAGTCGAGTTGTATTCTACCGAGAACGAGGGTAAAAGTTCCATCGTAGAAAGATGGGTGCGTACGATGAAAGAGAAGATGTTCAAGTACTTCACTGCTAATTCAACTAGAAGATATATCGATGTATTAGATGAGATGGTTAGTAATTATAATGACACGAGACATTCTTCAATCAAAATGACTCCCGCGAAGGCTAGTATGAAAGTGAACGAAAAGACGGTATTTATGAATTTATACGGTGATGAGATTTCAGAGCCTATTACGCCAAAGTTTACAATCGGCGATCGAGTCAGAATAACTAGGAAGAAGAACATTTTTGACAAAGGATATATACCTAGATGGACCGAGGAGGTTTTTGTAGTATCTCAGGTTCAATATACAGATCCGCCAACTTACAAGATCACTGATTCTAATTCTGAGGAAATACAGGGGTCATTCTATGAGCAGGAGCTACAGAAAACAACTCAAGAAATATTTAGAATCGAAAAAGTGATTAGGAAACGCGGGAAGAAATGTCTCGTGAAGTGGTTGGGCTACCCAGACTCGTTCAACTCGTGGATCGAAAATGAAGACTTAGTAACATTGTGAAACGATTTTGACAAAATACGCCAGACGCCAACATTCCCTACTACTTGTGATAATTAATATCGAAACTGGTAAATCCCACCATTATTGCGTTCTATCACTTGACTGTGAGTGGCTATGGCGGGAGGGCGGTCCTATGACGTCAGACTATAACTAGATACAGTTTGACCGAGGGACCCGTCACACTTTTCGATAAAACGTGACAGGGACGTTTTTGAAATCTATTCGACTGAGGCGTGACACGAACATTTTCTACTGAATGCCGATCTGCGAAATTTTGTACAGAGCTTGACCGTCTCTCTCTCCTACCAACGACAACGACGATGATGTTGTTGATGATGATGGTGGTGGTGGTGGCGATGATGATGAAGAGATGACGACGACAAATCGGGTTGATGATGATGACTACGATGATGAAGAGACGACTATGATGATGATGATGATGATGATGACGATGGTGGTGGTGGTGGTGGCGGCGGTGGTGGCGGCGGTGGTGGCGGTGGTGATGATGTTGAAGATGACGACGACAAATCGGGTTGATGATGATGATGATGATGACTACGATGATGAAGATGACTACGATGATGATGACGATGGTGGTGGTGGTGGTGGCGGCGGTGGTGGCGGCGGTGGTGGCGGTGGTGATGATGTTGAAGATGACGACGACAAATCGGGTTGATGATGATGATGATGATGACTACGATGATGAAGATGACTACGATGATGAAGAGACGACTATGAAAAATAGCCTATGTCGTGTTTGATATCGATAACGAAAGTGAATGAAAAGACTGTGGGCCTAATAGCACATCGTCAATACTGCGGGAAATTTCCATCGCGAGAAGTTGATCCGAAAACGATTATAAACCAACGGTGTAAAATCGTTTGCGATATTGTAATCCCGTATCTACGTCGTAGTCCGCTCATGCCCTTGCGTCACACGGGGGGTGGGTTGCCATTGCGCCGACGACGAACGACGATGGTCTCGCATGGCCCTTGTTGACGATCCGGCCGTGGATTCTTGCATGGGCATTCATCGTCGTAGCATTCGCGGATGTGGGCGTCAATTTTAGCAATGAACGCCGCTTTCCACCGTCTTGTAAAATATCCATCCCGGCCGCTCGGCTCGGCGATTTTTCGTAATTCAGTAACTTTTTTCGAGTAGTCCATTTTGTATGCGCCGGAGAAAATTTTTTTTTACTTTTTTACTTTTTTACTTTTTTACTTTTTTACTTTTTTACTTTTTTACTTTTTTACTTTTTTTACTTTTTTACGACAGACGCCGAATATGAAAAAGTAAGGCTATATTGGTCAAACTGCGCAGGCACTCAATTTTTAAGGCTGTATTGGTCAAATGGACGAAAGTCAAGGCTGTACTGGTCGAATTGTCCGAAGGTCAAGGCTATACTGGTCAAATTGTCCGATGGTCAAGGCTGTACTGGTCAAATTGTCCGAAGCTCAAGGCTATACTGGTCAAATTGTCCGAGCTTGCTACATTGACCTCTACTCTTGTGCAAAGGTTGAGCCTGTTGACCTAATTATATTAGGGAAGAGTGCTCCAAGATGCTCATGCTAACGAAGATTGTACTTGTCTTCTATATGGATACCAAGAGAACTACATGTGGATCCAAAAAGTGATCTTTTTTAAACAATTGAGAGGAACATTTATTGAAGTCTTAAATCATGTCTCTAAGCAATGAAATAATAAGACATTTTGCTGAGATAGCATCTTAAAATGTCACTATTTCAGTGTGGATTTTTTAAACAATGGCAAGGACACTTTTCAATTATTAAATCACGATTATGATTATCAATTTCATCAAAGTGACAGCGTAATATGCTACCATCGCAGTGTGGCAATCAAAAAATTCGAAAAGTTCGAATAGCACATCTCCTCCTCTAAACCCCTACCCTTCTCGGCGTTGAGCGCCTCGGCGATCGTCCTTAGGGAGCGAATTTGTCCCCTAAAACCAGGACCAAGTCTTCGTTTATGAGGTAATTTTAATAACTCTCCCATAAAAAGGTCCAAAAATTTTTCCGCGCTGCCGCGCGGATTTTTACACCTTCTATGGGCACCACCACTCTTCTGATGCGTATACCAAAAATTAGCAAAAAGCTTATGCTGGTAATACCTCATAAGGGCCAGTAGGCATATACGGTACATCATACATATATATATATATATATATATATATATATAATATATATATATAAGCTCGTATCAATCGCTGTTCGCTTCATATTAGTTTGTGCAAGTTGTATTGTGCAAACAGAAAAAAATCCTAGTGTATATTGTGCGTACACAAAAAAAATCCTGGCGGCGCCGCTGTACATACATACTACACTGTATCTAAGTATAAACCCAGGGACGGGGGTAATGGCGGGGCGGTGGTAATGTCCCACTGTGGGTAATGTCGAGGGGCAATGGAGGGAGTAATGGCATGGGTTATGGGTCGGGGATATGTCCTGTTCCCATTTTGCTATAGTCGATGCAGCATGGATCTATCAATGCTGAAGCCTGGGGTCCGTTGGACCCCAGGTGTGCTAAATATGCCCTAAGTGTATTTCTCAATTTTTTCCAATTCAACCAGGGGTGCTACAGTCTCCCAACTTTTTTGTGCATGTAGAGGGATGAATTGTTGAGGAATTTGAATTATTTCAGATTTTTACTATTCATATCAAAAAAAATATTCAAGATATCGCACCTCTGGGGTCCGATGGACCCCAGGTATGCGTTATAGGGTTAAATGACAATAACTGTGTGCAAAATAAGTTAGCAGAGTTCACAAGCCAAGTCATCAGGTAGAGAAAATTGATGGCCGGAACAATGTCTTAGAAATTTCGTCTCCGTGTCAAGCAATTCGTCACATAAACCACATCCAAAAGATTTAGAAAAACAAGTATTGATGGTAATTGTTTGAGAGACTACATAGACTACGCTTGAACCCATCTAAGACAAAATTTATTAAATTTTGGTTGGGCACACGGCAGCAGCTTGCCATCTCTTTTCTCTTGCATCTGAATTTTCTAGCTTTGTCTTTGCAACCACGGTTCATGACCTCAGTGTCCAACTTGACCAAGAACTCACTTTTGCTTCTCAACTTCACCGTCTTGCCTATATAACGTGTCAAAGAGTGATCTAGATAACAGGCGCAGCTTAAGTGGGAGGCCATTCCATACCAGCGTGTTATCCAAAAAAACACTACGGCACAAAATAATTAATTAATTGCAAAAGGCTGTGCTCTGTGAATAAGGTGAAAAACATTAACTTTCTGTAACAGATGAAAACCTCTCAGTTGAGTTTTTTTATATTCGCTAGAGGACGGGATGCACTTTCACAAGATCAGGTTCACTCGTCACCTACGTGAAGCACTTTAGTCGCTCGCCATTTTGTTCGACTGACCGTTTTTGATACCAGATTATGGAAAGATTATGTTTTAATGCCAAACATGGTTAGATTATATAATTATACAATATATCATTGCGTATAAGGTAAAACTGTATTTTAGCGTATTTTATTATCTCAAAATCGGGTAAACGTGTATTTTAGTATGGTAAATTATTTTCACACTTACAATGACTCAAAAAGTTCCGTAAATTATTCCAAAGAGCTTAAATTTAACCAACTCATCGAACCACATGCTTAAAATTTTCTAAGAACACGAATATTGACAAAAAAATAGCTTTTAAAATGTCACATTTCCCATGCGAAATCGCCGCTCGAATCGCCATTGAACCGTGCAACATATGACCGGAAGTTGGGGTATGCGCCTAAACCATCGACGTGTACGTCAAAACTTCGGGCCTAAGTTCAAAATGATAAATGGAAGCTGGATGACGATATTTCTAGATCTGAAATAGAAGCTGGATTAATGAAAAAACGATTAAGTAACGGAAGCTGGATGATGGTTTTTTAATATCTGAAATAGAAGCTGGATTGACGAAAAACACGGGTGAGAAATGGAAGCTGGGTTAACAAAAATATTCTACCTTAAATTGGAGCTGGATTGATGAAAAATAATTATTATTGAAACAGAAGTTGGATTCATAAAACAACTAATGCAATTGAAAAGCTTGACTTTTACTTACTTACTTATTTATTTTTGCGTGCTGCCTTATTGCACACTTGCCGCACGCAGCTTCCGGAAAGGGTCAGAATTGAATAACAACTTCGATCGGCGGTTTATGACAAAATTATTACAATTTTTCAATCGATTTACTTCTTTTTAACAAATTCTAAGTATAATAATACATGAGTTAGGCAATAGCACGTTGGCAGAAATATTTTAAGATTGTTTTTGTGCGATTATAAGCGTGAAAATAATTTACCATACTAAAATACACTTTTACCCAAAATCGATATCATGTATTTTAGCGTATTTTATTATTTAGCGTATGTATTTACATATTTCGTTGATGCAATCGTTATAACGATTCTTATTTCTTTTGAAAAGTATATTGAAAGCTGGATTGGTGGAAACGTCTTGGTGAAATAGAAGCTGAATCGATGAGAAAACACTTGAGAAATGGAAGGTGGATTAAGGTATCTAATGGCTGACATAGCAGCTGGATGGACAAAAATAACGCCCGAGATATGGAAACGGAACTGATTAAATGATTGCCTGAGAAATAGAAGTTGGATTGATCAAAATTATTTCCCTTAAATAGAAGCGGGTTGCTGAACAGATACTTAATGAAATGAGAGCTTGGCTGATGGCAAATAATTGTTATTTAAATAGAATCGGGATTGATGAAAAAATTGTTGCTGCAACAGAAGCTGGATTTCCGACAGTGATACATGCCAAGGTAGAAGTCGGATTGATTAGAAAACGTACACAAACAATAAAATACGCTATTTATTTTGACCTAAGCGGTTTCGAATAAAATACGCTAAAATACAGTTTTACCGCGTATGAAATTGGAATAGCCAGGTCCTGTGCAATGGTAGCCTCTCTGATCTTAAACTATTTTTTATCGACTGAATGTATATGAAATTCCTTACCATTTACTACACCATAGTCGGTATTTAAAGGGTTAATTGAGAATGAAGACGGTGCTACTATTTCACTGCTGTCCTTAATTCTAATTAGATTATCGTTATGAATAGCCAAGAAAAGTGGATATTTAAATGTAATTATTTATGGTGACCGGACATTTCCCCCCCTGGACAATTCCCCCCGGACAATTCCCCCCGGACAATTCCCCCCACCCTAGGACATTTCCCCCCGTATACGTATACATACATGCATGCATGCATACATATATACATGCATATACATACATACATACATACATACATACATACATACATACATACATACATACATACATACATACATACATACAACATACATACATACATACATACATACATACATACATACACAAACATACAAACAAACATACATACAAACATACATACAAACATACATACATACAATCATACATACAAACATACATATATATATATATATATATATATAAAAAAATCGTAATCATGTATGTATGTATGTATGTATGTTTGTTTGTATGTATGTTTGTATGTATGTTTGTATGTTTGTATGCTTGTATGTATGTATGTATGTATGTATGTGTATGCACGGGAGGAATTGTCCAGGGGGGAAATGTCCTAGTCGAAATCGGGGGGGGGGGGGGGAAATCGTTTGTGTGTATGTATGTATGTATGTATGTATGTATGTATGTATGTATGTATGTAAGTATGTACATGTTTGTATGTATGTATGTTTGTATGCTTGTATGCTTGTTTGTATGTATGTATGTATGTATGTATGTTTGTATGCTTGTATGTATGTATGTATGTATGTTTGTTTGTATGTATGTTTGTTTGTATGTTTGTATGTATGTATGTTTGTATGTTTGTATGCTTGTATGTATGTATATATGTATGTGTATTAGAGTGTTCAGCTTTTCTATGGTGAAAAAATAATTTCAAATAATCACCTCGCATACCCTCTGGATTTGTGACATTTGGTGTCATGAACCACTTTTTATGGCTCTGGGACCATGTTTAGTGACCTCTCAAAGCTAGTGAAGTTTTCAAAAAATGCGATTTTTCTTAACAATTAAAAAAATCTCAAATATAATGCATTGTTTCATTTACTGCCACACAATAGGCTAGACTACAATAAGCAAACAAGACATTGTATTGTATCATGTCTATACAATTTTATACATTTATATAACGCTTCTCACAGTGCACACCAATCAGAGGCTCTCCCAGTGCATTAGACCAAGAGAGTAACAAGTGGTTTTAAGATAATGAAAAGAGGCACTTGGGCCACGGAAAAACGCGTTGAAGAAGGAAACTGGTTCCACAGTGCAGGCCATTGAGAGCAAATGCCCAAGTTTTAACAATGGTGGTCCTACAGCTCGTGGGACGAGGAGATCATGCCAGTCAAAAGAGCGTAGAGGGCGATGAGAAGTGACAGAGGTCAGCAGACGGATGAGGTCACATTATGTGCTTGGTATAGCTCGGCAAGTAAATTAGTGCCAGAAACCTTGAGTTGAGTCAGAGCAATAAGGGAAGCCAATGAAGATGGTCAAACATGAAGTGTGTTGCAGTAATGTGAAACAATACAAAGTAGACTAGTTGCGTTTATGTTTCCGATAACTGAAGGGTGAAAATCTGCGGCGTAGCAGTAGGTTATCGGTGGCGTTCAGCCACTTGGAAGACGAGCTGATGTGTGAGGGTCAAGTTGAAATTAGTTGCTAACTTTACTGCACGCCCACCAAAGTCATTAAGCCTAATAACAGAAAGTGCAGCAACGATGTTCTTGGAATGTCATTGTCCCCATCTTGTTCGTCTAATGCACATTTTGTGATCATAAGAGAGAAAATCTTGACCGACTTTGGGGTAGCAAACAGATGCATCGATTGCTGTGTCATGAATTCGGATAAAGTTTTCTCCTGAAATGTCCTGAAGGTTTTTGGATCAACAATCCTTACATCAGTTTTCATCTGTGGCTTGCCTAATGCGGAAACTGTTTCTCCTCGTCAGCTAAGACCTTGTCAGAAAAAAGTGACAGTCCTGCAAATTCTTCGCTGACATACATGTATATACCAGAGAAGCCTTTTCATTTTGTGAATGGCTGCATCTGAAGTTTTGGTCTCAATGTTATGAAATTGTTCCATGTTGTATAGCATTCATATAATTATTGTAAAGAGCATCCCAGGTGATGGGTGCAGTGAACAATGTCTCAACATACAGAGCGACATTCATCGGAAAAGATGTATCTTCAAGCACTATTAAATGCCCTTTGATATGCACAATTTAGACTGAATTGGATGCCGTCGACATCAACAATAAATATGGATTACCTCACATAAAGCTGAACTACAGCTTGGTGGTTCTGCTCTAGCCATACTTTCTAACTGTAATCCAGAGAACAGCTTTGTGTATCCTTACAAAGAGAAACAAATTTGTTACGGTCAGTGAGAGGCAACTGACGTATGAACCTGGCGAAAACTGCAATTCGAAGCCCATTGGAGACAAAGAGTAAATCAAAAACTGCATGCTGCAATTAATTCAGACCTGTGATGTCTGCAAACAAGAATAATTAATAGGCGTTTGTCAAAGACCTTTTGAACAACGCCTATTGTGCCACTGTGAACTCCTGTGTTACCACTGATTGTGTCAAATAAGCCAACCATTCTGATACCCCGTTGCTCATCTCTTAGTATTTCAGCAATTTTATTCCACATTGGAAAAGCAGTTTCAGAGCCAGGCAGTTTGGAATGTTTAGAAGCTTTTTTCAATTCCTAAGCCAGACACAACCACCACCATGCGATCAGCATTAGCACTCTCATCACATGGCAGCATCTTACTATTGAAACGAACAAGAGTTGCCTCAGAGCAGAATTCATTTATAATGCCTTGCTCAATGGAGGAGCTGGTCTTTGAGCCTCATACAGAATTTGTGCACAGAATAGGATCATTGACATTGATAGGCCTACCCACTGCCTTTTGGCCGGGAAACTTTGTGAATTGCCTGATGTGTGATGTTTTCTGTCCAAGTTACGCAATAGGCCTAAATAGCGTCATAAATCAGCATTTAATATAAATTATAGATAATGCCTAGGCCTACTAGAACAATAAATAAATAATATAAGAAAATAAAGTAAGATAAGTGTTTATGGAATAACAGTAACATGGATTGGAAAAGCTGATAAATAGCAGATAACTATTTTCTAAAGAATAACAGAATTTTTCACAAATATCGCTTTTCTTCGCACTATTTGAAGAAGTTACACCCTGTTGAGAGGTCATTTGCCATTGAGTTATGGACGTAGAATTTTGGTAGGTTAATTGTGTGCATAAATGTCACACTTTAAGACCCTATGCATGTGATTCATGCAAAATTATTTTTTTCTGAACAGTCTAATGTGTATGCACAGGGGGGAATTGTCCGGGGGGAAATTGTCCAGGGGGGAAATGTCGTACAACCCATTGCAAACTCAATTATCAGCTTATTCACTAGGCCTTCAAATTTCAGTCTGCATATCATAAATAATGGTTGAGTTTGCAATGCATGCTATTCATTATTATGTGTTCAATAATTTTATTTTACATTTTATGGATTTCATAGGTGAGATGGATCTGCAATTGGACTGAACATGCAGATGAACTTTTAGGCTAATAAGAGATGGCATGAAAATCATTCTAAGATATGAGATGACAATAATATATGTTCGTTTATTCAAATTCAATCTGACACACCGCAGAACGATACAGGTACAAGTTATGCGAAATACGGCCAGCTTCGCACGACACGCAGGTCGGCTACAACAGGCTCGGTAACTTAACACTATGGCCTAAGTGTTGGAACGCTCCTGATCGGCCAAAACCAGGAGTGGGAGGGGCTAACTTATTTTTCAACAGACCTGAGTCAAACATCACAACAGAAAGCGCCACTGGCAGCTAACAGAAAATTCAAATTAATTTTTTCCCTGAGCGAGGCTTGAACCCGGGTCGCGATAATGACTCTACGTTTATCAGCCAACGCTCTCTCCACTGAGCTACGGACCCCCTCCAATGATCTGCTTAAAAATTATCATTGTGCTGCTATTTTAAAGTTTTGAGATAAACTGCATCGTAGAGGGTTTAACTGGTAAGCACATGGCGCTGGAACTGTGACATATGATTATTACTAATTGGTTATTAAACTAGAAAATGAGAAGAGTCCTACAATTACTTACTTAGCACTTAGTCCTTCCTCGCGCTGGCAGCGCATCGGGCGACACAGCCTCTCCACGTTATCCTGTCTTCCGCAGCCATCCGAGCATCCTCCCACGTCATTTCGCCGCCTTCCAAATCCTGAGTAACCGTGCTTCGCCAGGTCTTTCTGGGTCTTCCTCGACTCCGTTTCCATCCCGTCGGCGTCCAATCCAGTATCTGCTTTAGATTTCTCTCCTCTTCTGATCTATGTACGTGACCCAACCAACGTAGACGCATCTTCTTCAGCATGTCTTCCAGTTTCTCCATAGATGTTCTCCTTCTTACTTCTTCATTTCTGATCTTGTCCCTCCAAGTGATCTTCAATATCCTTCTCAGCCAACGATGATGTGCTGCCTCCAGTTTCTTCATATTGGCTTTTGTCATAGGCCATGTCTCTGCCCCATACAGCAACGTTGTCAATACCAAAGCTCTATACAATCTTGTCTTTGTTACTATACTGAGTCCTTTGTTCCTCCATATGTTGTTCAACCTTCCAAACGTGGCATTGGCTTTTCCCATTCTGCTTCCAATCTCCTTATCACAGCTGCCATTGTTTGAAATTGCACTTCCCAGGTAGCAGAAGTGCTCCACCTCCTCCAGCACATCCTCCCCAACTTTGATGTTCTCCGTCGTTGTCCATTTTCCTATTTTCATAATCTTTGTTTTTGTGGTGTTGATCTTTAATCCGACCAGACCCGCCTCTCTCTCCACACTGTTCGTGAGTTTACTCATACCTCCCCAAGACTCCTCCAGTAGTGCTATATCGTCTGCGAAGTCTAAGTCCGCCAATAATAGTATAATAATAATAGAGTCCTACAATAATAGGCATAAATGAAATTATGTTCTATATTTTTGTTTAATATAAAATAAATTTTTAATGCTATTCGCAGGTACATGAGGATAATGAACAACGTTTTGTTAAAGCATCACATTTCTGTTGCTACATGAATGTTCATTTGAAGCATTATGCTGGATGTTTGTGTCGTTTATGAAAGTCAACTATTTCTTCAATTAAATCATATTGAGGAATAGCGTGGAGATGTGCTATTACACTAGTCTTAAAATAGCTGCACTATTTCTATATACAGTATTTTCATTGCTTTACTCAGGCGATGACATCCAGTGTCAGATGAAGCATGGATTCTTCTTGTGAACATCTGAAATGAAGTCGACATTACTGTGATGAACATTGCATGCATTGGACCAACAGTTATTGCAAAAGCTTGTACACAGACAATTACTTTGCAGTGAACAACAGTTCTAAGTCAGTTTCACAAAAGTCATATTCCACTTTGACTAGTATCTGGCGATTGAAGAAGCACACAGAGCTTAATTATTTCAGAGACTACATACTAGTAATCTAGTTGTGAAAATCTAAGATTTCTTCAATGAACCGAAGCTGGTGAAAATTGTGAAGTAATCGATTAAACGAGTAGACTGATGGCGAATGCAAGAGTTGATATGGAAGAAATTCAATACAGCTGCCAGATATGTCCGAAGATATTTAATGAAAGTAGTAATCTCAAAAAGCACATAAAAACATATACTGGAGATAAATCTTACAGGTGCCAGATTTGTCAGAAGTCATTTTCTCACAGTTGTTACCTGCAAAGGCACATGAGAATTCATACTGGTGAAAAACCATTCAGCTGCCAGCTATGTCAGAAATCATTTATTTCTGCTGATGGACTGAAAAAGCACATGAGAATTCATACTGGAGAGAAGCCATACAGTTGCCAGATATGTCAGAAATCATTCAATGTAAATAGTAACCTGAAAACGCACACGAGAATTCATACTGGAGAGAAGCCATACAGTTGCCAGATATGTCAGAAATCATTTAATAGAAATAGTCACCTGAAAAAGCACATGGGAATTCATACTGGAGAGAAACCATACAGGTGCCAGATATGTAAGAAATCATTCAATAGAAATAGTCACCTGAAAAAGCACATGGGAATTCATACTGGAGAGAAACCATACAGGTGCCAGGTATGTCAGAAATCATTTAATGGAAATAGTAACCTGAAAACGCACATAAGAATTCATACGGGAAAACAACCATACATTTGTGAGATTTGTAGTAAGAGATTCAAACAGAGTGAAGGTTTAAAGCAACATAGAAGAATTCATGCAACTGAGAAGAAACAAAGACGCAATAATATGTCTTATTCCAACAGTAAGTTTTCATCAAAGCAGCTTAAATTACATGGAAGATCTGAGCCACAGGATCTCAAAATTGGAATTGAAGTAATTGATAACCAGTCTGACCGTTTTGTCAGATTTAATACTGCTGGTTGTATTGATAAACCAGATGTTAGGTTCTCAAGCAACACATATCAGAATTCTAGGGGAATGGCGAGTCTTTTGTCGAAATATAAAGATAGTGAATACCTTTCAAGGAGTAGACTCAAATTGTCTGTGGATGCAATTTATGTGTGGTTTTCAAAATCTTTTGGATGTGGGATATGTGACGAATTGTTTGAAGCATGGAAGGAGTTTGTAAAGCATTGTTCTTGCCATGATTTGTTTCCACCTAATGACTTTGCTTTTTGCAGACTTTTTATTCAGCATGCTTAAAAGTTGAAAATAATTGTAATTCAAGTTAAAGTAAAGATGCTATCACCTGGTCACCTGGTGCCGTCAGCTACTGGAGCTCTGGCGAAAGCCCTGGTGCATCTTCTCCAGTTGATCCTCTCCCTAGTCGCCTCTCTTAATTCCTCCAGTCTCATGCCAGACTTTTCCTGTACTTCATCCAACCATTTCTTCCTTGGTCTTCCGCATCTTCTTCGTCCCTCACCGCATGCCGTCATCCGACTTTCATGGCTTTTTTACAGCTCATGTCAAGTCTTTCCTTCCATGCTTCAAACAATTCGTCACATATACCACATCCAAAAGATTTTGAAAACCACACATAAATTGCATCCACAGACAATTTGAGTCTACTCCTTGAAAGGTATTCACTATCTTTATATTTCGACAAGATGCTATAGAACTGTTTAATATGCACATGCGTGTATAGTTCTGTCGATTAGTGCCACTCTTATTTTGAAATATTTATACAGTAGGCTTTCTTATTTAGATACTTCAGAAGTACATATTTTTGAGATGTTAAACACTTTTCACCTTATTGTAAGAACTTGTTGTATTTCACCAGAAATAATAAATTTTATTCTCAGAAAGGGCTTTTCAGAAGCACTCCTAGTGCGAAGGAACCGGTGTCACGACAACTGATTCACAGACAACTGGTTCACGACCAAATGTTCGGGGCACGGACATTTCCCCATGGACATTATTCTAAGAAACGGCTGTTTCTATTGGACCGATTTAAATACAATTTGGCAGCCGAGCAGCTTCGAAAATTGCAAATATATTCCACAAATTTGGAAAATATTCTCCATTTCGAGGATTAAGTTATTGAAGTGAAACCAAAGGAAATAAATTATTCATCTAGTTACTTTACCTCATTGAGGCAAGGCCATGCGAGTACGCATGCTCGGGGCCGACGTTTCAATCGTTTGATTTATAAAGCGTTCTCTAGATCAATCAGTGTCGAACTCCAACGTGCACAGAAATGTCCAGTCGCAATTTTCTCGTCCGACTGAGTGTTGACGGTGAAACTATAGTTTAGAGTGTAGGCCTACATTTAAATAGCCGAGTAGGCCCTAGGGTCGAGTGCTGGATGCGTGGCATCACTTCGGCACTAAAGTTACACAGGGACAGTTGTGTGGCATACATGTAATAATGTGTTATTTATTGAACAATTCACTTGACGGCAACAGGTTTCAGTGTAGGCCCTACAGTTATGCAATGACAGGAACGCAAATGACAGAAGAAATAATTATCTTAGCTACTAACAGACAGGGGCTGATTAAGCAATGTGGGGCCCTGTTCGGAAAAACATTTTGCCGATATTTTTTTTAGTCATCAGTTTTCTGGGGAAATTTTCGGGAAAATCATACCATTTCATCCGCCAAAAAGTTGATGAACTTTTTTTTAGTCATATGGCGAAATTTTTGGGAAAATAGTCGTTTGGTCGAAATTTGCTAAAGAATTTTTTTTCGCACATTTGTGGGAGCCCCGTAAAGTGTGGGGCCCCTGTTCGGCCGAACATGTTGAACATGCCTTAATCCGGCCCTGCTAACAGAACTGACAGCCTACAATAGGCCTACAGGTAGTGATGCCACAGCTGTTTGTTTCGCACTAGATCTGGGGGGGTTTGGCCTTCGTCTGGGTTTTGGGTTTTTTTTCGGCAAAATCTGGGTTTATTTTGTTGAGTTGACATTTTGTATTTACAACACATGAATATTCTGTGAAATCCAATGTAAAGTGGGATGTCACGACAACTCGTCTACCGACAACTCGTCTACCGATATGCTAAATTGTAACCGTAAAACTAGAGGTTGGATGAAAGATAAAAATATTTTTAGTTGACGTAGAAGTTGGATGGATAACGGAACCATCATATAGTAGAATTGGAAGTTGGATGAGCGATGAAAAATTACTAAAACGTGGTTTGAATAATTTTACGATGCTATACGGCTTGGGATTCGGGTACCGCATTTACCCGAATTATTCAAAACACGTTTTAATAATTTTTCATCGCTCATCCGACTTCTATTTCTACTATATCACAGTTCCGTTATTCATCCAACCCATCCTAAACATTACCCCCCCTGCAAACTGTAATTTGTATCAATCATCGCATTTATTGCACTAAAAATATTAGAAAAATTATCCCACTTCTTGTTTTGGTCTGAAGATTTTCATCCGTCACCCCACTTTTGTTTGTGTCTTTGTCTTGTGTAGGAGGAGGAGGGGAGGAGGAAAAGGAGGAGAAGGGGAGAAGGAAAAGGAGGAGGAGGAGGGGAGTAGAAGCAGTCGATTAGTGGTCATGGATAAAAATCCAGCGATGTACACTGCAAAAATTTTTCTCTTGTGTCAATTCAATGTGGAAATCCCTCGTCCCATCTTGGGCAACCCTGTGACCAAGATGGGACGATTTGTAGGTCAACAACAGTTTGCTGTCCTGTCTGAGCCATACATTGTTTTCTGGCATATGATATGCCAAATAGTGGTTGAAGGATTAATTTAAAGGAAGGAAGAAGTTGCAAATATGTATTGTCATCAGCAAAGGTGATTTGGAGCAAATACTGTGAATCGTCCCGTCTTGGGGCACCCTCCCCTAGGCCAATGTCGCCCAGTGGCGGCGCCAGGATTTTTGGTTTGGGGGGGCTGAAGCCCTAAGTCCTTCGTCCCTCATAATTATTGCAAGCGCCGAAGGCGCGAAGCTGCGAGTGCCAAAGGCACGAAGCGCGTACCGACTAGGGGGTATGGGGGAGCGTCGTAAGCTCCCCAGCGGGGTCTGGGGCGGAGCCCCAGCCGCCAACGCATTTTTAGCTCTGTTGACCTCAACTGGAGGCCTTTTTAGGCTCTTTTTTGACAGCTATTTATGCACGATAAAATTATGAAAACAACGGGGTTTGGTGCGGAGCCCGAGCCACTAACGAATGTTTAGCTCTGTTGCCCTCAACTGGAGGCCTTTTTAGGCTCTTTTTTGACAGCTATTTATTCACGATAAAATCATGAAAACAACGGGGTCTGGGGCGGAGCCCCAGCCACCAACGAATTTTTAGCTCTGTTGCCCTCAACTGGAGCTCTTATAAGACTCTTTTTTACAGCTATTTATGCACGATAAAATTACGAAAACAACTGGGACTGAGGCGGAGCCCCAGCCACCAACACATCCTTCGCTCTGTTGACCTCAACTGGAGCTCTTTTAAGGCTCTTTTTGACAACTATTTATGCACGATATAATCATGAAAACAACGGGGTCTGGGGCGGAGCCCCAGCCGCCAACGAATTTTTAGCTCTGTTGCCCTCAACTGGAGCTCTTATAAGACTCTTTTTGACAGCTCTTTATGCACGATAAAATTACGAAAACAACGGGGTCTGGAGCGGAGCCCCAGCCACCAACGCATCCTTCGCTCTGTTGACCTCAACTGGAGCTCTTTTAAGGCTCTTTTTTGACAACTATTTATGCACGATATAATCATGAAAACAACGGGGTCTGGGGCGGAGCCCCAGCCACTATCGAATTTTTAGCTCTGTTGTCCCCAACTGGAGCACTTTTTAAGGCTCTTTTTTACAGCTATTTATGCACGATAAAATCATGAAAACAACGGGGTTTGGAGCGAAGCCCCAGCCGCCAACGCATTTTTAGCTCTGTTGACCTCAACTGGAGGCCTTTTTAGGCTCTTTTTTGACAGCTGTTTATGCACGATAAAATCATGAAAACAACGGGGTCTGGTGCGGAGCCCCAGCCACCAGCGCATTTTTAGCTCTGTTGACCTCAAGTGGAGCCTTTTTAAGGCTCTTTTTATGACACCTATTCATGAACGATAAAATCATGAAAAGAACGGGGTCTGGGGCAGAGCCCCAGCCACCAACGCATTTTTAGCTCTGTTGACCTCAACTGTAGCCCTTTTTAGCTCCTTTTGACAGCTCTTTATGCACAATAAAATCATGAAAACAGCGGGGTCTGGGGCAGAGCCCCAGCCACCAACGCATTTTAAGCTCTGTTGACCTCAACTGTATTATATGCGGTTATTAGGATAAGCACTCTACGCTATGATTGGGCTACACAGTTGATTTCATTACCGTTGGTCACTGTCTAGCTTTCTTATTCGAAGTTAGCAGTTGTAGAAATTTTCCTCGTTTTGTTTGGGGGGGGGGGCTGAGCCGCCGATAGGGGGGCTTAGCCCCCCTAGCCCCCAGGGCCGGATCAACCAGTATGCCATGTCTGCCATGGCGGCGGGCCCCCCCGTCGTCAGGGGCCCCCCGCGTCTGCCAAAAAATAATTTTTATTGTGCATTTTCCCATTTATTCATATTTGCTTCTAACACAGTGTGTAAATTTGCGTTCATTGGTCATTGTTTTCTTCTTAGGGCGAACAACAATTTTATTTACGTTGGCCTCTATGTTTGTGCCAGCTCTGATTTATGATTTTGTCGGTATTCCATTTGGCCTACTTTTAAAAGAGATAGGCCAGAGTTACAGACAGGCGGACAGAGAGGGAGAGATACGCCTTTTAAAAAGAGTCAGACATTAATAGGCTACATGTAGACGAACAGCTAGACAGACGGAGACAAAGATATAGTCGTAGAGATTCGGTTAAACTAGGCTACATGTAATTTGAACAGTTGAACTCTGTAATGGATCTGCAAATTCATGCACAAGGTGTATCATGTTATCTTTGGCACAGTCTTGCAAAGGAGGCAATTTATAATGATTATGTCGTAGGGGAATGCTGTTAGACTACATGGATGCGTAGATCACGGCCATCTCAATTGAGTGTGGACGCAGAGAGCTAGGGAAAAGTGAACTGTAAATTGTCACTTGTCAGTGCTTCTGAACTTCCCACCCACTTTCGTATAACTAGAACTCCGCATTAGGCCTATGGATGTTGCAGGCACTCGCTGCATGCCACGGTGACTCATTTGGCATCAGGGAGGGTCGGTCCTGAAGAGGGGAGAGGGAATTATCGCTAAAAGTTGTGCAGCCAAAGCAGAGCTATAGGCGAGGTCACCCTACGTTTGGGAAAGATATATACACTGTGTCCGAAAAAAAAGGGACCCATTTTGTAAATATGAAAATAAATAGTAAATATTCATCGATTTTTACAAGTTAAGCACCATTTTAATCCTGACATATTTGTCTAACATTGGTGAAAATATAAAAGTTCCAGTCCAAATAATGACGTCATTATGACGTCATTGGCACAAAAAGTCAAATTTAAGAGATAAATGCACAAAAACATCAAAAATTTCAATATTTTTTATGATGTAATTTATCAATAATAAATGTAAGCTTAATTTTATTTTTATATCTGAATTAATTTATGGTCAAATTGTACACCTTTGGACTCAACGTAAGCTTCAAAACGGTCGCGCTAATAGCCAACAGCAGCATCGATAACCAGCGTATCAAAATCCTCCCCAGCAGGCATTAACGATTCGCTCACAGAGTTCTTCGATGTCTCTCATCCTTGTCTTGTAGCCTACACCTTCTCCTCCATCAGTTTCCAAATCTTATTATCAGCGGGTTTTAAGCGGGCAGTCGTTTAGCGGCCAAAGATTAAGAGGAATGAAATCCAAGTCTCATTGGTCAACAGTTCAACATATTGACGAACTCAGTGAGCTGAAACACCATTTTGTTGAAATGTGTAGGCTAACATTCCCGGATATCAGGCATCAACTTTATATGGAGCAGACAATCCCTGTAATAAGCTGTATTTATTTTCACTCTTGGTTCCATTAAATGGATTTCCATTTTACCAAGAGCCAATATACCAATCGAAACCATGCATGACTGGCCGTGTAAATGAACTTTAATGCAAATGACGTCATTATGACGTCATCGTTGAGAATAAAACTTTTATATTTTCACCAATGTTAGACAAATATGTCAGGATTAAAATGGTGTTTGAATTGTAAAAATCGATGAATATTTACTATTTATTTTCATATTTACAAAATGGGTCCCTTTTTTTCCGGACACAGTGTATATCTTGCCAAACCCGTAGACCCGTATAGGGTAGGCCTATACAGGAATACTCTGCAGATCTTCAAAGAGCCGAAACTAGAGAGAATTGTGAATAGTCGAATAAGTGAGTAGACCAATGGCGAATACGAGAGTTGACGTTGGAGAAATTCAATACAGTTGCCATTTGTGTACCAAATTATTTAGTGGAAATTGTGCCCTGAAAACGCACATGAAAATCCATACTGCAGAAAAACCATACAGTTGCCAGATATGTCAGAAATCATTTTATCAGAATGGTTCTCTGAAAACACACATGAGAATCCATACTGGCGAGAAACCATACAGTTGCCAGATATGTAAGAAATCTTTTCTTTTAGATAGTCATCTGAAAACGCACATGAGAATCCATACTGGAGAGAAGCCATACAGTTGCAAGCAATGTCATAAGTCATTTAATGAAAATGGTAGCCTGAAAAGGCACATGAGAATCCATAATGGTGATAAACCATACAGTTGCTTATTTTGTAATAAATCATTTAATCAAAATGATAATCTGAAAAAGCACACGAGAATCCATACTGGAGAAAAACTATACAGTTGCCAGCTATGCCAGAAATCATTTTCAGCTGGTAGTTATCTGAAGAAACACTTGAGAACTCATACCAGTACTAGAGAAAAACCATACATTTGTGAGATTTGTAGGAAGTCATTTCATCAAAATGGTGATCTGAAAATTCACATGAGAATCCATACTGGAGAGAAACCATTCAGGTGTCAGCTATGTCAAAAATCATTTTTTCATGCTGGTAATCTAAACATGCACTTGAGAATTCACACTGCAGGCGAGAAACCATTCAATTGTCAGCTATGTCAGAAGTCATTTAACCATAGTGGTCACCTCAAAGCGCACATGATAATCCATACTGGAGACAAACCATACATTTGTGAGATTTGTAAAAAAGAATTTAACCATTGTTCCAGTTTAAAGAAACATAAAGGGACTCATGCAACTGTGAAGCAATGCAGAGACAACGGTCAGAGCAATTTTTCACCAGAACAGCTTAACCCTATAACGCACACCTGGGGTCCATCGGACCCCAGAGGTGCGATATCTTGAATATCTTTTTTGATTTGAATAGTAAAAATCTGAAATAATTCAAATTCCTCAACAATTCATCCCCCTACATGTGCAAAAAGGTTGGGAGACTTTAGCACCCCTGGTTGATTTGAAAAAAATTGAGAAAGACACCTAGGGCATATTTAGCACACCAGGAGTCCAACGGACCCCAGGCTTCAGCATTGATAGATCCATGCTGCATCGACTATAGCATAATGGGAACAGGACATACCCCCGGCCCATAACCCATGCCATTACTCCCCCCCATTGCCCCTCGACATTACCCACAGTGGGACATTACCCCCGCCCCGCCATTACCCCCGTCCCTGGGTTTATACTAAGATACAGTGTAGTATGTATGTATGTATATATGTGTGTATGTGTATGTATGAATGCATACCGGTATATTAATTGATGTATGTATTGTATATATGTGTGCATGCATTCATGCATGCATGTATGCATGCATGCATGCATGTATGTTGTATATCTATATGAATATGTGTATGTATGTATGCTTGTATGAGTATGTATGTATGTATGTATGTATGTATGCATGTACGTATGTATGTGTGCATGTATGTATGTTTACGAACATACACACATACATGTACATACAAAGATACATGCATACTTACATACATACACACATACATACAGGCACATACACTGCACATTTGTACACACAAGCATACATAGGCTTACCTACATAGTCATATCATACAATAGTGCCTGAATAGATTACGTACGTATACACATATATACACGCATAAATAAATACAAACAAAAACACGTACATACATAGTTACATACTTACGAACATACAGTATGTATACATACATACATACATACATACATACATACATACATACATACATACATACATACATACATACATACATACATACATACATACATACATACATACATACATACATACATACATACATACATACATACACAAATTCATGCATACGTACGTACGCACGTACGTACATACATACATGCATGCATACATAAATGCATACATACACAGATACATGTTTGTTTGTTTGTATGTGCACTTGTTATAGCGCCCCTTCAAGCGTTACTTAGAGGCGCTCCCGATGCAGAGCGGACACTGCATCGGAGTTCCACGCCGAAGCGCTGAGCAATTTAAGTGAAGGACTTGCCCAAGGTTCTTACGCGGGGAGGTGGATTCGAACCTCGGACCTTCCGCCTCCAAGGCAACGACGCCACCACTAGACCACCGCGCCCCACTTATATGCATGCGTAATGCATACATACATACCTACATGCACGCATACATACATACATACATACATACATACATACATACATACATACATACATACATACATACATACATACATACATACATACATACATGTACATACATACATACAACTGGCAACTCCTAATGTTTTTTGGCTGCGCCACTCGTCAAAATTATTGAGCTAGCTAGAAATTCTCGCTAGGAATTTTTTTAATGAAAATCACCATTTTTCACAAATTTTAATTTATTTTGAACACTTCCGGTTATGAAAAGACAAATTATTTAGCATGACAATGTAGCCCTACATTCCCTCTATGAAGGGGCAGAATGTTTTTTCTTCATAATAAATGACTGATAAAATATTACAGTCGTTAACCTAAGTTGGTGGTTTCCACACCCCCTCTTGGTACCTAGGGTATATCGGGTATAACTTTTGAACGGTATGGGGTATCATTACAAATCTTACCTCAAAATGTGTGTAAATGAACCCCCTGCAAGTACTTAAAATGTCACAATTTTATTCCATACGAGAAATGTTTGATGGTGAGAAAACTTAACGGGGGGATACCACCGGCCCCCCTCTTGGCAGCCCTAAAGGGTTAATTTTCGGCCTACATATTGACCCAAACATGTTCCATGAGTGCATGTGCTATGTACAACATACATTTAAGTAGTTAATTCCCAAGTTCTATCTAATTGATATAATTTCAACCCATGTAATCGGCGGGGTCCATTGGACCCCAGGTGTGCTAAATGCGTTGGCGCGGAAGGTGTGCGTCATAGGGTTTCACCAGAACAGCTTAAACTCTGTGAAATAACTCGGCCACAGGATCTTAAAATTCGAAATGAAGTAATTGCTAACCTGTCTCACCGTTTTATCAGATTTAATACTGTAAATACTATTGATAAATCGGATGAAAGTTTCTCAAGTAAATTATATCTGGATTCTGGTGCAATTGCAAGTCCTTTACGAGGAATTAAAGATGGTGAATGCCCGTCGTCTAGCAAAATCAAATCGTCTGCCGATGTAAAAGTGTCTTCAACAAAATCTTTTGTATGTGGTATTTGTGATGAATTGCTTGAAACAGAGAATCAATTTCTGGAGCATTGTTCTGGACATCAATTTTCTCCACCTGATGAATTTGCTTTTTACCTTTTTTGATCTTTAACTCATCATCGTTCACATTGAAATTAAACCTTTTGCTCGGCGTAGCGAACCAGTTGCTTATCAGACAAACTAATAATCTACATGCTAACTCTGTAATCTTAGTAGGAGTCAAGACAGGCAAATTAACTGTGGTGTTTAATCATAAAACACTAGATAGGAAAAACCTGGAGGTTTAACTATAATTGACGTGATAGTGACGCGTCATCGCGATATCATGAAAACTATGTGAACAAAGATGACGGCAACCAAGGACCAACCGAAGTGCGGGGGCGTTCAAATTACGTCGTAATGGAAGATTGAAACGTCAGACTGCGACAACGATAAAGCATTTGCTTCTCGACCTGATGCTGGAACTGATTAAATGTTTCGTTTGGAAGAGCACTATAGAAGTTTATTTTCAGAGGTCTTGATGAACGTTCTGACAGCGAGCGATGCATGTTTGACTGAGAATTGTGAGTGAAAAGTATTCTTCAGTTGGTGTCGACCTTGCAAGAGTCGAGTGCAACAAGGAACTTTGAAATCTTGGTGTGAGCAAAAAAACGGAAAATGGTATTTGATATTTCGATCATATTGAACTTGTGCATCGATTCGAAATGGACAAGTGCGGAGGTTCGCGAATCTTTTTAGATATTCATTGCTTCTATACCGTGATAACCGGACGAAGCGAATCCTGAGTAAACCGTGGATGACAAGTCCGACCGAACTACATGTAGGCCTAGGCCTAGTCAACCTGCAGTTCTACACTGTCAATCAAAATGTCAACAAATTATATCTAGGCTAAATAGCAGCAGTGCTGTGAAGTGTGAAGAAAAAAACATGTATGAAGCCCTTGCACAAGAACGAGAGTTCCTTGCAATTACTCAAGAACCACTGACATAATTATTTTGACTGTCATGAGCTATGGCATAATTTCATGTTATCGTGTTCATGGTTGATTTATCTACACGCTGTTTGATTTTGATTATACCTAAAGCAAACTTAGCCTATTACTAGTTTGTACTGCTGAACATTAGGTTTTATTACATGTAAACTAATCTTGTAGGCCTAAACATAAATCGCATTTTTTTGCGCTAAGTTACTGTGAGAAATGGAAGCTGGATGAAGGTTTTTACAGGTGAAATAGAAGCTGGATTGATGAAAAACCGCTTAAGAAATGGAAGATGGATCAAGTTTTTTTCTATGTGAAATAGAAGCTAGATGCATGTTGAAACACATGATGAAAATTGTCAATTTAGCTTCTATTTAAGCAAGAAAACCATTAGACTTTTTTCATAAACCCAGCTCCTATTTCGTAAATAAAGAACTACCATCCAGCTTCCATTTCTCAAGCGCTTTCTCATTAATCCGGCTTCTATTTCAGTGGACCAGTTGTCGGTGGACCAGTTGTCCGTGGACGAGTTTTCGTTGGACGAGTTGTCGTTGGACGAGTTTTTATGATTTCATTTTACCATCATAAAAAATGTGAAATTTATTCGGTAGAGGGCAGTATGGACTTTCCCATTAAAAAAAATCGCCATTTTGGTGACATGATTTAGTTGTTCGCCATTTTGACAGTTTTTGGAATCAGATTAGAGGAAGTTTCTAGTTTAAATGCAAACATGGCTTGATTATATTATTCTCTCAGTATAATTGAGCAAATAATCTTCATGTCTGCCAGGTTTGCATCGTTTTAGTGTAAAAATTATTTGGGGAACAGACATTGTCTTTTCCCGAATCGACTATTGCAACTCGCTAATTGTTGGCCCTACAAAATTTCGGGTTAAACCGTAGTTTAGGCTGTTTAATTATTTGGCCTAAAAGTGAGGCTGTTAAATTATTTGCATGTGTATAAATGATATACAAGTAATTTCTGGATCGCCAGGTTCAATCCAGCTTCCATTTCAACTATAAATATGCCTTTATCCAGCTTCCATTTCAGGTATAAAATGCCTTTATCCAGGTTCTACTTCTCAAGCGTTTTTCATCAATCCAGCTTCATTTTCAGCAGAATGACTACACTAACCCTAAAACTAACCCTAACCGACCCTCACGACGCCTAACCTGAGCCCTAACCGACCCTCATGCGTAAAATCCCGCTTCTATTTCGTCACTAAATATTTGTCATCGAATGTAAGAAATTGGTTGTCGGATAAAAAAGTACCGTTTTTTCGTCAATCGCGTTTTCGGTTTATATTGCTACTTCCGGTTGCGAATGTTCAGAAATTGGAATAGCGCGTTTTATGGCGCGTTACATTCATGATTTTAGGCGTTTATTAATTAAACAGCCTAAACTACGGGATATCGATAATGAAAATAATTAAACAGCCTAAACTACGGTTGTCAGCTAATTTAATCAGTGCACGCCGATTGTCGTACAGCGACGTAAGTAGGCCAGGTGCAAATTGCCGCGCGGCGTCTGCACAGGTGATTGTCTGGACAGCACGTGACGTCTAGACGAGCGTACGTTAATTGTACAAGAAGGGAGTGGAAGTGAAGAAGGAGAGTTGCGTGTTGAGAGCCGTTGAGATTGGCTGTAAGAGTTGTTGTTGAGTTGCGATAGAGTAGACTGATGAAGATAGTAGTCGTGTAGTTGTTATGATAACGCAAGTGTAGTCATTGTTGTGTTGTTGCTGATCGTTTTACTTTATATCGGATTTTGGAGTATAATAAGAAGAGTTAAACACGTCGTCGTTGTTGGTTAACAAAACAGTGAAAGACTGTAGATTCTTTAACCTAGCCATTTAGCTAATGAAACAGTTATCTAGGGATAGGCCTACGCTACCACGAACTTATACGAAGAAGCTTCCGAAGAGACTGAAGGTCACACGTAGAGAAGAAGAGGGAAAAGACTTGTGACATTTGGTGTCGTTGCGGTGAGATAACGATCCAAGTTGCAGGATAACGATCCAAGTTGCAGGAGAACGATCGTAGTTACGAACGGAGGGATTCTATTCAATCAACAGACGTTGTGGAGGAACGGACGCTGTGAATTTATCGAGGAGCCGAGCACACGGGAGAAGCAACGATACATCGAGCATCCGTACGTCAGTGAGAAACGACAACACAACGACTACAAGGTAGAAAAACTTGCTTGTCTCTTGAAGTTTGCTTAAAGAATTGAAGTCAGTCAATTGCAAACATTTGAAGAGTAGCCTACTATTTTATCGAGCATCTGTAAAGTAAAGAAGTAAGATGGAGAAACTTACGGAGCAAAAGCAAGCGGCTATTAAGAAGATGTCTTCGGAGAGACTAGTAAAATTATTAATTGAAGCAGGCGTAGACGCAGAAGAAGTTGAACAGATGTCGAGGGAAGAATTGATGAGAAATTTAGCCGAGGTTTGGGCTAAGAAAGAAGAAGAAGAAGAAGAAGGTGCTGTCGGAGGCGCTGCGGAGAAGCCAGTGGAGAAGCCTGAGGCACCGATGTCTATGGAGGCGTTGCTGCAATTCATGATAATGAAAGAGGAGCAGCGTAAACAAGAGGAGAAAGAGCGTAAACAAGAAGAAAAAGAGAAAGAAGAGCAGCGCAGACAAGAGGAGAAAGAGCGTAAACAAGAAGAAAAAGAGAAAGAAGAGCAGCGCAGACAAGAGGAGAAAGAACGTAAGCAAGAAGAGAAAGAATTGCGACAACAAGAGATAGACATGCAGAGGCAGCAGTTCCAGATACAACTAGAACAAATGAGACTCGATCGTGATGAATCAGAACGGAGACGGACGGAGTTAATGATAGAGTACGAAAAAGCAAGAAAAAGCGATGAAGAAATACGAAAGCAGCAGATTGAGGACAAAAAGACTCGCGAGGAAGAAAAAGAAAAGATGCGTTTACAAGAACTGGAGAGAGCAGAAGAAATTCGTCAGGAAGAATTTCAAGCCGGAAAAGACAATTTGGAAAAAGCAGAAAGAGAAAGAGAAGAGCAGATGCAGTTAGAACAAAAGAAACTTGCTATCAAGGAGGCTCAACTTAAAGAAATGGCCATTGAAAAAGAAGAACGCAGAAAGCAGTTAGAACTATTACAACAGAAGATAGAACAGGAAGAACTGCGGAGAATCGAAGATCAAGATCGACTGAAGAAGAGAGACGAAGATGATCGTAAGAGCCGAGAAGTGTCAGAACAGATTAGACTCAAAGAAAGTGAGACAATGGTGTCCAAGATTAAGAAGATAGGTGACGCAATGAAGCATGTGTTACCGAAGATGCCGTATGATATGATGGAAGTGCCATTATATTTTGAAACAGTTGAAAATGCATTCAATAGCTTTGCTGTGGAAAAGCAATATTGGGTGAAATTGTTGTTGCCATTGATGACCCCGAGAGCGCGAACGGTATTGAATCGATTGTCATTTGAGAATTTAGATAAATACGATGCAGTGAAAGAGCACTTGTTGAAGGAATTCAAGTTAACAGCTCGTGAGTACAGGTCCAGGTTTGCAGATGCCAAGAAGACAGCCGAAGAAACGTATACGATGTTCACGGCTAGGCTGAAGAACCTGTTGAATTATTATGTCCGAAGTAGACGAGTGGACAAAGACTACGAGAAGCTGTTTGATTTGTTAGTGGCGGATAAGCTGAAAGAATGTTTACCACCAGGTCCACTGCAGTTTGTCTTAGCAAAAGAGGGCACAGAATGCTTGGAAGCTAGTAATGTTGCAGATCTCGCAGATATACATGTAAACAATCGGATTGGTGTGATGTTCCAAGACAAACCGAAATTTGAAGCATGGGACAATAGTCCAAAGCAACCCAAGTGGAACAAGGATAGCAAAGACACCGGAAGCCAAGCCAAGAGTAATGATGCAAAGAAAGATGATTATTCTGGAAAGCAGTGGTCGCAAGATAAACAACAGTCAACGTGGGACAGACAAGCCTACAATCGAACTCCGCCGCTGGGACGCCCAACAGAAAGTAATGCATCTTACACGCCGTACAACAAGTGGGAGAACAAGGAGCAAAGAAGTTTTATCAAGAAGCGTTGCCACAATTGCAATTCTGATAAACACCTAATAAAACATTGCCAAGCACCAGGAGCGGCAAATCTGAGGAAGAACTTTAGCAGAAGTGCAGAAAATCTTCGAGTAAACCAGATACAAGTGATAAATGCACCTCCTGGTTGGGAAGAACAATGCAACCAAGAAACAGAAGTAAAGTCAGTGATGAAGTGTACGCCGCAGTTCACCGTACTGAAAGAAGCGATAAAGACTACTTCCATTGCAGAAAGTTGTCGAGAAACAAAAAGTAAAGAGGAGTGTCAACGCATAAAGAAGATATCGTTGCAGCATGTAAATGTGGAGATACGTGGGACTGATGGGCAGCCTGTGCAAGTCGAGGCGTTAATTGACTCGGGGACCAAGATACCAGTAATCAACGAGGAACTACTGAAAGGAACGACAGTAGAAGAAATCGGCAGAGTTCATTTGCAATGTGTAGCTGGAGAGCCGATTCCAGCTAAGTTGGTGAAAATCGAAGTGCGGATGAGCGGTCGTAACGAAGGAGCAGCTACAGAGGACAGGACAATAAATATCGCGCCATATTTAACTTTAGTGTGTGCCAGCATTTCAGCAGAACTGTGTAAAGAAAATCCAGAAAAGTTCCTGCTACATCCAGAGATAATTGCAGAACTGAAAGAGGTTCCACCAATCAGTATATTGCAAGGAGAGCTACAAGCGAATGTGACTACAAGAGCACAAAGTCGGAGAGCAGAAGTCGAAGACGGAGAAGATGAAACGATAAACGAAAGTTCGCAAGAAGATGACACGGAAAGCGAAGATGAACTCAGCATCCAAGATGACGAAAGAACAACATCTGAGAACAATGAAACTGAAGAAGAGATGGCTGCATGTGAACGAAATGATAGTGAAGATTCCGGAAGCGACGCTGAACTGGAGACAAGTATGAGGGACTTGTTCACAGAGAATTCGAACGATGAAAGACAGCTGGAAGATGCGAAGAAATTCGAGGAGCAGCAGAGAAATGACGAGTCACTGAAATCGTGGTGGAGGATCGCTGAAGACCAAGGATCAGAGTTTAGCGTGGTGAATGGATTGCTGTATAAGAAGCATCAAATGCTGGATCAGCTTGTGTATCAGTTGGTGTTACCGAAAGAGAGAAGAATTCAAGTAATGGAATTAGCTCACGAGTCAGTATTTGGCGGACACTTGGGAGAAGAGAAGACACGAGAGAGAATCAAGTTGTCCTTTGTCTGGCCAAAGATGCGTCGAGACGTGGTGAAATTTTGTAAGTCCTGTGAGAAGTGTCAGCTGAAGGCACGAAGTTTGGTGATGGATCGAGTGCCGATTACACCAATTCCAAGGGAAGATGTTCCATTCCGACGGATGACTATGGACGTGGTAGGCTACCGCCAAACATTGGAGTACAACCAGCAAAGTACCTGAAGAACTTAAGAGCAGACATGGAGAAAGCTTTGATATTTGCTGAGAATTGTGCAGAGGAAAAGCAAAAACAATACGCCAGTCAATACAACAAGAGGGCCAAGGATAAAGAATTCGAACCAGGAGAAAACGTCATCGTCCTGTATCCAACGTCAACCAATAAATTGATCTCACGATGGCATGGTCCATGTACAGTGCTACAAAGAAGATCCAAGTATTCGTATCTGGTGGACATGAATGAAAACGGCCGACGAATCGTCCATGCCAACAAAATGAGGAAGTTCATCGCAAGAACATTATCGTGTGGTCTCATCGTGGAAGAGGACGACGAATTCGGATCAGTGGTAGAGCTACCATTGAAAGAAGACCATGCAGAGACGACACAGAAATCGCTGCAATTGGACTATGAACAGATCGGACATCTTACGAGCGAGCAACAGAAACAGCTACTGGATGTACTGAACCGATATGCAGACAGATTTTCGGACAAACCTGGATTATGTACATTGGTAGAACACGAAGTGGTGCTGAGACCAGACTTTCGAGAGAAGGAGTTCACGGCTTATCGAATACCGTTGATATACCGCGCAGAAGTGGACAAACAAATACAAGAGATGCTGAAAGCAAACATCATTCAGCCGTCGTCGAGCAGAATGGCAAGTCCGCTGGTCATCGTCAAGAAGAAGGACGGATCCTTGAGACTCGCGTGCGACTACAGGTACGTGAATTCATATACTGAAAATTGTCGATACCCCATGCCGATCGTCAACGATGTGCTGAGCAAAGTCGGGAAATCCAAGTTTATTTCCGTCTTGGACTGTCGCAGTGCTTACTGGACTTGTCCGGTGAAGAAATCTGACCAATGGAAAACCGCATTCGTTACCCATAATGGACTGTACGAATTTACACGTGTCCCTTTTGGAATGATTAACTCTGGACGGACTTTTGTAAAAGCCATAAACATGATTTTGCAACCGATTTATGCATTTACTGAACCCTATGTTGATGACATTGCAGTCCATTCTGATGATTGGAACATTCATTTGAAACATTTAGAATTGTTTTTGAAACAAATAAGACTGCATAATGTAACTTTGAACTTGAAGAAATGTGTGTTTGGTAAGAGTGAGGTGAAATTCATCGGTCACCTCATTGGTTCAGGGAAGAAGATGATGAATCCAGATAGGATTGACAGTTTGATTAATTTAAAAAACCCTGAAACGAAGAAGCAAGTGAAGCAAATGTTAGGATTCTTTGGTTTCTACAGACAATTTATTTGTAATTTTGCTGAGATTGCTAAACCATTGACAGATTTAACTAGCAAGCAGACACCTGAGAACATTATTTGGACTCAGGACCACCAGAAATCTTTTGATTCTCTTAAAGAAATTGTTTTATCGAATGTTATTCTGTACATGTTCGAGGTTGGCAAACCATTTAATTTGTACTGTGATAGCAGTGATTTTGCTGTGGGGGCTGTGCTGTCACAAGTGGACGATGAGGGGATAGAACGTCCCGTTTCATTTATCAGCCAGAAGCTGACAGATACCCAGAGGAGATGGGCGACGATTGAGAAGGAAGCCTATGCAATCATATGGGCTTTAAACAAATTGAAAGAAATCATTATTGGTTCCAAGATTAATGTGTTCACTGATCATAATCCTTTAGTTTATTTGACTGAGTCAATGTCGAAGTCTGCTAAGTTAGTCAGATGGTCTTTATCATTGCAAAATTTTGACATTCTGTTGAACTATAAGAAAGGAAAGTTGAATGTAGTAGCAGACTGCTTATCGAGATTGTAGTATAAGGTATTTTGTGATTGCATTTAGTATAAGAATTGTTTGTATTTAGTTTAAGCATTATACGTTCGCTAATTTTTAAGATTAATTAGCTCTCTTCAAAAGAAAGGAAGGAGGTAATGTCAGCTAATTTAATCAGTGCACGCCGATTGTCGTACAGCGACGTAAGTAGGCCAGGTGCAAATTGCCGCGCGGCGTCTGCACAGGTGATTGTCTGGACAGCACGTGACGTCTAGACGAGCGTACGTTAATTGTACAAGAAGGGAGTGGAAGTGAAGAAGGAGAGTTGCGTGTTGAGAGCCGTTGAGATTGGCTGTAAGAGTTGTTGTTGAGTTGCGATAGAGTAGACTGATGAAGATAGTAGTCGTGTAGTTGTTATGATAACGCAAGTGTAGTCATTGTTGTGTTGTTGCTGATCGTTTTACTTTATATCGGATTTTGGAGTATAATAAGAAGAGTTAAACACGTCGTCGTTGTTGGTTAACAAAACAGTGAAAGACTGTAGATTCTTTAACCTAGCCATTTAGCTAATGAAACAGTTATCTAGGGATAGGCCTACGCTACCACGAACTTATACGAAGAAGCTTCCGAAGAGACTGAAGGTCACACGTAGAGAAGAAGAGGGAAAAGACTTGTGACAACGGTTTAACCAAATTTCGTATCTCCCCTATTCAGTCTGTTCTAAACTTTGCGGCCAGACTAATAGTCCGACTTCCTCGCTATTCACACATCTCTGCTTTTATGTTTGACCATCTTCATTGGCTTCCCCTCACTGCTCAGATACAACTCAAAGTTCTGACATTAATTTGCCGGTGTAAAGGTTTCAAATTACCCCCTCCTAAACTGTACCCCCCGGTAACTTGAAACCGGTTTCAGATTACCCCCCGGAAACTAGATTTGCATCAATCACCGCATTTATTGCACTAAAAACTCAGAAAAATCATCCCACTTCTTGTTTTGATCAAAAAAAATAATAGCCTCGAAGCCATTTTCTCCATGTAAACTTAAGCGGCGATTAGTATTTTAGTTACAGATGAAAATATTGATAACAAACCACGAAGTGGGATGACGGATGAAAATCTTCAGACCAAAACAAGAAGTGGGATGATTTTTCTGATATTTTAGTGCAATAAATGCGATGATTGATTCAAATTACAGTTTTGAGGGGGGTAATGTTTAGGAGGGGGTAATCTGAAACCTTTACACCGGTGTAAAGGTAATCTGAAACCGGTTTCAAGTTACCGGGGGGTAATGTTTAGGAGGGGGTAATTTGAAACCTTTACACCGGCATTGTGGAACCAGCTTCCTCATTCAACACGTTCCTCCATATTAACTGGTGGGCCAAATGCCTCTTTTCGGTGTCTCAAGACTATTTTTTCTCTCTTGGTCCAACGTACTGGGAGCGCCTCTGATTGGTGTGCACTGTGAGAGGCGCTTTATAAATTTATAGATACAATACAATACAATTGATCCGCTCCAGTGTAAAGGTTTCAAATTACCCCTCCTTAAAATTACCCACCAGTCACTTGAAACTGGGGTAAACACGAATATGGCCGTTAACGAATGCAATAAAATATAGCGCGACCTATGGACGACAGTAGAGGTCAATGTAGCAAGCTCGGACAATTTGACCAGTACAGCCTTGATCTTCGGACAATTTGACCAGTACAGCCTTGACCTCCGGACAATTCGATCAGTACAGCCTTGACTTTCGTCCATTTGACCAATACAGCCTTAAAAATTGAGTGCCCGCGCAGTTTGACCAATATAGCCTTACTTTTTCAAATTCGGCGTCTGTCGTAAAAAAAAATTTCTCTGGCGTAAAAAATTTTTCTCCGGCGCATACAAAATGGACTACTCGAAAAAAGTTACTGAATTACGAAAAATCGCCGAGCCGAGCGGCCGGGATGGATATTTTACAAGACGGTGGAAAGCGGCGTTCTATGCTAAAATTGACGCCCACATCCGCGAATGCTACGACGATGAATGCCCATGCAAGAATCCACGGCCGGATCGTCAACAAGGGCCACGCGAGACCATCGTCGTTCGTCGTCGGCGCAATGGCAACTCACCCCCGCGTGATGCAAGGGCATGAGCGGACTACGACGTGGATATGGGATTACAATATCGCAAACGATTTTACACCGTTGGTTTATAATCGTCTTTGGATCAATCGAATTATTGCAGCTATAGTAGAGGTTCAGTTTTTAGGAACACCGCGTAAAAAGTGTGACATGCTACAAATTTAATTCGTTGGAACGTTTTTGATTCGACTTCTCGTGATGGAAATTTCCCGCAGTATTGACGATGCGCTATTAGGCCCACAGTCTTTTCATTCACTTTCGTTATCGATATCAAACACGACATAGGCTATTTTTCATAGTCGTCTCTTCATCATCGTAGTCATCATCGTCATCGTAGTCATCTTCATCATCATCATCAACCCGATTTGTCGTCGTCATCTTCAACATCATCACCGCCACCACCACCACCACCATCGTCATCATCATCATCATCATCATCATAGTCGTCTCTTCATCATCGTAGTCATCATCATCAACCCGATTTGTCGTCGTCATCTCTTCATCATCGTCGCCACCACCACCACCATCATCATCAACAACATCATCGTCGTTGTCGTTGGTAGGAGAGAGAGACGGTCAAGCTCTGTACAAAATTTCGCAGATCGGCATTCAGTAGAAAATGTTCGTGTCACGCCTCAGTCGAATAGATTTCAAAAACGTCCCTGTCACGTTTTATCGAAAAGTGTGACGGGTCCCTCGGTCACACTGTATCTAGTTATAGTCTGACGTCATAGGACCGCCCTCCCGCCATAGCCACTCACAGTCAAGTGATAGAACGCAATAATGGTGGGATTTACCAGTTTCGATATTAATTATCACAAGTAGTAGGGAATGTTGGCGTCTGGCGTATTTTGTCAAAATCGTTTCACAATGTTACTAAGTCTTCATTTTCGATCCACGAGTTGAACGAGTCTGGGTAGCCCAACCACTTCACGAGACATTTCTTCCCGCGTTTCCTAATCACTTTTTCGATTCTAAATATTTCTTGAGTTGTTTTCTGTAGCTCCTGCTCATAGAATGACCCCTGTATTTCCTCAGAATTAGAATCAGTGATCTTGTAAGTTGGCGGATCTGTGTATTGAACCTGAGATACTACAAAAACCTCCTCCACCCATCTAGTCGTATAACCCTTCTCAAAAATATTCTTCTTTCTAGTTATTCTGACTCGATCGCCGATTGAAAACTTTGGCGTAATAGGCTCTGAAATCTCATCGCCGTATAAATTCAAAAATACAGTCTTTTCGTTCACTTTCATACTAGCCTTCGCGGGGGTCATTTTGATCGAAGAATGTCTCGTTTCATTATAATTACTAACCATTTCATCTAATACATCGATATATCTTCTAGTTGAATTAGCCGTAAAGTATTTGAACATCTTCTCTTTCATCGTACGCACCCATCTTTCTACGATACAACTTTTGCCCTCGTTCTCGGTAGAATACAACTCGACTAAATTCTTCACATTTTTATTATAAAATTCTTTCCCTTTGTCGCACCAAACTTTGACTGGCTGTCGACCACCCCCGAGTATCTTCACGAACCCATCGGCTGTAGACTTCCCACTCTTGTCATGTAATGGAACGATCCACCCATACTTGGAAAACACATCTATGACGGTCAATAGAAATTTCATGCCATCATTATCTCTAGCGAAAGCCTGCATGTCGATTAGATCAGCCGCCCAAATCTGGTCAATCCCCCCAACACGGACCCGCCTCGTCCTAAAATTTCTCACTACTGGTTTGTGTAATTCATTCGCTAATTGATTAGTCCATTTCAGGTCCTGCTGTAATTCTAGGCTTTTTTTAAACCCAAACCTAGGCTTGTTTTAGCTGACAAGATGGGTTTGACTATCGCCCTCTCTACGCGTTCCCGCAGACTTGGATTTGGTATATTATTCAATTGGTTTATCATTGCTCTATCGGCGACATTCCTAGAAGCCGTATCAGTGTGTTGATTGTATGCCAGGTCGTGAATATATGCCGCGCTATCTACCCTGTTTATAGGTTTGCTCCAATCTTTGGGGGTTTCGTTGGGATTCAGACGCAAATCTAGTCTAGTACCGGGACCAGTAAACTGATGGCCTGGCAAATGTAACTCGCCCGGAAATTTAGCCCAAGGTAATTTAATGTTGCTGGTGGCAGCGTTCAATGAACCTACTAGATCTCCGCCTTGCACAATAGCAAACGCCTTCACGAATTGAGTTTTTGTTTTCCCGCATACGACGCAAACACCTCTGAGCATCGATCTCCCATTATTAGCCACGGCGTTCTGCACATCTCTCGTCTGGGTCTGTTGTTTACATTTTACGCAATACATTTCGTTTTTTAATAATATATATTTTTAAAAATGGAGATTAGAGATATGAGTTGGGGCACAGCGCTCTCGAAAAGATTCAATAATCCGTTGTTACCCAAAAGCATACGTGGTTTGATAGTTGGGAAATCGGCGTGTGGAAAAACAACGCTTCTTCTCAATCTTTTACTCAGGCCAGACTGGTTGGATTATAATAACTTGCAGGTATTCGGCACTTCTCTGTTTCAGCCGGAATATCGTATTATTAAAAAAGCATACGAAGAAAAATTACCGAAAGAAGCGATCGTTTGGCTGTTCGAGCACCGAGATGAAATCGTGGGACTAAATGCGTCGCCAGACCTTGTAATGGAAGAACTAGCAAAAAACTCGGAAGCTAAATCCGATATAATTGCCAAGTTCTTTGAGAGCGCCGACGATGTACCAGACCCGAGAGATCTGAGCGCTGAAAAGAAGAACCTGATGATTTTTGATGATCTTCAATTGGAAAAACAAAACAAATGTGAAACGTATTACAATCGGGGGAGGCATAGTAATGTAGATTGTTTTTACCTCGCCCAGAATTATTTCAAATTACCGCGCCAAACAATCAGAGAAAATGCGAACTTTATTTGCCTGTTCAAACAAGACCTGAAAAATTGTAATCATATTTACAACGATCATGTGAGTACAGACATGTCGAAAGATGAATTTAGAAAACTATGCAAAACAGTATGGGAACAACCTCATGGATTCGTGGTTTTAGACCTGACTAGCGACAAGTACAATGGTAAATACCGAAGCGGACTCGACGAATTTTATATAATCGAGGATCCGCCATTGTAAAATTGTATTGTATAGTAAAAATGGAATCATCGCTTCTCAAACAGATATCGGAAAACACGGAAAAGACGGCCTGCAACACGGAACCAAAAACATCATTTTCCATTTTTCTCAGCGAAAAGAGCACGCGAATCAGAACGAAGTTTAATCCACTACTCGAACTGGAGAAGAATAAGAAATATGAAATGGCCTTAGTTGCCCTCGAGACGTACTATTCTTTTCCGAATATCGACGCGACAAACAACGGCTTCAGGTATTCGCCGAATTCCAGCACAGATTGGGTAAACATTGAAGTTCCAGAGGGTTGCTATGAAATAACGGATATCAACGAATATATACAGAGGGTCATGAAGGGGAATGGACATTACGACGGAGTAAATGGAAATTACTGTATCTCAATAGCGCCAAACACCAATACTCTGAGGTCTGTGGTGAATATAGAAGCAGATTATATGGTTGACTTTACGCCAAAGAATTCGATTGGAAAGGTTCTAGGTTTCAACAGATGGATCTATTCGGGCGGATACAACGAATCGGAGGACTTGGTAAATATAATGAGTGTAAGCAGCCTGAGAGTGACCAACGACATTATCGGGTCTTCGTACACTAACGGAACATCGGAAAACGTGATATATTATTTTTTCCCAAACGTAGGCCCCGGTTACAAGATTATCGAAGTGCCGCATAATTTGATATATCTCCCGATTTTGCTGTCTACAATTTCAACGATGGAAACGAGGCTCACAGACCAACACGGGAACCTACTAAATCTTCGAGGTGAAGAATTGGCGATTCGATTTCACATCAGGGAAGTTTGAAAGTTTTTGTAATTTATTAATAAAATGAATCGTTACATGGGCGTAAAAGTTAATATTTCAGAAGCGCAACAAGACAAAATTAAAAGATCACTTCAAGCGGGGAGCGGCGTGAGTATCAAACTATCGCACGATGATTTGAATGGCGAACACGTTTTGGCTCTCACCCAGGCGCAAATCAATAAAATGGCAGCAGCCTACCAAAAAGGAACTGGTATGATTATTAAAATGAGTAAAACGCAATTGGAGAACAACAAGAAAGTCGAAGGTGGATTCATAGCAGTGTTATTTGTATTAACTGAAACTGTAACTGAAATAGCAGAATAACTGAAAAATCTTTGTAAGTTAACTATAACTGAAACTGAAAAATAAAAAAATAGATAACTATAACTGAAACTGTAACTGGAAAACAATAACTGTATAACTGAAGAATCAAAAGGAGTTAACTTGAAAATAAAACAATTGCTTTTTTCTTACTTACTTATTGAACGGAAATTCTACTCTACTACACGTTAAGTTCTCTATGTTCATTTCACTTCCAGTTCCTATCCCTTTCCTATTCCTTTCCTGCTCAGGCTTCGGCGGTAATCTGTTAAACAATCAGCCACCGCCATTGAAGCGCTTCAAGCTCATATCGCAGGATAACCGGACCAGAAGCTCCTTGAGTTCAGCATTAAGGACGTCCGGTATCGATGGGGAGCTTGATCGATACTTGGCGGAAGCAACAATCTTCAACGGTGACCTAGATAATGGACTGTCCTTCTGGGTGGATCGACAGAGCTCCTATCCATCTCTGGCCCTGATTGCAGAAGACTTTGTATCTGCGCCTGCTTCACAAGCATTCGTTGAGCGCGTCTTCTCAGTTTGTGGGGACTTGTGTGCAAGAAAGCGAAACAGATTAAGTGTAAACCTGGAACGTCGTGTGTTCCTTAAAGTCAACCGACAATAGGCCTATGTAAAATCAAATTGATCTCCTATTCAACTTTCTGGGAACTTTGCGCAATATGTGTGACTGTTATCAGTGTTTTAGTAGTTGTGACGTTTGAAAATACACATAACTGTAACTGAAACTGTAACTGAAAAATAAAAAATAACTGTAACTGAAACTGAAAAATATCATGGCAGTTAACTGTAACTAAAACTGTAACTGAAAAATAAAAAAATTGCTAACTGTAACTGAAACTGTAACTGAAAAACCATAACTGAAATAACACTGATTCATAGGCGCTATACTTCCGTTTCTAGCGACGGCGGGACGGTTCCTTCTTGGTAGCGTACTGCCTAGTTTAGCACAGGGCGCATTAGGTGGGTTAGGTGCTGCGTCTGGATCGAAACTTGTCGATAAAATCAGCGGTTCGGGTGTAATGTATGTCAAGAAAGGTGACATAGCGTGCAAAATAAGAGCGGTCGGATCCGGTTTGTACTTGTCTCCGTGGCAAAAAGGCGCATCGATAATGGGATCCGGGCTTTACATGAAAACAGGATCGGGCTATGTGAGTGGCGAAGGACTTTTGCTCGGCCCCAACTCGCCGTTTCGAAACATTCCGATTCTCGGCATGATATTATAAATTATCATATGTAAAATGTCGAGACCAATACACAAATTTGGAACTAAACCAACTAGACCGGTAGAGGTTAGAACGCAGCCCGTTTCAGTCTTTTGGAAGATTACGAGCGGTGTTACTCGCACCCCAGTAAGACAACTAGGTGGTCTGCGATGGGAGATTTTTGCGCAAAATGATATTACGATACAACCAAAGGCGACAAATACGCTAAGGCTTGGACTGGGTGTAGAAATGGCGGCAGGTCTTTGTCTCGTTTCCCTCAGACAGAGTATCAAAGAACGACGATGCAGCCTACTAGATGGAGTGATTTCAGAAGATGTGATTGATGATATCATAGTTTCCATTCAAAACAACTCCGATTCGGCGGTAACGATAAACGAAGGAGATTCGCTATGCTGCGTAAACTATCAACGGTAAAAAAATATATATTGCTAATAAATAAAAGAATGGAATACGAAGGCATCAAACTCTATCCAAACCTAACAAATATAACACCCTCCGCGCCGGAAGGTGAAATACAAATAGCCGCGGGGTCTGCACAAACGTATCGACTTCAGAAGATTAGCGAAATCAAAAAGGAGATCGAGCAAGAACGCGACAAAAGAGCAGCGTTGAGTAAAAAGTACCATAGAAGTGTGAGCGTAATCGGCGTAGTAGACAGCTTCCTCATGGTGGTCACGATGGGGCTCGGAATTTCGGGAATCGGCGTACTAGCTACCATAATTGCGGCTCCCATCGCTATTGCTATGGAAGGGACAGCGCTAGGTGCGTGGCTATTGAGTATAATTGGCAGCCGAATCTGTAAAAAGCTCGCCCTCAAGGCGGAGAAGCACGAAAAGATCAAAACGCTAGCTGATGCGAAGCTCAACACGATCAGCGACCATATTTCAAAAGCACTCGTGGATGATCACATTTCAGATGAGGAATATTCTCTGATTCTAAGCGAGATTGAAAAATTCAATGGCATGAAAGAAGAAATCAAAAGTAAGTCGAAAGTTGCGGCGGCCGCGATGGACGAGGAAACGAAACAATCTCTCATCGACCGAGGAAGAGAAGAAGTCAGGCAGTCCTTTCAAAGCATGTTTGAGAAAAATACCGAATCTGTGAGAAAGACGACTAACGTGAACATGTATGAAATCATGTAGACTTGCAGAGTTTTGTAGACCTATGTAGACCTATGTCGCTATGTCTGAAAATACGTCTAACTTGTGTTTTTACACATGTCGAAAAACATGTAGAAAAACACGCCGGAAAACATGTCGAAAAACACGCCGGAAAACATGTCGAAAAACATTAAATTTTTTATTAAAAATGTCGTTTCTAAAGATAGATGACCCGACGAAAAGAAATTTCATAGTCGAAGAGTTTCTGAAATCCAAGAAGAATATTCAACAAAACTTTTTATCGGAGAGATTGGGAGATTCAGGACTGCAACAAGAACTAACCAAGCTGTACAAGCCTATCGTCGATTCGCAATCCGCAATTTCCAAAGAGCAAAATGTCTTACTATCCGCCATCAAAGAAAACTCGATAGCTACTACAAACGCACTACAGACGCTACCCGCTTCGTTGAAGATTCAATTTCCTCAGTATCCCTCGATAGAAGCGTATAGCGACGATCCGACTGAGGATATTAGAACTTTAGAATTAGGTGATGTAGCCACCAAGTACCTTCATCAATACGCCTCCGATAGAAAAATCGTAGACACGACGTTCGGAATACGATCAAAAAATAGTCAATTCTACATCGGCGACACTCCGATTTTTATTCAAGGAGACGATGTGACGGTTGGAAATAAGACGTACAGCGGAACTCCGGGGCTTTGGGAGTTGTTGACGATGAAACAGCCGAACACGTCGATATACGATAATAATGATAGAGACGATTACGCTGAGATTCTACTCGCGTCGGATGCTATCAGACAGCCAAAAAATCCCAACAAACCGAAAGCATCTTCGAGCGTCAAATATAGAGAAATTATCAAGCCGATATGGGAAAAGAGGACTCGTAATGCGGTGGGCAAAGGCGTGGGCGGTGTAATTGTTATTTCCGAAGATCCAAACGTGTTAGCGAAACAGCTAGAACTACGATTTCAAAGCTTCAAAGCAGGTAATACCGGCGTGAGAAACGAGATCGTGGCGATGTGCGACGCGTTATTGAGGCAGGAAGTGCTGAGTAAAGATGCTTACAAAAATATAATGATGACATTGTAAAATGCAGAAAAAATGCAAGTCATTAATAGAAGGAGGTATAGAAAACAATACGTTATCGGAGGATCGGGAATATTCGATACAATTTCGGGATTTTTCAAACGACTAGTAACGTCGAACGCCGCCAAACAATTAGCAACGACCGCTCTCAGCGCGAGTAAAGACGTGGCGAAAGAAATTGGGAAAAAGGCCATCGATGTTGGGAAAACAACCGCAATCGACGCTGGTAAACGATTAGTAGACAAAGCAGTGGCCAAACTGTTTACTCCTGCCCCTACTCCTACTCCCACCTCCAAGAAAATTACGCCAGAAACTATACAAATTTTAGAGCGGCTGAGCGGCGTCGGGTCGAGCCCAAATATCTCGAATATCCCGAATATTAATAATCTGATGATGGGGGATGGTCTGAAGAAGAACGGCGCCATGTCGATACAAGATTTAGTACGCTCGCTAAACGGCGCCGGAATGAAGGTCGCGTAAAAAATATATTATCGCGTAGTAAAAAGTAGTAAAAATGCAATCATCTGATATTCTGAGATTTACCGAACAACCATTGAGCGATGAAAGCGTCGAACGTTACGAATGGTACGAGTATGAGCCGATATCGGGGGCGAATCTAAACACCTCCGGCGAGATTAGAATAAACATCGAACTTCAAGATTTATTTTGTCATCCGGCAGAATCTTACCTGCTGTTCGAGGGTAGATTGACGAAGGCGACCGGCCCCAACCCCTTCTACGTCAATGCCGATGAAGCAACCCTTACGAATAATGGGCTCATGCATCTTTTCAGTCAAATTTCGTATTCACTGTCGAATCAGGAAATTGAATCGTTATTTCACCCGGGTCAAGCAACGACGATGCTCGGATTACTCAAATACCCGAATGATTTTCAACTAGCTCAAGGTCTGAATCAGTTGTGGTACAAGGACAGCGGTGCGACGGCTGCTATCGCGGATAATCAGGGTTTCGCCGTGAGACAGTCGTATATAATTCAAAAACCAAATGCCAAAGGTACTTTCAGCTTTGTAGTTCCATTGAAGCATATTTTCGGATTTTGCGATGATTACGACAAGGTTGTTTTTGGTGTGAAACATACGCTAACTCTGGTTCGTAAAGCCGATGATGACGCAATTTTTAGACTCGCCGCCGCGGGTGCAGGGAAAGTTAGGCTGGATAAAATCTCATGGTTCATGCCTCACGTTATTCCCGCGGATATGGAGAAGATGCAATTGTACAAAACGATCGAATCGAAAGCGTCGCTGCCAGTTGCGTACAGAGCCCGTCAATGCGATACCACCTCCGTCGCACAGTCGACTAATTTTAGCTGGAGACTTAGCGTCAAGACATTACCTGAGAAGCCTAGGTACATCATCTTGGGTTTTCAAACCGACAAAAGCGGCGATCAAGAACACAATCCATCCGTTTTCAATCATTGCGATCTGAAGAACATGTTCGTGATGATGAACCAGGACCGATACCCAGTTGTCGACTACAACCTATCATTTCCGAATCAACAATTCTCGCGGGCGTACCGAGCAGCAGCCGCGTTCAGTGAAAAATACTATGGAATGGACGAACTAATGACGCAATGCAATATCACACCCTCGGACTTCAAAGATCTGTTTCCGATTATGGTGTTTGACGTGAGCAGGCAGTCCGAGCGTCTGAAGTCATCGGTGGTCGATATCCAGATCAAAGGCACGTTTAATACGGCGCCGCTGGCTAATACGGAAGCGTACGCAGTGGTGATTTCAGACAAGTTACTGAGGTTTCAATCGGATGGACAGAAAATGAGTGTGGTATATTGAAGTTCATGATAGAATGGTCGATGAAGAATAATGAGACTTACAGATACCTATCGTGCGTATATGAACGATAGGTATCTACGCTTACCTAGTACAAAAACTCGACCTGCAATCCGCCTCCGCCCATGAGAAGAAGGCGGCCGGCCGTTGGACTGTTTCCGGACATGACGGAATATACCTTCATACCGAGCGTATCGTTGACGTTTAAAAATACGGCGACGGTTGGTAATACGAGCGATATTCTGCTGCCAGCCGTTGATCCGCCCACCTTGTATCCAAAAAGTTCGTTACTATATAACTCGTCTTGGACATACGCAATTCCGATTATTTTTTCGCCTGGACTATCATTTCCTATCAAGAAATTCGCGAATCCGCCAAGTCGATATACACCCGTACGAGGAATAGTTATTACGCCCAAGGACGTCGTATACGCCGAATCCGTATTGATAGCAACGACCGTTAATTGATGGTGCATTACATGTGCGCCTGAGAATGCACCACCATGCGTTGCATATGTGCCTGAGAATGCGCCACCACTTAGGATTGTGGTTGCTCCCTCTTCATCCTCTTTCAACACACAAATAGCCGGTCCGGTTGTAGGCCTCCAATTCGCGGATAATGCCGGCGCCGCCGTTATAGCTCCAGCCGTTCCTTCGAACCTATATATAATACCGCTCGTCGTATTTCTCACTAGATTACCCGGAGATACCCTCATACCCGAAACGTAATCTCTCGTAGCGATATCCGCCGTTTTATCAACGACTAGGGCAGTAGCTTGAGCAAAACTAATAGCTTCACCCCCGTTACCCGTAAAAGGGTAATCAGTCGATAACCCTACGAGATGATGACCGTTCATATCTATATCTCCGACAACGTCGTTGCCTCCATCTAGCCTTAGAAAAGTACTGTTTATCTGAGATAGCGTAACGCCTCCGGCAATTACTCTCTGCGTAGATCCTGAATCTGTATGTCCAAATTTATCAACAGGCATTTTGAATATAATAATTTTTATTAATTCAGGGCCGTAAGAATACCGCCGAAAAGTCCCTACACAAAATGTTCGTAGCGATGGATGAAAAAGCGTGTATGTTGACGTAATCGAACTCGTCTAGAAAAACTATGTTACTACCGATTGAATGGTTGTGCGAACCTTTCGTGCTCCCTCCGCCCGCAATTTGCATGTACGACGCTCCATTTTTATACAGGTGGACGGTACCATACGCGTTATTACTATTGTTACAAAATTCTATGTACACCGAAACGATATAGTACCCGGCTTTACTGGGAAAGAAAGAAGTCGTTCCGATACCCTGTTCAATACCGTGTTTTGCGGTACCGCATCTTATTACGTCAAAAGTAACTGCAGTGTGAGATCTAGCGAGTATAGCCTGTTGAGTTGAACTGTAAGCGCTAACCGCGGGTCCTACTACCGCCGCCACTTTCGAAGTAAGTTGTTCATCGACGTATTTCTTATTCGTCAAATGATTATTGTCGGTCGGGACGTCGTCGTGATTCTGCAGTAAATCTATTACTTGCCCCCGACTCACAGCCTCATCTATTCCCGCTTCCGGAGTATTCGCTGTATTCGCTGTAGGCAGACCTCTAATAGTATGGCCACTCATATTTAGATCTCCAGTCGCTGGGTTTGCTCCATCTAGCCTTAGAAAGGTACTGTTTACTTGACTTTCAGTAACTCCTCCGGCAATTACTCTCTGCGTAGATCCTGAATCTGTATGTCCAAATTTATCAACAGGCATTTTTTACATCTGAATATAATTTTAATGCAGGCTGTTTATAACTTCTTGAAAAGTCACTCCATCTCTGCATGTTTTTTCCAGGACGTACAGACACAAATGGCCGCAAAACACTTCGTTGTCGGGCTGTATTCGTTCGCTATTGTAGTACACGGGACTCTGCAAATACTCTAGCAGTTCTGTAGGAGGGGGCAGACCATAGCTGTCGAAATATATTTTATCCTTGCCGTTCTTCAAAAAAGCGACCCAGTGCGAGCCAGTTCCATTAGAATCGTCTAGATTCAATATCCCGCATTCAGTCCGTCCAGGTTTCTTCGGCAGCTCGTCTCTGAGAAATACTCCCCGGAAATTAGGAATATTGAGCTTTTTCGCGGCATCTAGTAGTTCAAAATTCGTCAACGGATGATTCGGGAGGACTACGCCTTCGACATTTATATTTTTCACAGTTGTATAGCTCATTTTAATATTTCATCTAGATGTTTCACAAACTAATGAGCTTTTGAGCTTCTACGCAGGCGAGATAATATTTATGTCTGCATTTTTTGCATTCATTCGCTTTTCCATCTTTTTGAAATCGATTGTTGACGTATTCCGATATGTTCTGATTTACCTTACACCGGCTGCAAACTTTTGTGTCTTTTGTCTCCCTAATTTCCTGTCTTGCGTATTTGTGCGCAAGCTCTTTAACTTTGGCATTTTTACAAATTTTACAGCTGGGGTAATACCCGCTCTTCTGTGAGTTATCTTTGTGAAATTCGCCCAAGCTTTTTTCTATTTTGCATTTAGAACACACTTTTTTTGCCGCATCCATTTTATATTAGTGTAAATTATTCTTTATTTTGTTTAGTTTTCAGCGTGTAGTGCCCATAGGCTAGGGTGTGGATCCCGTCATCCATTATTACTCTTTTGTCGTCGTCGGCAGACAGAGCTATTTTATTTACTTCTTCGGTGTAAATTTCATGGCGGTAGGATCGAATGACGTTCATCGCTCTCGACTGTTGTCTTTTCGTAAACACGCAGTCTTTGTAATCTGCGTGAGTGATTGATTTCTTGACGACGTTCTTTTTCACACCTTTACATTTCTTGTAGTCTTCACCCGCCATCTTGTAAGAGTACAACTTGGATCGCAGCCCGACAAATTCTTCAATCTGTTTTCCCGCGGCCTCGTCTTTGAACATACCAACCACTTTTTTATTTACACCCGTTTCTATACCTGACGGATGATCGCTCGGATAGTCTGAAGTATCGAACATACTTTGGACGTCGGAGGAAATATCTTTGTAGAAGTCTTCCGTTTTAATTTCATACGCCAAAGAATCGGTATCGGTGAATAATAGCTTGGCCCTATCTCCGTACTTGGCCTTGATGTAATTATAATGAAAATCATACATGAGCGTCTTACTGACGTCTAATATACACATCCCCAGATATATCGGCTTGTTGTAAAACAACTTGGTCTTTTTCATGTGAACGGCGATGAGGTTTTCATCGAAAATCGTTCGTCTGTCGTAATTAGTTTTCGCGACTAGCTTGATAGCTTCCTTCTCATCACTCACCAATCGTATGTCAACTCGATTCTCGATAGCTTCCATTGTTTTTCCGAAAACGCTATTGTTCATCAGCTTGAAAAAGTCTTTTTCAAAATCGTTCGTAGCTTTCGTTCTCAGGTTAGTATTCAGATCGATATACTTTTTCAGCCAGGCACTTTCCACGAATTTTATTCCTCTGTGTATTTTTACGATTTTCAATCCGAGACTTTCGTACAATTTTAAATTTCCGTAATGAACTACGTACTTTACTTTGTCATTCAAGTTTGGAATGAGTTTCGCTACATCTGATCCCGCAGGTTTTACACTCTCTGGAGCTAGTGGATAATCATTATGCAGGTCGTGCAATTCTTTTGGATATTCTAAGTCGACTTCCAACACACATCCCACTCCATCTCGTTCGCTAATGTTTCTCCAATCATTCAATTCGTCATCGTTCATCCATTCAAACCCATGAGTCGGTAGCGGCTTGCTCATCGCCCATCCATACAAGTTGTTCGCGTCCAAGTATGGAATGAATACTGAATGTTGGGTGGGATTGAAAGCTTCTCCCATGTACTCGTTGTTCGCTTTCGCGTATCGATGGGAAATCGTGCTGACACCTCCCCGTATTCCCTGCTTGATCATCAGCAACATATCGTAGTCACTCAACAACTCCAACTCTACACCAGTCGTCTTCAACGCCGCATCCCACGCAAGTCCTGGGCTAGTGTAGTACCACGCAGGATCTAGGTTGTAGTGCTTCATACAGACGTCTCTGAAGTTTTCGAACACATCCGCTAATAATAGAACATCCGATAAATTGTACAAGTCGTGATATTGACGTAATGTTTTGCATTCAAATTTGTTCCATACCGTTTTCGCGTGCGCGTAATCTTTTTCGCTGATACCCGAATCGGTTAGTTTTGAATAGAAGGCATGCTTCGATGGTAATTCGGTTTCGTTTAATCTTTCAACACCGTCGACGTAATCATACGGGTAAACGCCTTTTCTGAGTAAAAGATCCAGCTTCTCACCTTCAAAAAATTTCCCTAAATTCTTGCACTGATCTTTCTGAAGATTTTTCGATAACACGTCGAGACTCTGGGGCATGAATCTAAGACTATCGATGAAACGTAATTCGCGCTTGACTTCTCTCTCTTTTCCATCTTTGTCTACAAATTTATCGACGACGACCTCTCTGCTGAATGAGATATACTTTTCTTCGTTGCAGGGAATGCATTTGATTTTCTCGCCGTGTTCACCTCGTAATTTCTTGATAAATAAATGGCTGTCATAACCGGTCAAATTGTGAAATACGACGGGGAAGAACTTGGGGACTTTGTATTTCAGATTAAAAAGGTTGTGAGCGGCACCTCTAAATTTTCCAGTCAAATGACAGTGATCTCGTACCGGTTTTTCTTCGCCTATAAATTCTCGTTCGCATATATGGCAAACAGTAGCCGAGTCGAAGAGCTCCTGCTCTTTCTTGCCGAATATCATCTTCTTGGGGAATTTGAACTCGTTGTATATTCGTTTTACATTTTCTTCGATAGAGTCTATGAATAACTGAGCAACATCATCGCCTTCGTTTTCAGCTGTAAACCGCACCGGCTCTTGGGAATAAACATCATCGTCGAAGCATTTCAAATGATAACAAAACGAACTGGGCGTATGTTTTTGAAACTTGTTGGTGTAAGACGTGCTAGGAACGGGTTGGCATGTACTGATAGGTTTGATGAACGACTCAAAGTCGGCAAAGTACACAAACGGTACGCGCATCTTTCTATAGTGATGTGTAAAACTTAGCATAGTCCCAGGTTCCGGAAGTTCTATTCGTTGGGCGTCCTGCTGCGAACAGTACTCGGTATGTTTGTGAAGCGATTCTTTTCTACTGAATCCTATCAGGCATCTTTTGCAATAGTACATTGATGTAGTAGTATTTTCTGTTTTCACCGCCATCAGTCTATTGAAATTCCTGATCCAACAATAATGCTTCTTTTCTCCATCAGAAATGAGTAATAGATCTACACACCTATCATTCCCATGCTTTGATATATATAGTGGGAATACATTCACATCTTTCTCGTAACCAAAAACATTAACACTAATATTATTATTTCGCTCAAACTTACTCAGCACATTAGCATCCGCTGCTACAGGGAATTCGATACCAGACCAATTGAGTTCCTCAGACTGTCTTATTAATTCCTTCGTAATTCTCTCCGGGTGTTCTTCAACGGGGTTTACAGCTCTCGCTACACACCACTTGAAGCATTCCTCATCTTTGTTCTTCATATTAATAATAGCCTTTTTATTTGCTAAATAATCTGGAAGTGGAATGTAGGAACTTCCTTTCAATGGTTTATATACCACTGTATCGATATCCAACTTCAAAACAGTTTTGAATCTCCAATTACTCCCCCGCATCTGAAAACTGGCCATGCTCTCCTTAATTTTATCCGCTGCGTTGGTATATATTTCCCTCACATCTGTTGCTTCTAAAATAATATCACTCTTTGATTTGAAATTAGGCTCAGCCGTTACTATTTCGCCGGTTTTCATATCTACTTTCTCCATTACGCACATGAGATCGAATTGAACTTTTACCCCGCGATTTTTCCCTAGCAGCCTAACTACCTGCGGTCTTACAGCCTTGAGAAAAGTTGCAACATCGATCCTGCTGTTGCCATCGATCGTGTATCTTTTTGTAAACCCTTTGATAGCCGTCGCAGTCTCTCGAAGTTTGAACCTATGAATGGGCGGTTTTATTTGCGGAGGTAACTGACTAATCTCGCGAGTCAGCCAATCCGAAAAAACTGTTTTATTTTTCCCCGGATGCTAAAATTTCCAAGTAGTAGTCAAGAATGCCGTAAGTTCCGCTTTTGCTAATCTCGAGTATCCTCGCACACCTCTCTTTTTCGCAATTTCTCGCAATTCTCGCACAGTGGCGGGAGTATGCGCCGGTGTTTTGCTGACCTGGGCCCGAGCGCCTAGTCGATCTCCCTGCGATATGAACGCTATGAGTTCCGCTTTCCGCAAACTCGAGTATCCTCTTTGTCCTCTCTGTTTAGGAATTTGCCGTAATTCTTTCAGATTATACGATGAGTAGTCCATTTTATATTGGGATCTCTTGTCCTTATGCCGAGTTGTATATTCCATTTTCAGTTATTTTCTATACGCCGGAGAAAAAAAAATAATATTCGATTGATCCGAAAACGATTATAAACCAACGGTGTAAAATCGTTTGCGATATTGTAATCCCGTATCTACGTCGTAGTCCGCTCATGCCCTTGCATCACGCGGGGGTGAGTTGACATTGCGCCGACGACGAACGACGATGGTCTCGCATGGCCCTTGTTGACGATCCGGCCGTGGATTCTTGCATGGGCATTCATCGTCGTAGCATTCGCGGATGTGGGCGTCAATTTTAGCAATGAACGCCGCTTTCCACCGTCTTGTAAAATATCCATCCCGGCCGCTCGGCTCGGCGATTTTTCGTAATTCAGTAACTTTTTTCGAGTAGTCCATTTTGTATGCGCCGGAGAAATTTTTTTTACGCCAGAGAAATTTTTTTTTACGTCAGACGCCGAATTTGAAAAAGTAAGGCTATATTGGTCAAACTGCGCGGGCACTCAATTTTTAAGGCTGTATTGGTCAAATGGACGAAAGTCAAGGCTGTACTGATCGAATTGTCCGGAGGTCAAGGCTGTACTGGCAGTGTTATTTCAGTTATAGTTTTTCAGTTACAGTTTCAGTTACAGTTAGCAATTTTTTTATTTTTCAGTTACAGTTTTAGTTACAGTTAACTGCCATGATATTTTTCAGTTTCAGTTACAGTTATTTTTTATTTTTCAGTTACAGTTTCAGTTACAGTTATGTGTATTTTCAAACGTCACAACTACTAAAACACTGATAACAGTCACACATATTGCGCAAAGTTCCCAGAAAGTTGAATAGGAGATCAATTTGATTTTACATAGGCCTATTGTCGGTTGACTTTAAGGAACACACGACGTTCCAGGTTTACACTTAATCTGTTTCGCTTTCTTGCACACAAGTCCCCACAAACTGAGAAGACGCGCTCAACGAATGCTTGTGAAGCAGGCGCAGATACAAAGTCTTCTGCAATCAGGGCCAGAGATGGATAGGAGCTCTGTCGATCCACCCAGAAGGACAGTCCATTATCTAGGTCACCGTTGAAGATTGTTGCTTCCGCCAAGTATCGATCAAGCTCCCCATCGATACCGGACGTCCTTAATGCTGAACTCAAGGAGCTTCTGGTCCGGTTATCCTGCGATATGAGCTTGAAGCGCTTCAATGGCGGTGGCTGATTGTTTAACAGATTACCGCCGAAGCCTGAGCAGGAAAGGAATAGGAAAGGGATAGGAACTGGAAGTGAAATGAACATAGAGAACTTAACGTGTAGTAGAGTAGAATTTCCGTTCAATAAGTAAGTAAGAAAAAAGCAATTGTTTTATTTTCAAGTTAACTCCTTTTGATTCTTCAGTTATACAGTTATTGTTTTCCAGTTACAGTTTCAGTTATAGTTATCTATTTTTTTATTTTTCAGTTTCAGTTATAGTTAACTTACAAAGATTTTTCAGTTATTCTGCTATTTCAGTTACAGTTTCAGTTAATACAAATAACACTGTGTACTGGTCAAATTGTCCGAAGATCAAGGCTGTACTGGTCAAATTGTCCGAGCTTGCTACATTGACCTCTACTGACGACATCGCAACATGCATCCCAGATGCAAAGTGTGAGGGTCGGTTAGGGCTCAGGTTAGGCGTCGTGAGGGTCGGTTAGGGTTAGTTTTAGGGTTAGTGCTGTCATTCTGCTGAAATTGAAGCTGAATTGAAGAACAATGTCGTCGATGGGTCGCGCTCTATTTTATTGCATTCGTTAACGGTCATATTGTTTGGAATACGGGCAGCCAGTCTTCGTGTTTACCGAAACTGGTTTCAGATTACCCCCCCCGGACACTATATTTGCATCAATCATCGCATTTAATGCACTAAAAAATCAGAAAAATCATCCCACTCTTTGTTTTGGTCTGAAGATTTTCATCCGTCATCCCACTTCGTGGTTTGTTATCAATTTTTTAATCGAAAAAAAATAATAGCCTCGAAGCCATTTCCCCAAGTAACTTCAGTGGTGATTTAGTATTTTAGTTACATATGAAAATATTGATAACAAACCACGAAGTGGGATGACATAATGGAATAGTAATAAATTAATAAAAATAATTATTATGATGTAGAATGATTAGCATTGAGTATATGAGATGAGATGATTTAAAATAATTCTCACCACCGTAAAACTGCATCATAGAGGGTTTAAACTTGAAGGCGTAAAATAAGAGAGAGCTCTGGAACTGTAACCTTTCATTATTACTAACTAGTCGCTCAACTTCGAAAGTGAGAATATCAGTCATATAGTCATCGTCATTCTGTTAGCCAGACAGTTGATGAACTTTTTGAAGATCTCTGAAGTCCACTTTCGTACGTTCCTTTTGAATCCACATTGTCTACGACATTTATAAATAAATGTTGTCAAACAAACTTTGTCATAGCCATGGTGGGCTCTTGATTTTGACAAATTATACACTTTTGCATCTTCTTAAAATATTATGAAGATCTGACATCTTACAATGTAATGAGCTGTTGTTTTGTTTCTATTTCCAGGTTTTAGACAAAACTGCATTATGCAGGGTCAATGAAAATTAACTTGTAATCACAAAATAATAAGGAGCTGGAACTGTGACTTTTCATTATTACTCATTATCACTCACATGCACAATGAGAACAGTCATGCTGTAATGGCCAATAATAAAGTTCTCTATGAATTTTTTGAATTGAGAGTTTACTGAACATTCTTTTTCAGCAACTACTTCTGGAAGACGAGCCACGTTTTGTTAAAGCTTCAACTTTTGGTTGATGCGTTAAGCTTTATCAGGAATATTACACTTGACGTTTCCTTCTTGTGAGCATCTTAAATGCGCTCATAAATGGAATCGTCGTTATTTTCATACTGGACATTGCTCATGTTGGAAGAACAATGGTAAAAGGTTTTACACAGGAAATACCTCTGCAAAGTGGACAACAGAACTTAGTTTAACAAAAGTCTCATTGCTTCATTGATCTTCATCAAGAACATTGCACTGGATGTTTCTGTCTACAACATTCATGAATGTCAACTTTTTTGGTCTTTGGTTATAATCATACCTTGCTAATGCAGTACAGTTTTGCTATTGCACGAAGGTTGAAAATCTCCAGATTTTTGAGTGTTCTTCTGTATCACAAATATCTTCCTTTACTCGAAATATGACTTCTACTGACAGATGAAGCACGACAACTGAAATTCAGTCAGAAAATTAGTTGTCGTTTTTCTGATAATGGACATTGATGGTGTTGAAAGATCAATTGTAAAGGCTTTTATACAGAAAATTACTTTGCATTGAACAATATTTCAGCTTTGCCTATTATCTCACGATTGCTGAAGCACATGCATACCAATCAAAACCAAACAGATCTCAGTTATTTCAGAAACTATATACTGATGGTGATCATCTGAGAGCTTTTCAAAGAACTATTACTGGAGAATATTGTGAATTAATCGATTAAGTGAGTATTCTGATGACAATGCGGGAATTGATATGGAAGAAATTCAACATGAATGCCAGATATGTCGAAAATCATTTAGTGAAGGTGGTACTTTGAAAAGACACATGCGAATCCATACTGGAGAAAAACCATTCAGTTGCCAGATATGTCAAAAGTCATTTAGTGTAGGTTTTTATTTGAAAACACACTTGCGAATCCATACTGGAGAAAAACCATTCAGTTGCCAACTATGTCAAAAGTCATTTAGTCAAGGTAGTCATTTGAAAATTCACATGCGGACACATACTGGAGAAAAACCATTCAGTTGCCAACTATGTCAAAAGTCGTTTAGCGTAGGTGGTCATTTGAAAACGCACATGAGAATCCATACTGGAGAAAAACCATTGAAATGCCAACTATGTCAAAAGTCATTTCGTGAAGGTCGTACTTTGAAAAGGCACATGCGAATCCATTTTGGTGAGGAGCCTGACTTGTGTCAGAAATCATTTGCCAAGAACAGGGATCTGAAAGAGTTCATGGCAACTCATAGTTTTGAAAAGCCATTCATATGTGAGGTTTGCAATGCAGGTTTCGAACATTCTGGGCAACTAATGAAACACAGAATAACTCATTCAACTGAGATGCAGCAAATACGCAATTTGCCTTTTTCCAAGAACAGTTCTTCACCAAAGAAGTTCAAATTTAATCTCCATGTGAGAACACTGCCACATGATATTAAAATTCAAAGTGAGGCTGTTGCTAACTTGTCTGGTCGTTTTCTCTCGTTTAGTACTGCAGGTGTAACTGATAAACGAAATGAAAATTTGTCAAGGATCGGATATACGTAGCCTAGTGGACTTGCTCGTCTTTTGCCAGAAGTTGTTGATGGAGAAAGTATGTTTACTTGCAACGTAGATGTAGGAGCGTCCTTGTCCAAATCTTTTGGATGTGGTATATGCGATGAATTGCTAGAAAAAGAGAAGGAATTTCTAGAGCATTGTTTTAGCCATCGATTTTCTCCACCTGATGACTTTGCTGCTGACTTCTGCTAACTTAATATTGAACACACTCAACGTTGAAACGATTTATTGTAATTGGAGAAATATAGAAATATGACATTAGAGGAAGTCTCGGGTGCCCAACCTGAATGATTTTTATTACAGATTTGTTTAGACATTAAGCATTCTGATGTAGAGTTCAAACTCACCACATAATTAGCTACATACAATTGCCAGATATGTAATAAATCATTTAGTGTAAATAGTGGCCTGAAAACGCACTTGAGAATTCATACTGGAGAGAAACCATACATTTGCCAGATATGTCAGAAATCATTTAATAGAAGTAATCATCTGAAAAGGCACATGAGAATTCACACTGGAGAGAAACCATACATTTGCCAGATATGTCATAAATCATATTCTTTAGGTCATGGTCTGAAGATTCACTTGAGAACCCATGCTGTTGAAAAACCATATGTTTGCGATATTTGTAATAACAGATTCAAACAGAGTCGAGGTTTAAGGAAACACCGAATGACTCATGCAACTGAGAAGCAACACAGAAGCAATAACATATCTTGTTCCAAGAGTAATTTTTCATCAAAGCAGCTTAAATTACAAGAAGGAAACGAACGACAGGATCTCAACATTGAAAGATTTAATACTGCTGCCTGTATTGATAAACCAGATGAAAGTTTCTCAAGGAACACATGTATGGATCCGGATACAAGTGGAATATCAAGTCTTTTGCGAAAAATGAAAGATAGTGAATACCTTTCAAGGAGTAAACTCAAGTCATCTGTGGATGCAAATACGTGTCTTTTGAAATCTTTTGGATGTGGTTTGTGTGACGAATTGCTTGAAACGTGGAAGGAGTTTGTGAAGCATTGTTCTGGCCACTTTCATTTCGAAATATTAATAAAGTAGGCTTTCTCATTGTTTTAGAGACTCTAGAAGTACATAACTATGACATTTTGCACACTTTTCATTTTACTGTAGGAACGTATTGTAGTTGACCAATAAATTTTATAAAAGAAAGAAAGTGTTAATGTCAGCAGGGGCTTTTCAGAAGCACTCCCTAGTCGGAATGACCCTGAGAGAAAAAAGAGTTTTAGAAGAGAAATTTGAACAACGACTGCAAAAGACGATGTTGGCGCAAATTCAAGTGTTTGTTCGCTTGTTATTTTCCGACAAATATCGTATTTCCGTATTTTATTTTTTTATATTTTAGTCCCATTTTTACCGTTCTTTTATTTTTTATGATTATAATTTCTTATATTCGTCTGCTGTCTGTAATTATTATTCTTTATTTTATGTTCGCTTGTCATCTACTGCAATGCACGACACAAATATAGCAGCCTACAAAGCATGACTGACCGCCCTACCTGACTCCAATTCGGTTCCGCTGATTTCCCACTCGATCATTTGAGTAGCTATATAGCGCTTCTTCAAGGTAACTACTAAGAGGCGCTCCCTACTCCAGCACGGCCAAACATAACAGATTTTAAGTGCTTATAGAATGTGTCATAGAGTGTTCTAGGGAACAGGTGCAGCTCAAGTGAAACCTTTACACCATGCCACCGGTGTAAAGGTTTCAAATTATCTCCCTAAACATTAACCCCTGCGAACTGTAATTAATTTGTGTCAATCATCGCACGTATTGCACTAAAAAATAACTTTAGTAACACGCTTAATTATGTTCGCTAGATGACAGGATGGCAGGGTATACTTCAATCATCCAGCTTTTGTTTCAACGGTACATGACAAAAACTTTGATCGGTGACCATTCTGAGGTGTTGACAGTACGAAAATCGTTGATGGTTATGGATAAATTATAAGCTTATTTTAATCCCAAATCTGCTAAGATTGTGTAAATAAGTGCATGTAATCTCGTTAAATCACTCATTAGTGATTGCTAGATCAATGAGATTATAGTTTGCAAATAAAGTTTTTCTCGTCGCTTCGACCAACGTTAGAACGCGAGAAGTCGAAACGCAGTTCTTCGCATTGAATTGACTGATCTAAGAACTCGTTGACGTAATTCGAATGCTTGTTGTAAAATTGAGGGCGAAACTGCACAATCGGGGACCGCTAAGATTTTAGGCGTCGTGAGGGTCGGTTAGGGCTCAGGTTAGGCGTCGTGAGGGTCGGTTAGGGCTCAGGTTAGGCGTCGTGACGGTCGGTGAGGGTTAGAATTAGGGTTAGTTTAGTCACTCCTTCTAAACATTGAAAATATTACGTGAGATCTATTAATAGCGGTCCCCGATTGTGCAGTTTCGCCAAATTGAGTTATGACTCGGCTTTTCCAGGTTGCGGTAAAGGTGTATTTTAGCGTATTTTATTATTTCCAGCTTAGGTAAAAATAAATAGCGTATTTTATCGTTTGTGTGCGTTTTCGAACTTCCGCAGGTATTTTCATCAATCCGACTTCTACCTTGGCATGTATCACTGTCGGCAATCCAGCTTCTGCTAAGAAACAACACTTTTACCATGTGTGCAAATTAACATCTTTTCACCATAACTATCATCAATTTAGCTGGTGATTTCGGTAGCACAACTTCATAAATAAAATTACACTCGTGTGTTGATTATTTCAGATATCGTGTGCTAAAAGTGATTTCCTGAGAGCTCTTCAACGAACGGTTGATCTATTGAAAACTGATAACAGTCGATTGTGTGATGGTTGCCACATGAAAAAGTATGAGTGAAATGCGAAACTGCCAGATATTTAAGAAATCATTTGATCAGAAGGGTAATCTGAACAAGCATTTGAGAAAACATCATGGTGAAAAATCTTACAGGTGTAAATTATGTCAGAAATCATTCAGTTGTTGTTGTAGTTTAAAGAAGCACATGAAAATCCATGCGGGAATGAAACCACACGCATGTCAATTTTGTGAGAAATCATTTGTCTCATCAGGTGGTTTGGCTGCGCACATGAGAACCCATACTGGCGAAAAACCATACAGGTGTCATCTATGTCAGAAGAAATTTACTCAAAGTGCTCATCTGAAAACGCATTTGATATTGCATACTGGCGAGAAATCATTTAGATGCCATTTCTGTCACAAGACGTTTGCTCTAGGTACTCATCTGAAAAGACATATGAGAACCCATACTGGCGAAAAACCATATGGGTGTGATCTATGTGTGGAAACATTTGCTCAATATAATCATCTGAAAAATCACATAAGACTCCATACAGGCGACAAACCATTCAGGTGTGAGTTATGTCAGAAGGCGTTTACTACAAGTGGCCATCTGAAAAGGCATATGATAACCCATACTGGTGAGGGGCTATGCAAATGCGAGCTATGTCACAAATCATATTCTGATAGTGACAATCTAAAAGCGCATATGAGAATCCATACTGGGGAAAAACCATATAGTTGCCATCTATGTCAGAAATCATTTACCCATTGTGGATCTCTGCAAACACATTCGAGAACACATACTGGTGAAAGACAATCTAAGTGCCATTTATGTCAGCAAACGTTTGCTCAATCTGGAAATCTGAAAAGACACATGATCACCCATACTGGCGAAAGACCACACGGATGCCAGTTATGCCAGAAGTCATATGCTGATAGGAGTTCCCTTAAAATACACATGAGAACCCATACTGGAGAAAAGTTACCTATATGTCAGTTATGTCAGAAATCATTTGCTAGTCACAGAAATCTGAAATTTCATATGATGATCCATAATGGTGAAAAAACATACATGTGTGATGTTTGTCATAAAGGATTTTTACATCCTGGACATCTAGAGAGACACAAAAGAACTCATGCAACAGCAAAGCAACAATCACCTAATAAATCAATTACCAAAAGATGTTCTACTGCGAAGCATAATAAACTCCATGCAAGAACCGAGCCACAGGATTCTAAAATTGGAATTGAAGATATTGCTAACGTTATTGACAAAACAAATGAACGTTTCTCGAAGAAGACATATTCGAGTTCATTAGATACAAAGTACTATGGATGTGGTTTATGCGACGAATTGCTTGAAATGGATAAGGACTTTCTGGAGCATTGTTCTGGTCATCAATTTTCTCTGCCTGACGACTTAGCAGCTGGTCTGTGCTGAATTTTTATAAGGTATGATTTAAGATAAATTTACAGGTTATTTACATATTCTTCTAACATGGACCCAGCATCTTCTGAACCACGAGAAATGCAGGACGGATCTTTACTGTGTTGGTTATGGCTTGTGAGAGTCGTTCATGCCAAATCATTTACTTGACTGACTTAAAAATGCTTTCGGAAGTTCTGAACACGTGAGCACCATCCTTTCATGAGGTCATCTCTCCAAGTATAGTGCACCTCCAATCACATCGTTAATAAAAATGGTAATTCCTAACAGTTGCGCAAAGCCCCAAATACAAGAGAACCAATGAAAGCGAATGAGTGAATGCACATTACAAGACAACGTTGCCCTCCTCTTTTAAACAGGCTTCAGACTAACGCCATTCTACTGAAGACAATTTTCATTGCCAATTTGCCCCCCTTCAATGCTCGTTAGATTGACAACTAAATATTTGTTGCTCCAGCAGAAGCGGGATTGGTGAAATGATTCTTGCGGATTTAGAAGTGGTATTGTTGAAAACTTCTGCGTGAGTTCAAATCTCACAGAGCTAAGCAATTAAATTCACTATCTTTTCTTTATTAAGATGCCTGGATTAAAAGTGGCTGAAATGCACTTTTACCAATAATTCTTCGCTCGTTTCAGGATTATTATGTTTAATCAATCCAACTTCTCTTTATATAAGAATCATTCACATCCATCAAGTTTTTACTAGCCAATAGTGACTCGTTGGGCAAATAAGTTTGATAAGGTCGTCATGTGACACCAAAGGCCGTCGACGTTAAGATCAGTGGGAATAATTTAGGCTAGGCAAAGATTGTTCAATTTTTTAATTTCCGTATGTAGCCTACATAAAATTTAATGGTAATAATGGTGTCTATTTGGATCAATAGGCCTATTATTCCAAAGTTTATCGTCTTTTTAATAAAAGTTTTTATGACAAGGAATGTTAGCAATAACGCAAATTGACGGACAACAAGATGTCGTTTAATACAGTAAGAAAAGCTACTTCTTGGTTTGAGGCAGGTCAAAGACGTTCATGATTGTGAACTGGTATAAATATTAACGACTTCATTTTCACAGCCTCGGCATATGATGGCGGTTGGCCAGTCCTCTCCCTCGCCGTCTCATGTGCACCCCTCCACCCACTTTATACGGTCATAATATTCATCTTAAGCTGTTGCAGCTTGTACAATCGTACATTATGTAGAAACCCCATGCGTTGGTAGAAATGCACTTTTCTATATCCGTGCAAACGTTAATTGTCTAAAAGACCATCTATAAAACATAAATATGACAGTATGCTACTATTTCTTTCATGCTGGCTACAATTTGTTAATTGCAATGGTTTACTGTTTAGCTAACCCTTTATTGCCGAGATGGTAGTGAATGGTATGGGAAATCCTATACCCTCCGGTAAGTCCGGTTAGATCTAAACAGAACTTAATTCTAATATTAATTCAAATACCGAAGGATAATTATTCAGATTTTATGTAATTATACAAGGACATAGTTAAGTCTACATTGCACACCACAACTTCACGTAATTTCAACTTCTTACTCCTGCAGTTATTTTTCTACAATTCTCAAACTCTCGGCATCATATTATAGCCTAAATTAGACCTTTTAGGTGAAAAATTTTAGGTGAAAAATTTCCTCTTTCCAGCCGGTTGCATCGGTAGGCAAATTATCTAAATCCAGTGATCATCCATCCAGAGGCTCCCGAGTATGTAGGCCTAATAAATTATATGGACAGCCCTTTATAGGCTAGAAAGGTCGGTTCGCGGACGTTTCGTCCACGGACGATTCGTCCGCGGACGATTCGTCCAGCGGTGGCTGAATAAAAATTGATTGATGAAAAGAATTCTTGTAACCTGAAAGCGGGATTAATGAAAATATGTTTTCCTGAAATGGAAGTGGGATTGATGGAAAGATTTCATAGCTGAAAGAGAAGTTGTTGGTGAAAAATAAAGTTTTTAGCGGAAATTAGATGAAAAAACGTAGTTTTTTCTGAAATAGAAGCTGGAATGATGAAACAAACTCTTTCCAAAATGGAAGTTGGATCTGCGAAGCATGGTTCTTGCTCAAATAGAAGTTGGAACGATTATTTGAACGCGTGTCTAAACGGAAGCTGAATTTTTTAAATTTATTCTTTGTGACGTCCGTTGACGAAACGTCCGCATACGAGAAAGGTTGACTTTCATAGGATGCCATCCTGCAGTGTGTCGCAGGCTGTATGTTATTTGCGTTCCTGTGAATTGTTTCAACTGCATAATTGTACACTCTAACCGCTTGCGGTCTGCAAATCGGATTGTTTAATCAAGAATATGATACAAAGCAATGGATAATATATCTCGTCTTAAACACCTTTATTATGTAAGATTCATTTAGTATAATAACAACATATCTATTTCAATTTATCAGACCGAACCAGTGCATAGTTCGTGGGGAAAATCAACATTAACGGTTCATGGCGACCATAAACAATAGCATACAACTTAAAAGCATGCTATGCCAGTCCCGTGGCTTGATAAACAGGAGGGCGAAGAAGGGCAGGCACATAAGCTTGTCCAAAGAGATAGCGGTAGGAATGTGTTACCGACTCTATAGTCCTTACCCTCAGCTGATGTGAGCGAGTGTCCTGCCCTCTCTCCCCTCTGATCTTCCCACTTCGCATGCTGTTGATGTACAAAAAGAGTTTCAGCCATATTAAACCCAGGTTTGTCCAACAGTCGTTGTAGTGCCCGTCTCACGCCAGAATATGAAGGGTTGGATGACAACGACCTTATTATCCAGGTGTCATTGAACACAGTAGTACTGTGGTATATTAATTATTTTGATAATTCAATATTTCCAGCCTGATCATTACGTAATTAGAGTTCTTCGGCGCTTCTGTTAGTCCTTGTTTACTGGTTTCTGTGTTTATGTAGTTTTCATCCAAACGCTATGACGTGTCGCATCACCTAAGGTTTTTCGTATCTAGTGTTTTATATGGTTTACTGCCAAAACAATTAATCTGCATGTCTTCACACAGGTTGCTTAGACTGCAGAGCAAGCATGTAGTTTATTAGTTTGTTTGATAAACATCAAATTCTCTGCAACAAGCAAAATGTTGAATTTCAAGGTCAGTGATGATGATGTAAAGATCAACACAGGTGAAAAGCAAAGTCATCTGGTGGAGAAAATTGATGGCCAGAACAATGCTCCATAAATTGATTTTCTGTTTCAAGCAATTCGTCGCATATACCACATCCAAAAGATTTTGTTGAAGACACTTTTGCATCCACATCAGAAGGTTTGATTTTCCAAGTACGGGTAGACGGGCATTCTCCATCTTTAATTCTACACAATGGACTTGTAACTGGATCAGAATCAAGATGCATTTTGCTTGAGAAACGTTCATCTGGTTTATCAGTAACATCTACATGTACAGTACTCGATGTGATAAAACGATGAGACAGGTTAGAAATAACTTCAATTTCAGTTTTAAGATCCTGTGGCTGAGTTATTTCACAGAGTTTAGATTGTTTTGGTGAAAAATTGCTTTTGGAACAAGACTTATTGCATCTGTGTTGCTCCACAGTTGCATGAGTCTCTCTATGTTTCTTTAAACTTCTGTGTTCTTTGAATCCTTTATTACAAATGTCACATAAGTATGGTTTGTCACTAGTATGGCTTCTCGTGTGCGCTTTTAGATGAGAACTTTGACTAAATGATTTCTGACATAGTCGACAACTGTGCAGTTTCTCGCCAGTATGGATTCTCATGTGCACTCTCAGGCTACTACCAAACTTAAACGATTTTTGACATAATTGGCAACTATATGGTTTCTCTCCAGAATGGATTCTCATGTGCGTTTTCAGGCTACAATCTACATTAAATGAATGACTACATATCTGGCAAATGTATGGTTTTTCTCCAGTATGAATCCTTAAGTGCTTTTTCAAGATACTCTTTGTAGAAAATGATTTCTGACATATCTGGCAACTGTATGGTTTCTCTTCGGTATGAATTCTCGTGTGCACTTTCAGGTTATAATTACCATTAAATGATTTCCTACATATCTGGCAACTGTGTGTCTTCTCTCCAGTATGGATCGTCATGTGCTCTTTCAGATGAGAACTTTGATTAAATGATTTGTGACATTGCTGGCAACTGTATGGTTTATCGCCAGTATGGAGTGTCATGTGCCTTTTCAGGTGATAACTTGTATTAAATGATTTCTTACATATTTGGCAACTGAATGGTTTCTCTCCTGTATGGATTCTCATGTGCGTTTTCATGGCACCTCTTTGATTAAATGATTTCTGACATATCTGGCAACTGAGTTGAATTTCTGTCACATCAATTCTTGTATTCGCCATCATCTACTCGTTTAATCGATTAATTTTGGCAAAGCTGACACATGTGTGGTTTGTCTTTAGAATGTATTCTCATGTGCATCTTGAGATGGCCACCTTGACTAAATGATTTATGACAGAGATGACAACTGTAAGGTTTCTCTCCATGTTGGATTCTCATGTGCGTTTTCAGTGCACCCTTGTCATTAAATGATTTCTGACATATACGGCAACTGAGTTGAATCTCTGCCATATAAATTCTTGTACTTGTCATGAGACTCCTTGCTTTATCGATAATCTTACAAGTTCTCAATTTTCTCTAGTGTCAATTCTTTGAAGAACTATTTGATCTTAATCGCAATATTAACAATGAACTTACATAGCGCCACTTCAAGAGAAACTTCCCAGAGGATAACTGTTACTGTATAGTTTCTCTTTAAATAATTGATATCCGTGTAGTTTTATTTGGTGCTGGTGCACTTCTGCAATTGCATGGCACTAGTCAAAGTTGGATTATGTCTTTTGTGATGTCGAGTTCTGTTGTTCACTCAAAAGCGTTTGAAATGTTGTTTCAAGATCAGCAATGTTCAGTGTGATACAATTATGACGAATCCATTTCTGCTAGAATTTCTAATGCACTTTATCTTTCACTGGTAGCCACCTTTTTAGGAACGTAGGAGCAATGCAGAAAATGCCGTACAACGATATTGTGAAGCTATTCAACCTATACAATGCATGTGTAAATAGCAGACCTCTTCACCATTGCACGGTATAGGTTTTGTCGAAGATGAAATAGTTGATATTCATGTAAGATGTTGACTGTAACAAAGAAGATCAATTAAGCAACCGAAATTTGAATATTTAACAAAAAATTTAATCATTGGTCGTTTCCCTCAGTTCTACGACAATAATTGGTCAACCGACAACTCGCATTGATGAAATAGTAGCTGGGTATATGAAAATGGTTTCTTAGCTTAAATGGAAGCTGGATTGATGAGAAATTAATTGTTATCTAATTAGAATTTTGAACAAACGCTGTTCAATTATCAATTAACTGCATAAATCCACTTTTTGAACTGGACAGAGCTTTTCCCGGAAGCAAATAATGTCCGTGCCCTCTTTGCACACTGGAGGGGCTTTAACCGGGTGGCTTATTTCCAAAATGTACATGGTGGCTGCAACCGCAGGGTTTTCAGCCAATCACAAACCAGAATACACAAAGCTAAGGCGCTATAAAAATCGTGGTTGCGTATCGGCCAATGGGAATCGTGGTTGCGAATCGTAATTACTTTTCAGAAATAATGGGAAACGCGGTTGCGAATTGTAAATACTTTTTAGATATTATAGAATAAATCGTAGCTTTCAGCATTTTTAGCGATGGATACTTTTCACTTCGAGCAGCAATATCTCCCTAAGAACTATGCATATGGAAATATTAAATTGGATTTCAAGACAGAAAATGATTTCCAGGTGGAGTTCAATGCCAACATAAACAATCTTTCTGGTAAGAGAAATGTCACAGCCGACTATATTCTGCTGCTTTATTACTTTAGAATTTTATATAATTTTTGCGCGTGATTTCCTTATTTTAATAGTGCTAGTTTAATAGCCGTATCCCATGTGGCAGTGAGCTCAGTAAATAAGCAATGACTCGAGATAATTTGGGCATGAGTCTTTGGTAAAATCCCATTTTAGCGTCGGTAATTATTTTCATGGCACCGACAACTCGTCCAGCGAAATAGAAGCCGGATTAATGAGAAAACGCTTGAGAAATGGAAGCTGGATGAAGATTTTTACAGGTGAAATGGAAGCTAATTGATGAAAAAACGCTTAAGAAATGGAAGATGGATCAAGTTTTTTTCTATCTGAAGTAGAAGCTGGATGCATGTTGAGACACATGATGAAAATTGTCAATTCAGCTTCTATTTGAGCAAGTAAACCATTAAACAATTTTCAAAACAAGACCATAATCTGCAAAATTACCAAATAAAGCAGAAAGCATAATTAAACATCACTGGGAAACGCCATGCAAAAATAACAACAAGTTGCAAAACAAAACACAGTTAGCTGAGAGTAACCAGTTGCGAGCCTTCGCAAACACATTGAGTTAACCTTCGGATTAAATTTTTAAACATATATAACATATAATGCATTTGTTCAGTGTTACTATGTTCAGTGTACCAACATCCATGAATTAGTTTCATCAATCCCACGTAAATTTAGGCAAACAATTGTGTTAGACTTCAATACAACAACATAAGCTTTAAAATGTCGCATTATTTGCAGAAGGTGACAAGTGGATTGCTGAATTTGAAAGACTAACGAAAACTAATTGGAAAATCCGAGCTACTTATCCAAATCTTAAAGGAATGCAACGAAAAGATTTTGTGTGCCATCATTCTGATTATCGAAGTACAGAGAAGAGGAAGAGGTCTAACACACGAATCAAACTCAGTGCATGCAACGCTAAATTGACAGTAAAGGTGAGATTCTTTACGTGCAGCTTATCTGTGCAAACTCCACAGGGCACAGGTGAAATGGTCATGACTGATTTTAAAGATTGCAACAATGGAATTGAATAGTGGTCTTTATTGTGGTGATTAGAAATATGACCATTGTAGCACTAGAGTGTTGCTGTAGCCTAGGTACCATTATTGTTTTTTGTTGTTAAGCTGTTTCAGTGTTTCACCATAGTAGTTGATGATGGCTGAATTTCTGCGCTTCTTTAAAAAATATGCCCTATGAATAGTCAGGAAATTATATGTTGTTTATATATACAACTTATAATTATGTTGTTTAGTGTTCACCATAAAACTCATTGTACATTATTATTTGTACATATAATTCATTGTCAAACTTATTTTTAACATCTTAAATAGACATTATGTAGACCTTTAAAAATAGTAAGGTATGAGTGTTCAATATGATACTCAAATACCCAGTTACAGATTTAAGCAGTGTTTTTATAGTGGGCAGATATTCATAATTTCACATTTCAGCTCAGGTAGAAGTTATTACCTTCATGTCTGGCTTTGCGCGTTTGCAAGTACTCATCAGAGTACTTCTACTAATATCAGAACACGCTGCTTATTGATTGACGTTCCCTTTAGAACGTATGTTTTCCCTTATGCAGATCAAAGATGTGAACAAGTACAGTCGCTGTCGATACCCGTGGATCAAGGAAGGGATGCCAGCTACTGTGACAATCTTCAGTCAGCATCATCATGCTATTTGGAATGCGCAAGCTCTGTCGTTCAGACGGATTGATGCAGACATTCATGACAAATTCATGGATTATTTCAATCAAGGATTGTCCGTTTCTTCAGCAATTGAATATCACATTAACCAAATAGACTTAGACCCAGATGTTGAAAATCCAATAATTGCCAGGGCAGACGCTGCAATTAATCCAAGGCAGAGGACAGTTTCATACCTATATGATCTGTGGCGTAGTGCGAACTTGGGTTCACGCACTGGTGAGGGAATGTGGACAACTTTAGAAGAAAAGCTGCCTAAATACACGTCTTTGGGTACCACGGTCGTAGTAGACAAGGAAAAGAAAGTGATTGCAATTGTGACACAGTTGATGCAACGAGCTCACACATTGGCGAATAGTTGCGACATAGTTTTCATTGATTCTTCGGCTTCATGACAGAGGCATGGATGGAAGTTTCTGCAAACATCAAGTGGCTGTTTACAAATTCTTCGGTGATTCCTTTCCAAATCTTCCACCTGTGACGGCAGCAGCACGACATGAGTGCGCAGTTCTAGCGTTGGGACGTTCAGCCCTACCATTGTCTTTCTATTGTGAAATGAATAGTATCGACAAGGATGATGTGCTGAGTAGTGCAGAATGTGTGGAAGTGATTGATCCGTGTAGAAGCACAACACCACTGCTACCTGAGGCAAAATCTGCAACTGTTACAGGGGTGTGTGTCTTGGATACCCAACAAGCGTGGACAACCCTATCTGGTCGAATGGAGTCTTTACTGGCCCAACAAAGTGGAGACTGCTCGGAATTGTTGGCAGAAATTCAAAAGATGGAGCAGCGTCTCAACAAGGTCACTACATACAATCAACTTCTTACTTTTTATCGTTCAACGGCATTGGGTCTTCCTCGCAGGCACCATTCCCATGCAACAATCCGCACGCAACCAGGGGCAGCGGCAAGGAGAAAGCAACCTCTTATCACCCATGGAGCGAAGAGGCAATTAAGTGGAAGACCTGCTACTTGTGAGAGAAGGAAAGTGAAACGGGCTAGAAATCTTCAAGGAAATGTCATGAAGAATATGCCTAATGCTAAATCACATGGCATTGGACATTGAAATTCGGAAAATGCTGTTTGGAATTGTTCATTTCCTCTGACATCTTGGCTCGTCTCAAACCTTATTACGAACAGTTCTGACCAATTTATTCTGCAGACAAGTTTATAGCTACACTGGATGTTACCATTGCTGAACTGACTTCGGAATTGGTTATTCGTATGTGCCAGTGTGTGTGTGTGTTGGTATACACATACATGGTGTATTTTTTAGTTTAGTTCATAAAATTATTGTAAAGCGGTCTAGACTGATACTGGAAGCATGACTATCTTCATAATACCTGAAATGAGATAATGCACGCCACTTTGTGTATATTAATTCATTTGATGAAACCCTCTGATTGGTAACTTTTGGAACGATGAAGCATTTTCCACTAGAGCCTCAAGTGAACTTTCCTAGTATATAGCAAACAAACTACTGGTATACAGCACGCAGTAACTTATTCCTGTTCACTGTTTGTTTGCACACATACATGTATTGCTGACTTCTTAATGTATGTGTGAGTTTGAATTACTACAGAAATGAACTGTTGACCTTCGCTACTGTCGATTCCACAATACTACTATTAATAACGATATCAAGGATAATTATTATTTTGGTTATTCATTCACGTCTTTGTTACTGGCTGTGTTAAATCAACGAGAGCCCAATAAAAGAATACATTATCATCAGTTAGCACTATTTTTACAAGTTTGCTTTTCTTTTGGCATTATGAATCAACAAGTAAGTACTGATAGCAGCTGCAGATCACCGCTCTAACATAGAATGCTGCTGGGGACTGCATAAGCATGTGGGGAGGGGGGCAAAGATTATTAGGCTATATAGGTTGTCCATCGATCCGACTTCCATTTAGACTAAATTCTGTTTCATAGAAAACCTGGTACTATAATTTCAATTCACCTGAATGAATGTTGAATTTATTTCAGCGGTAATGTATTCATATTGTGCACAATAATGTCTTCAAGTCGGATTCACACAAAATCATTTCACTGAAATAGAAGCTGGATGGATGGATGAAAATGTTGTTGCTTAAATTGAAGCTGGATTGATGAAAATAATTGTTATTTAAGTGGAAGTTGGATGTATAAAAGCAATTGTTGCTTCTAAAATAGAAGCTGGACTGATGAAACAAATTTTTGGCTAACTGGTAGATGAAACTTATTTGTTAGCTAAATAGAAGTCGGATTGAAAAAAGCGTGTATGCGCGTCACTGAAATAATTCCGAAAATAATTCGGGTTAATTAAAATTATAGTACCAAAAACCTATTTTCTATTGCGTGATTGCGTAAATAGAAATTTGATTGATGAAAATTCCTTTGTCTCTCGTAAGTAGAAGTTGGGTTGCTTCGAGAATGTTCGCTCCTCATCAAATTACTGGACACAAATTAACACGTCCATAGCGCCTACTCTGCAACGCATCCTGATTCAAGGTTATGATTAGGCTAATTAAATAATAAAATGAGCGGAAGGGTTTATGACGCTGCCATTAGAAATGCGTTTATACCTTAAAATACGATAGGCCTATAGGCCGCCGCCTAATAATAGGCCTATATAATAATTATATAGGCTAATATTTCTTTCCATAGGACTAATTTTTAAGTAGGAGAAATTGTTACTGTCAACGCTTTAGGCCTATAGGCCTATGCGATTAGTTACGACGATGCGTTTATGCCTTAACATAGGCCTACGATATAATAATATATCACAATTATATAATAATTCTTTGATAGTACTGATTTTGAGGTAGGAGAAATTGTTACTGTCAACGCTTTATACGCGATTAGTTACGACGATTCTCATTCGCCGTGGGCTATAACGCCTGAAACGTGTATTCTGGTTTGTGATTGGCTAAAAACCCTGCGGTTGCAGCCACCATGTACATTTTGGAAATAAGCAACCGGGTGGGGGAGGTTTCCAATGCTAATTCGGGGATTTATCCGGGGGATTACCCGACGGTGTTTGTCCAGGGCTGTTAATGTACTGAAATCCAAATAATTATGCACAATGTCACGCTAATAGCTCTGATTATAGGCGAGTAATATTGGGACGCTATGCCTATACATGAATTGATAGATGGTAAGATTTTTATTTGCTTATAGAATCAAACCATGTTTGGAATAAAAATAGAACCATTCTCTAATCTGGTTTATACAACTGAACTGAACAAAATGGCGAGCGATTAAAATGCTTCACAATACTGGCAAATATGCTTCGAATGTTGTGAGAGTCCATACTGTCATCTACCGAATATATTTTACATTTTTATCATTCAAGAAAAACATTTATTAACAACAACACATAAAATAAACTTGTAAAGTTATATGCCAAAACGAAAAGTCTAATTAGTTCCAGCATCAGGTCGTGAATCGAATTCTTTATCATTTTCTGTCTTTGACGTTTCAATATTCCACTATGACGTAATGATTTCAATTGTTAGTTAAAAAATTTGGATTATTATACTCCAGACCAGGTTGTCATATAGGCTACTGTTACATAACCAGCATGTTGGCCTGATACGACATCCAGTGACCCAAGGACCTCGACGCATCCGCTACAACATAGTTATACAGTCCTATCACATAAATAACAGATTAGCAAGGACTGATTTGAGAAATGGGTAAAAGTGAACGACGGTTTACGCCAAACACCGTGGAAACGGAGCAGTCGGTTTTGAATGAGTGGATTCAGAAAAGAACAGATCTACAGACTGTATACTTAATATCAGATGAATTATTATAGACAGCCGATCGAAAATGATATTCATGTATTCGAGCGACAGTTTCAATAGCGACATTAGTGGCGTAGTCTCGTAAAGGAACAGTAGAATGCATTAATGAAGTGTTAAAATATATTCACTAGATGTCAGAATGTACTTACTCAAAATCTGCTTGCAATTCATTTTAGATGAAACATTTTAATCGCTCGCCATTTTGTTCGGATGATATTGACAGTCAGCCTTCATTCTAAACTGGTTAGGTTCTGTATTTTCTATAATTTTAGAATGTTATAAGTCTGTGCGTATAATTTTGTTTGCAAACATATTCAATTAATTCCAGATTGGACGATGTATTTGATACTATGAAGGGTTGAGTATAGATGTTTTACTTTCACAGTGTATGGCTATAAAGTCATCGAGTCGAATTGGTTCTTGTCTGTTACGACCCCAAAAGTTAAAAAAAAAATTACCGAAAACTAATTCCTGACGAAATAGAAGCGGGATTTATCGCGTGAGGGATGGTTAGGGCTCAGGTTAGACGTCGTGATGGTCGGTTAGGTTTAGTTTTAGGGTTAGTGCAGTCGTTCTGCTGAAATTGAAGCTGAATTGATAGGACAATATTTTCAATTAAATCGAAGTTGTATTGATGAAAAATATTTGCTGACGAAATAGAAGCGAGAGATATCGAACAAATTCTTGCCTAAACAGAAGCTGGATGGATTAAAATGATTCTCGGCAAACTAGATGTTGGATGTATTCAAGATAGCAATGCTGCAACGTTAGTTCTTGCCTTCTTGGTGGTCGTCAAACAGACAAGTACCATCGAATTTTAATAGCTAGATGTCAATTGACGCATTTTCATCATCAATCATCGTTTCTTAAAGCTCGTCGGTTTGCAATGCATGCTATTCATAACTATTGTGTTAATGGATTCCACAAATTATATGGATTTCATAATTGAGATGAATCTGCAATTGATCCGAACATGGAAATGCATTTTTAAGTTGATATTCTTAAAAAGAGATGGCATGAAAATCATTAAAGAAAATATTTATCAACTCATGTTCTGAGATGAACTGCTTTAAAATTATCATTGTGCTGCTATTTCTAGTTTTGTGATGATACTGCAGGGTTTATCGTTTAATCACAATTTAATTTGATGCAGGAATTGTAACATAATTGTTAATATATTACTTCATCATCATCATCAATATCATAGGGCTCAATGCCCGTTAGAGTCCGACGCCACTCTCTGTCTGAGTCTGTCTCGCGTCATGCTGCCCAGCCTCAACTTGTCCGGTCAGCAGGTCTGCTCCATACCATTAACATCTTGGATCATCTAGACCACATTGTCCGATTGAAGAGAATCGTGAAAAAGAGGCATGAAGGACAACGTGGGTCAATGCCCGTTCTGTCCCACGCTCTCTCCCCCGACTCTCTCCACCAGTCTGTCCTGACCGACCTGTGCATGTCTGCTTCACATCATGACACCTTGAAGCATCTGGGTAGCCATGTCACTTGTGTCGTGGTTTTGGCGGATTACAATCGTCTTGGTTTTTTTAATGCCAGAGTATCGCCACCCATCTGGCAAACCTTCCTCATTTTGTCCGGGCTTAGGACCGGCACAGGGACTTTGTTGGTTCCCTGTGGCAGAGGATGGATGCAGTTTAACGTCGTGCCCAGGATATTACTTACTAGTCACTAAACTACAAGATGAAAAGAGTCCTGCAGTATTTAGGCATAAATGGAAAAAAATATATGAATGCTTGTGTTTTTCTTTTTTTAATATAATAAATTGTTACTGTTTGTAGCAGGTACACGAGGATAGTGAATAACATTTTGAAAAAAGCTTCAAATTTATGTTGCTGCATAAATGTTCATGTGGAATATTATACTGGATGTTTCTCTCGTCTATGAATAATAATATTGAATATCAACTATTTTTGTCTTCATGGTTAAAAGTATACTGAGGAAAAGATGTGGATATGTGCTATTACACAATGTTTAAAATAGCTTCACTATTTCTTCATACAGGTTTTTATCTGCCCTGTTTTGCTCAGGAGATGACATCCAGTGTCAGATGAAGCACGGATCCTTCTTGTGACCATCTGAAATGAAGTCAACATTACCGTGATGAACATTGCATGCATTGGAGCAACAGTTATTGAAAAAGCTTGTGCACAGAGAATTACTTTGCATTGAACAACAGAAATCAGTTTCACAAAAGTCATTTTCCATCTTTGACTAGTATCTGGCGACTGCAGAAACACACACAGCTTAATTGTTTAAGAGACTACATACTAGTAATCTAGTTGTGAAAATATAAGAGTTCTTCGGTGAAACCTAAACTGGTGAAAATTGTGAAGTAATCGACTAAACGAGTAGACTGATTGCAAATACGAGAATTGATATGGAAGAAAGTCATTACAGTTGCCAGATATGCCAAAATCATTTAGTGGAAATGGTGCGCTGGATATGCACATGACTATCCATTCTGGAGAAACACCATACAAGTGCCATCTTTGTCTGAAGTCATTTAATAAAAATTCTAACCTGAAATCGCACATGAGAATCCATACTGGAGAGAAGCCATACACATGTCATCTATGTCTGAAGTCATTCACTCAAAATAGTTCACTGACAAAACACATGAGAATCCATAATGGGGAGAAGCCATACCGTTGCCAGATATGTCAGAAGTTATTTAACGACAGTTGTCACATGAAAAGCCACATGAAAATCCATACTGCAGAGAAGTCATACAGTTGCCAGATATGTGAGAAATCATTTGATCGAAATGGTGACCTGAAAAAGCACATGAGACTTCATGCTGAAGAGAAACGATACAGTTGCCAGATATGTCAGAAATCGTTTAGTAGAAATAGTAACCTGAAAACACATATAAGAATTCATAATGGAGAAAAACTATACAATTGCCAGACATGTGAAAAATCGTTTTATGGAAATGGTGACCTGAAAAGGCACATGAGACTTCATGCTGAAGAGAAGCCATACAGTTGCCAGATATGTCAGAAATCTTTTAATAGAAATAGTAACCTGAAAACACATATGAGAATTCATACTGGAGATAAACCATACATTTGCCATATATGTCAGAAATCATTTGCTGCAGGTTATGCTCTGAAGTATCACTTGAGAATCCATGCTGGAGAGAAACCATATAGTTGTCAAATATGTCAGAATTCATTTTCTGCAGATAACACACTGGAATATCACTTGAGAATCCATGCGGGAGAAAAACCATACAAGTGCCTGCTCTGCCAGAAAGAATTTCGTCAATGTTGTACTTTGAAACGTCACATTAGAACCCATAGTGGTGATGAAAAGCCATATATTTGTGAGATTTGTAATAAGGGATTCAAACAAATTAAAAGCTTAAAGAAACACAGAGGAACGCATGCAACTGAGAAGTAACACACACGCAATAAGTTGAAACTCCATGCAAGCACTGAGACACAGGATCTCAACATTAGAACTGAAGTAATTGCTAACCGATCTGACCGTTTTGGTTGCATTGATAAATCAGATGAAAGTTTTTCAAGTATCATATACCCGGATCTGAAATCAAGAGTAATGGCAGATATTTTGTTGAAACATAAAGGTAGTGGGAAACTCAATTTGTCTGCACATGCAAATATGTCATTTTCAAAATCTTTTGGATGTGGTTTATGCAGTGTTCCAGCATTAATTTTTATTCCTATTCTTATTCTTTTCCATTGTTGTAATTTTTATTCTAGTTTTAGTTCTTCTATATAAATAAATTTTGTTCTTATTCTAGTTCCATTTCCTATTTAGAAATAATTTTAGTTCCAGTTCCAGAATTTTTTTTTATTTCTAGTTCCACTTCCAATTCCACTTCTCATAGTTATATCTAACATGAATGATTACAGTAACGCACAAAACAGTGTCTCGAGGGTTCCACGACAACTCGTCTAACAACAACTCGTCTACCGACAACTCGTCTCCGGACAATAATTGGTCTAACGACAACTGGTCTACAGACGAATAGTATTGATGAAATAGAAGCTGGATCTAAAAAATGGGCTTTTAGCGTAAATGGAAGCTGGATTGATGATTTTAACTCACGTATTCCAAAATGCACCCATTTCTACTTCAAATCTAAAAATACCTCCATCCAGCTTCTATTTCTCGCCTGTTATTTTAGTCAATTCAGCTTCTAATTCAGATATAAAAATACCCTCATCCAGCTTGCATTACCTAAGCAGTTTTCTTATCAATCCAGCTTCTTTTTGAGATATAGAAATACCTTCATCCGGCTTTTATTTATCATGCGTTATTTTCGTCAATCCAGCTTCTATTTCACCTGTAAAAGAACCATCATCCAGATTCCATTTCTTTTGCGCTTTTTTATCAGTCCAACCTACACTTCACCTCTAAAAACTGTCATCCAGCTTCCATTTCTTGAGCGCTGGATCAGTTGCCAGTAGACCAGTTGTTGTTAGACGAATTGTCCGGAGACCACTTGTCGTTAGACGAGTTGTCGGTAGACGAGTTGTCGTGACACCGTCTCGAGTCTTTTGACCTATTCAAAAGATTAGTAAATGTTCTGTGTGAGGCACGAACCCGGGTCGCATGAAGGACACTCAGTTTATCGACCAGCGCTCTCTCAACTGAGGTACGGAGCCCCCCCCCCCCCCCATTGACATAATTTCTTGTTTCATGTTGCTGTTTGATATATCTGCATGCCGTTTGATTTTTATTATACATGTACCTAAAACAGACGTATTACTTTTTTATTGTTGAGCATATTAGGCTTTTTTACACTGTTAAGCTTTTATTGCACACATAAATCATTTGCAAACACAGAATCTAAAATAAGTTCGCATATGCAATAGTGACTTAGTCAACTTACAGGAGCTGTGAAATAAACGGGTCCACGACAACTGGTTCACCGACAACTGGTTCAACGACAACTGGTTCACGGACAATTCGTTCACCGACAGCTGGTTCACGACAAATGTTACACGACAATATTATTGGAGCTGGATTTATGAAAATATTCTTGCTCAAACTGGAGCTGGATTGATGAAAATATTCATGCTGAAAATGGAGCTGGATTGGTTAAAGTGTTCATTCTTAAACTGGAGCTGAATTGATGAAAATGTTCTTGTTTAAATTGGAACTGGATTGATAAAAACGCCGGTGAAATGGAAGCTGGATAATGGTATTTTTATATCTGAAGTAGAGGCTGGACTAATGAATAGAATGCTTGATAAATGGAAGCTGGACGGATGATTTTCATTCATGTATTTCAACATGCATCCAGCTTCCATTTCGCAAGCAGCTCTTTATAATTAAACCGGCTTCCATTTCTCGATAGTTATTTTTGTCAATCCATTTCACCTATACGCAACTTTCATCCATTTTAGATTCCCCATTTGCCGGTGAGCCAATAATATTTTCGTGTACCAACGGTCGTGAACCAGTTGTCGGTGAACAAATTGTCCGTGGACCAATAATATTGTCGTTGAACCAGTTGTCGTGACACCGGAATAAACGGGTTCGCACATAAAAATTTAATAATTTCGAAGTGCATCCGTATATTATAAAAACGTGCATATTTAGCATACTACTTTAACCCTCAAGTGACCAACTGGGGTCCCAGGGGACCCCAGCACTGTTTCGGCTCGTGCTACTTTTTTGCTAATCAGTATTTTTTAACGACGTTTTATGAATTTGTCACTTGGACATCGCTCATTATTTACATCTAATGAGATCCGGTTTAACTTTTACGGTTATTTTTTAAATATGAAATATCTGGTGGGGTCCCGCGGGACCCCAGCTTTAGGACGATTTTTCCAATGGAACCGAACGCTATTTTATGAAAAGATATTATGACAGCGAAAATTTCTCCAGTACGACTTAGTGCAAAGGAAGCAATACAGACAGTTCTGGAATATAGAGTGGCGTTGGAAAACGCTATAGCACAAATAATGACCATTTCCAGGGCACGATTTCGTGCAGCCTACATGGGATGTTGCAATAAGGCAATTGAGCATGAAACACTTTATATGTCACTGAAAGGCTGAACAACAACAAAGTTGCTGCTTTCCGTTACCTACGAAAAATGTGTTCTGCTCAGTATCATTCCCAAGGAATTTTTCCTGGTAAGCTTACAAGTCTGTGAGTGGATGAGCTTACTGTGGCAGGTGTAACTTCAGGCAGCACATAAAGTTCAAACTTGCAAACTATGGTATCAAGATATGGTGTGCTGCGATGCTGTCACTTCATAACCATTGACCAATACTCGGGCAGTGACATAGGGAACAGCGTGAGACAAGTCAAGAGTTGTGAAACAACTGGTATCACCAGTCACCATGGCCGCACATTGGCAGAAACGTTGTACCAGATAAAAAAAGTTCATGTAGGGAATGAAGGCCAGGCATGGGGCGCCAGGAAATGAGCTCTTTGTTTGGATTTCATAACCAACTTGTATAGTCTTGTATCGTTTATTCCTAAACTAGGCAGAGCCTTACTGGTTATATTCACTCTGCAGCACGATGCCACAACTTACGCCTAGATGAACAACAAGCCAGAACTAACCCTCCATTATAATGGAACCAAAAGTGATGTTGACAATTATTATTTATCACCTGGCACTTATAATGCGCACCACAAGAATAAAAGTCAACTGTTGGTCCGTGACGATGTTCTTCAACATCCTCGACATCACTGGAATAAATTGCTTCCTACAATATGTGTCTCAGCAATATTCCAGATTGGAAGATCTCGTAGAGATCATGCCGTCGACGTACCTTCTTGACAGTAATTGGATATGCCATGGTAACACCTCACCTGGCATAGCAAGCAGTGATCCATATCCTACAAACTAAGCACCAATCAGAGCTGCGACAAAGAACTGTGGTATAGAAATTCAATCCCGGCAGCCAGAGTCAACTTCGACGTGAAACTCCGATTCAATGTTTGCGCAGTAGTCGGGAGCGCTTCTGAGTAGTTTCAATTGGCGCTGAGTAGAGCATTAATAATCTGGCCGATTATATTATTAGATGGTAATAAATACCCAAAACAATCGCTCAGTTTAGGGACCTTTTGCGCAGCGCTTCGACGTGAAACTCCGATTCAGTGTTCGCGCAGTAGTCGGGAGCGCTTCTGAGTAGTTTCAAACGACGCTGAGTAGAGCATTAATAATCTGGCCGATTATATTATTAGATGGTAATAAATACCCAAAGAAACATCGCTCAGTGAAGGGAGCTTTTGCTCAGCGCTTCGACGTGAAACTCAGGTTCAGTGTCCGCGCAGTAGTCGGGAGCGCTTCTGAGTAGTTATTATGATGGGCGCTATAACAAGTACACATAAAACAAACAATAAACTGCCATCACTTGAACTATAGCAACACAAAATTAAGTGTCAACAAGCAAATAAAGCACTGAACGTGTTATCGTCTACTGGGGTCCCACAGGACCCCAGTTGGTCATATTAAGGAGTAAAATATGTTGGTCGCATGAGGGATATGCATGCGAAACCTGGACTCAACGTAAACGGGATACAAACAAACTATTGGCATTTGAGATGAAATGCTACAGGAGGATATTACACATCAGATGGGAGCAGAAAATAACAAATGTGGAGGTGTGCGCACGAGTAGGAAATAAGAAAAACATCAAGCAAATAATAATGGAAAGAAAACTAATTTTTATTGGACATGTGTGCAGAATGGGAAATGAGAGACTCGTCAAGCAAACTATCTTTGGGATGATGGACGGAACGGGGATTAGGGGAAGGCCGTGTAGGGAATGGCTGGACGACATTACATATTGGTGCGAAATGGAGATAATTTTTACAAACTGAGCAGAATGGCACAGGAGAGAGACAAGTGGAGACTGACGGTGAAACATGCGATTGACACCAACGGGCACTGAGCCCATGGACCGTAATGATGATGATGATGATCCGTATATTATGAACTTAAGTACACTATTTTGTTTAGAAATGAGTGCTAATTCCATTTTTCTGTTTTAGAAGATATGATATTTTAAAACTAAACCCAAAATATAAGTAATCACCCTCCTTGGTTGTCCATTGCAGAACCTTCATCTAGCTTCCATTTCACATGCGTCTTTTCATTAATCCAGCTTCTATTTCATATATAAAAATCACTCCAGCTTACACTTCCTCTCTACCATTTTGTCCGTACCATTTTTTCGCTTCCATTTTGTCCGGTCACCATTGTAAACAACATAGAACAAAGCACTGAGTCATGACCGACACCGAGCATAGCACCGTGCATTATAAGCCTTGGAAGAAATTGCCTTTCAAGAGGTTCTATCTCAACTGGTCTACAGACAACTCCTATTGATGAAATAGAAGCTGGATTTTTGAAAAAGTTAAATGGTTTTTAGCTGAAATGGAAGCTGGATTGATGATTTTAATTCGTGTATTTCAACATGCATCCAGCTTCTGTTTCAGATCTAAAAAATACCATTTAAAAAACCTAGGAGGGTCTTTTTTGGCGCACCCTCTATAACAAAGGACGGGAACATGCCTAGTTTTGCAGTAGCCGATTCGGCATTAGTTAAAATCAGTTCAAAACTTTTAAAACAATTTTTTAACGTTTTATCCGACAAATCAGACTTCCTGCTGACATATGTAAAGGAGAAAATGTGAGGGCGTTACCAAATGTGATGTCTTCAAAAAAGGTGTTCGTAAAACGAAAGTTGGTCCAAAACAGGTTTTACCATTATATTATATTCGCAAGATGACAGGATGTACTTTTATCCAGCTACCTCGTCATTGTGGTAAAGCACTTTAATTACTCGCCAAAACCGCCATTTTGTTCGGACGACAGTTTGTTTTTGGCACCAGATTGCTGAAAGATTCTAATTTAGTTCCAAAAATGGTTGGATTATGTTATTCGTTGCGTATAATTTGTTTGTAGACACAATTAATTAATGGCAGATTGGACACCGGGGTTGAGCATATTTGCCTTTCCACAGTCTATGGCTAGTAAGTCATTTATAGGCGAACATCGGATTGCCAAGCAGTCCGTTCAATGTTGATTGACGATCGAGATAGTCAACATTTGTTGAATCGAGGTGGATTGACCGGGTGTATAACATCCCCCCTCCCCGCCGAGTCAAAAGTCCTGGACAACCCCTAACGGTCGGACGACCCCCCCCTCATATGTTGGTCGTACACAAGTAGGATTTGATTTAAAGAACTATCGCTAAATACTAATAGACGTCGAAGAGGTACAAAACCAGTTTTACTTATATGGAAGCTGGATTGATGAAATTGTTTTTTTCTGAAATAGAAGCAGCATTGATGAGCATATTTTTGCTTGGATGGAAGTTAGACTTATGAAAATATTCTTGTTTAAATGGAAGCTGTATTGATGATAATATGAAATTGCAGGATTTGCATTGACTATTTGAGATGATCTGTTCTAACAAATTAATTACCACAACAGTAAAACTGCATCATGGAGGGTTTAAACTTGCAAAGGTAAAATTAGATAAGGCTATTGAGCTGCAACTTTTCACTATTACTAACCAGTCACTCAACTACCTAATGAGAACAGTCATACAGTCATCATCATGCTGTTCTCTGCCAGTTGGCAGGTTCGTACGTCCAATGGTGCCTCGTACAAATGAACTTATGCTGGGCTTTCTTAGAAAGTACACTCGGAAGACGAGCAACGTTTTGTTAAAGCTTCAAATATCGTTTGCTACAATAATCTTCATCAAGAACATTGCACTGGATGTTTATGTCAGCAACTTTCATGAATCCCAAATATTTAATCTTTGGTTAAAATCATACTGTGCAATTGCGTATTTACATGCAATTTCCCAAAGATTGGATAGCTTCCATATTATTTTGTCAAGTATTTGTTTATCGTACTAATTTCTTACTTTACTCGAAAGATGACATTTAGTGATAGACCAAACACGACTCACTTCTTTTAAGCATCTGAAATGTTCCCAGAAATGGAGTAAATTTATTATTGCATAAATTTTACATACTCATGTTTGAACAACAATAGTAAAATCTGTTACACAAGAAATAACTTTATATTTAACACCAGAGCAGACTCACCTGCCTGAAAGTCATATTCCATCTGTTACGATTGCAGAAGCACACTCGAATCAATTCCCAATGTTGGAACTCTCTCCCTACATATCTTCATTCCCAACCTAACATTAGATTATTTAAGAATAAACTTTGCCTTTATCTGCTTAAAACACCCTGATATTTAATAGTAATGGTTTCTGCTCAGTGGTTTCGCCAAGCCCTTAGTTAAGTCATTAGTTAAGTGATAAAGAACGCCTTGGAAAACTTTTTAAAAGAGCTAAACGCCTAGGTTACCTAGAGCAAACCTTTCCAACAGTTTCCGAACTTGCCAACATAGCTGATGCTAAACTCCTTTTCTCCATTATACACAACCCCAAACATGTTCTTCACCAACTCCTACCCCCACTCCGTACCCCTCCTCTCACCAATTAAGACCTAGAGCACACAACCATACTCTCCCACCAAAAGATGAATCTCAATTTATTCCACGATCATTATATAAAAATATTTACTAGATTATTCTAACACTAGCCTATCTAACCGAACTTTAATTATTCTTTATCGCTCATGTTAACATTTCTGCGTTGTCAGATTGTTTTTCTCTATTAATCGAATATATGTGTGTGTCTATATATATATAAATATATATATATACATATATATATATATATATGTATGTATATATACAGTCATGACTGTATATTTATATACATGTATATATATTAGTTAAGTCATTAGTTAATTAAGAGTTGTTTTTCTGTTGTTTTAGCTGCAATTTGTCAATTTTAGCTGCAATTTATCTATTACTTATTAATATTTTTTCTTCTCTCCTAATGATTCTTATATTCCTGCAACTGAATGTGCTGTCATGTTCTTTTTTTATATTTTTACATGAATAATGGGTAGTGCCCTATTAGCGGGATTCTCCATCCCTTCTGGGTCTCCCCATCTTAACCAAATTATGTTAAAGAATTGTTTACTGCCATAATTATATCTTGTTTGTTTGTTGGTTCAGGAAAAATAATAAACCATGCAGCTCTCTTGGTTTCTTTTCCAGAACTACACAGTAAAAGCGATCATCATGAGCTCTTCAAAGAGCTAAAACTGGAGAACATTGTGAAAAGTCGAATAATTCAGTAGACCAATGGAGAATACGAGAGTTGACGTTGGAGAAATTCAATACAGTTGCCAGTTTTGTACCAAATTATTTAGTGGAAATTGTGCCCTGAAAACGCACATGAAAAACCATACTGGTAAAAAACCACACAGTTGCCAGATATGTCAGAAATCATTTAATCAAAATAGTAACCTGAAAAAGCACATGAGAATTCATACTGGAGAGAAACCATACAGTTGCCAGATATGTCAGAAATCATTTAATCAAAATGGTACCCTGAAAACGCACATGAGAATTCATACTGGAGAAAAACCACACAGTTGCCAGATATGTCAGAAATCATTTAATGAAAATGGTCACATGAAAACGCACATGAGAATCCATACTGGAGAAAAACCCTACAGATGCCAGCTATGCCAGAAATCATTTTCAGATGGTAGTTCTATGAAGAGACACTTGAGAACTCATACTAAAGAAAAATTATACATTTGTGATATTTGTAGGAAGTCATTTCATGAAAATGGTGATCTGAAAAAGCACATGAGAATTCATACTGGAGAAAAACCATACAGTTGCCAACTATGTAAAAAGTCATTTCATCAAAATTGTGATTTGAAAATGCACCTGAGAATTCATACTGCAGAAAAACCATATAGTTGCCAACTATGTAAAAAGTCATTTAATCGAAATGATAATCTAGAAACGCACATGAGAATCCATACTGGAGAAAAACCATACAGTTGCCAACTATGTAAAAAGTCATTTCATCAAAATTGTGATTTGAAAAAGCACATAAGAATTCTTACAGGTGAAAAACCATTCAGGTGCCAGCTATGCCATAAATCATTTAAATTTAGTGGCAACCTGAAAGAACACATGAAAACACATACTGGAGAGAAATCAGACATTTGTCAGATATGTCAGAAGTCATTTAACCATAATGGTCATCTGAAAGCGCACATGATAATCCATACGGGAGACAAACTATACATTTGTGAGATTTGTAATAAAGAATTTAAGCAACGTTCCAGTTTAAAGAAACATAAAGGGACTCATGCAACTGTGAAGCAACACAGAGACAACCAGAGCAATTTTTCACCAGAACAGCTTAAACTCTGTGAAATAACTCAGCCACAGGATCTTAAAATCGAAATTGAAGTGGTTGCTAACCTGTCTGACCGTTTTATCAGATTTAGTAGTACTGTAAATACTCTTGATAAATCGGGTGACAGTTTATCAAGTAAATTATATCTGGATTCTGGTGTAAGTACTTTGTGGAGAATTAAAGATGGAGAATGCCAGTCTACTAGCAAAATCAAGTCATCTGTGGATGCAGAATTGTCTTCAACAAAATCTTTTGGATGTGGTATTTGTGATGAATTGCTTGAAACAGACAATCAATTTCTGGAGCATTGTTCTGGCCATAAATTCTCTCCACCAGATGACTTTGCTTTCGACCTGTGTTGTTCTTTACCTCATCATCGTTCGTCTTGAAGTTAAACCTTTTTCTCGATGTAGCGAATTAGTTGCTTTTCAAACAAACTAATAATCTTGACATAAACTCTGTAATCTAAGTATGAGTTAAAACAGGCAATATTACCTGTTGCGATTAGATAAATGGAGATTTAACATTGGCGTGATGACGACGCGTCTTCGTGTTGCCATGAAAACTACGATAACACAGAAACCAGTAAACAAGGACCAACAGAAGTGCGAATGACGTCATAATGCGATATTTCGGCATCGTGAGGGAGGCAACGAAAAATAATTTGACTGTCTAGCTGATGCTGGAACTGAGTTGACATTCTGTTTGGAAGAGCGCTCTCGATTTTTGTTTTCAGTGCATGGTTTAGAATGTTCTGACAATTTTACTGTCAGTTGATAGCAAGTGTCGTGTAGCTGAGAAATGGATTCTGCAGTTGTTGGTGTTGGTTTTGCGAGAATCGACTGCAACCGAGAACTTTTTCTACGTGTGATCGAAGCCAGTAGGATATAATTACTTTGTATTGGATAGTACAATAAAACTGGTGCATCGATTCGAAATCGAAACGTGTGGCATTAAAGAATCTGTTGAGACATTCTACGTTGCTTCAACCGTAGTGACCAGAAGAAGCGAAACATTAGTAAACCGTGGGTAACATTGTCTGACCATACTTGTCAACCTTCAGTTATATTATCCTACTGTGGTATCCAAATGCTAACAAATTAGGTTTATATAATAGCAGTGCTCTGAAGTATGCACTAGAAATAATTGAAGGACGCACTCGCACAGGATCGGGAGTAGCTTGAATAACTCGGGAACAACTAACATATTTGACAGCCAGGAACAATGACATTTAGGCCCATAGTTTCTAGTTTCATATCGATTGTTGATACATCGACATTGCACATGCCGTTTCACTTTGATTAATTATAACTGAAACAGACGTGTGATTTGTATTGTTGAACATTAGGCTTTATTACAATGCAAACTATTCTTGTATACATAAATCACATTTGTTTGAGCAGAGTAAGTGTAATCGGGAGGTTCTCGTGTATAGAATAGCATAGTATAAGATTTATGTGCATTCATATACTTTAAATCTACCATTTTGTTCCGAAATGAATGTTGAATCCATTGCTGTTTGTATATGTGCACTTGTTATAGCGCCTCTTCAAGCTATCTCACTACTCAGAGGCGCTCCCGATGCAGAGCGGACACTGCATCGAAGTTTCACGCCAAAATGCTGAGCAATTGCGAGTGAAGGACTTGACCAAGGTCCTTGTGCGGCGAGGTGGATTCGAACCTTCCGGATCCAAGGCAACGACGCCACCACTACACCACCGCGCCCCAAGCATGGGCGTAGTTTGGCTTCAGTTATGGCGGGGCTAAAAAAAAACGGGTTCGGGACGTGTAGACGGTCCGGCAAAATAATCATTATACCGTTTTTCCCGGTGTCACGACAACTCGTCCATAGACTACTCGTCCCCGGACAACTTGTCCACCGACAACTCGTCCACCGAAATAAAAGCCGGATTAATGAGAAAGCGTTCGAGAAATGGAAGCTGGATGAAAGTTCTTTATTTGGGTTTATGAAAAAAAGTCTAATGGTTTTCTTGCTTAAATAGAAGCTGAATTGACGATTTTCATCATGTGGCTCAACATGCATCCAGCTTCTATTTCAGATTTAAAAAACCTGATCCATCTTCCATTTCTTAAGCATTTGTTTCTCAATCCAGCTTCTATTTCACCTGTAAAAACCTTCATCCAGCTTCCATTTCTCAAGCGTTTTCTCATTAATCCGGCTTCTATTTCGGTGGACGAGTTGTCGGTGGACCAGTTGTCCGTGGACGAGTTGTCGTTGGACCAGTTGTCGTGGAACCGTTTTCCCCGCCTAAAAAAGCTGACGACCTGTTTTTAGTCCTTCTGTTCGAAATCTCAGAAAACCATTTCCCACGCCAGAAAAGCTGATGACCTTCTTTTAGTCCTTCGGTTTGGAATAGCCTATTGTCAAAAATAATAGGCCTACCATTTTCGGATTTTTTAAAATTTCACCCTGCACAATTTGTTTAGAGGCCGGTGTCATACCGGCTTGTGGGCTTAGTCGACTTTACAAACGTTTTACTCCTAAAACATCACGTCAAAAGCAAAGTATTTTTTAATAATTACAATAATGACTTTATTGGGGCGTGACAATCGTGTTGACTGATGTAAAGTGATAAATATTATTTTCGCTAAATGACAGTGCGGACAATCCTAAAATACAAAACGTTTTTGTCATTGTGGTCGAACAATTTCATCATTCGCCTTTTTGTTCGGAAGAATTTTTTAAACCAGATTGCAGGAAGATTCTAGTTTAATTCCAAGCATGGTTTTATTCTGTGATTATGTGCATATAATTAAGGAAATAAGCAATATTACCATCTACCCGGTTATGTGTCGATTTATCGTCCCATATCATTCACCCACATTCAGAGCTTTTAGCGTAGGACATTAACCCCCTGGAAAAATAACCCCGCCGGTCAAACCCCGGATAACCACCCCATCACCAGACATCTCTCCCCGATTTAGCCTAGGACATTAATCTCCGGACAATATCCCCTTTGCTGTGCAAATAGCATATTTCTTTGGGTATAATACGACCAAACTTTGGCTAATTGTCTAAATCGCTTTGCTGTGTCGAGTTAGGACACCCCCCGGACAACCCCCGGACAAAACCCCCTGGACAATTTCCTCTGATTTAGCCTCGGACACTACCCCCGGACAATTCCCCTTTGCTCGATACAGCTTCCATTTAGGCAAAAAATGGTTTCATCCAAATTCTATTTAAATAGCAATTATTTTAATCATTCCAGCTCCAATTTAGACAAGAACATTTTCATAAATCCAGCTCCCGTTTAAGTAAAAGTATTTTGTCTCAATCCGGCTTTTATTTAGTCAGAATTCTTTTCATCAATCCAAATTGCATAGGCTTACTTATTAGTCGTAGTACCGCTATTTTACAGAGATACCACTTATACAAAATATTTCCTTTTTTGTCCTACAATGGGGGTTTTGTCGGGGAAATGGGGAGAGGGGTTGTCGGATAGGGTTTAGTCAAGGGGGAGGGCGGGCAATGTCCATTCCCATACTTCTTCCTTACAGGTTGTGATGAGTGGCCAGTCAGAAATATGTTTGTAATGAACAAGTTTGATGTAAAGCTTATTCACTATGAATAAATCAAATTTCCACTATGTATCCAATAATTTAGAAATAATTGTTTTTGATGTGTGTCAAGACTTATGTCTCACACTTGTTTCTTGTTTGGCTATTCTCTAATAATATCTATACTTTACTGTATGTACTGCCTCTGGGTTAATATTCTTGGAACTTTTGCACAGGTGGTTAATGTCCGAGGGATTAATTGTCCTGTGGTTTAAATTAAATGTCCAGGGGATAATTGAACAAGGGAATTCTCCGGGGTTATTGTCCTGTAACCATAATATGTATGTTTGCTGCTCTTTTTTTAGCAAGTTCGTGAGGAAGATTAGCAACGTTTTGGAAAACGTCAAATATCGGTTGCTACATTAATCTTCATCATGAACATTATACTGAATTTTCTGTCTAAAACCTTTATGGATGTCAACTATTTTGTCTTCAGTTATGATCATGTTGTGCAACAAAGTAGAGGTGTGCTATAACACAAAGGATGAGTAGCTTCAATATTTCTACCCAAAATTGGATATAATTGTGAAATAATTGACTAGGCAAGTATTCTGATGGCGAATTCGAGAAATGTTGTGGAGAAAATTCAATACAGTTGCCAGCTATGTGAGAGATCATTTACTTCACATTGTGCTCTGAAAAGGCATGTGCTTATCCACACTGCAGAGAAACCTTACAGTTGCCAGCTATGCCAGAAAGCATTTACTCAAAAATCTACTCTGGATACGCACATGAGAATCCACACTGGTGAAAAACCATACAAGTGCCAGATATGTCAGAAATTATTTTCTGTACGTTCGTCTCTGAATACACACATGAGAATCCATTCTGGAGAGAAACCATACAGTTGCCAACTATGTGGTAGAGCATTTGTTGGAAGTGGTAGCCTGAAAACGCACATAAGAACCCACACTGGAGAAAAACCATACGTATGCGAGATTTGTAATGAAATGTTCGCACGAAATGACCAGCTGAAGAAACACCAAAAAACTCATTCAACTGAAAAGCAAAACACAAATATTAAGCTTCATGGAAGAACCCAGCCACCGGATCATCAAATTGGAAATGAAGTACATGTAGTTGCTAACATGTCTGATAGTTTTATCACATTTTGTAGTACAGATGTTATTGACAAACCAAGTGAAGAATACTCCCTGAACATATATCCAGATTATAGTGGAATGGCAGGATGTTCACAAAAATATACAGATGGAGAATATCTGTGTATTTTGAAATCCAAGTATCCTGTGGATACAGACGCATTTTTCTCAAAGTCTTATGGATGTGGTTTATGTGACGAATTGCTTGAAACGGAAAAAGACTTTCTGGACCATTGTTCTGGCCATCTATTCTCTCCACCTGATGAATTCGCTTTTGACTTGTGCTGACTTCTTTTGCACATGCTTAAAAGTTGAAAACAACTGGAATTCAAGCTAAATGAATTATGCTGTCGGATTTATGTGATGGGTGGTCATAGGCATACGTGCATAATTATGGTTGCTTTGTGCCACTTTAATTTTGTAATACTTAGACAATAGACTTTCCGATGTAGAGAATGTTTGAAAGAGACATGCAGAGAAGTTGAAAAATGTCATTTCGTGTGTGTTTAAAATTGCAGATTAACTTCAATTTGATTTGTTTTAACAATGCCTCTAACAGCTGTGTTTATTCGTAATAGCTAAAGTCTTTGTTTGCTTTGTTTTGGGGACACCTAAAACATTTTGAACAGTCAAGAACACTGAAGAAAATCTCACTAACTGAAATCGAATTGCCTTGCTCTGAACATTACTTAGGACACTTCAAACAATAGCTAATTGAAATAACTTCTTTAGAGAAATTGTTTATTAAAGTTTCTTTACCACTTAAGTACAGACACGTTGGTAGGCATACATGAACAAAATTCACACATAAACACATGCACACACATAATTATTAGAGCATGCAAGCTCATACATGTACACCTAAATAAAAGACATTCATGGGTGCGAACAAACATTGGCTCAGTTATTCATAAAATGGTCATGCACAAAAACAAATAAGCATGAGCGGAACTATGAAGTATGCTAGCATATACATGCACACAAACATAACATTATATAAACATTAGAATGCATGGTTGACGAACACAATTGAACGACTGCAATGCTAATAGTGTATGATTATTCAACAATTATAATATCGTTTTAGCATTCTAAATCATTTGCCCGGCGCAGCATAATTATTGTTCATCAATCCTATTTCAACTTCGGTATGATTTTCTTTCATTAATCCAACTTCCATTTAGGCAAGAATTTGTTTAATCAATCCAGCACATCTTTCTGTGTAACATCTACATGATGAATCAACCCAACTTGCATTTAAAAAGGAATTATTGCTCATCAATCCAGCTCCAATTTCAGCAAGATTGTTTTCATTAATCCACTTCTATTTGATTAGAATTACTTTCATATATCCGACTTCCATTTAGCAGGAATTAAATTCGTCGATTCAACTTGCGAGACAGCGAACAATGGTAAAACCCAAACAACAGCAAATAATCCAGAATGCTGATGCAATATATTACATAATTAGTTAATTGTAGTGTGTGATCACAATGCAATTGTTTACTGAACAAGCATTAATTAGTAGATGACGCAGAGCATTATTGTGAGTGAGGGACTTGCTCACAATCCCTGCATAGGCTAATAGGCCTACCCGATAGGCCACTGTGGTTATTATGTCAACCCGCCAGATACACATTGTAATCGTTATATCCGTAGAATCCGTTTGACTGCAGGCCAGTGAAACATGGTTATTGGACAACTGTACAGACAAACTCTGCTCATGTGTATTCATCTCAATTAGGCTAGATGTAATTTATAATATGTTTTGGAGTGCCCTTCATTCAAACAATACGATTTTTATCAACAAGCGATAAAGCTGATTAGCCAAGTATCGGTTTGAACAAGAGTCTCTGAAATATTGGCCGATTAAAAGAGTTCTTGAAGACCGGGTGAAAGCAATCGGTCAACCAATTAACGAGTCTATCAGTCAGTCAATCAGCCAGTCAGTCAATCAATCAGTCAGTCAATCAGTCAGTCAATGAAGTCAGTTAATCAGTAAGTCATTCAGTCAGTCAGTCAATCAATAACCAGAAAACAATAGTCAACCGATCTATATATCAAAATATCATCGATACATAATTTAGTCAATCAAGCAATAAATCAATCGATCCCATTTATTGATCGATTCAATGAACGAACCCAATTCCCCATTGAGTAACTGACGACTGTGGGGTGGGAGGAAGGAGTTGGCTGGGCGGATGGGGTGAGTTAGGTGGGATGGGGGGAGGGTGGGGTGGTGTGGGTGAGGTGTTTTACTGATTGGCGCCGCCTGTCTGTTGCAAGAGTTCATCGATGGTTCTTTTCGGCGGTGGACCTTTGAACTTCTTCTCCTTCTCCTGCTTTGCTTTCTCCTCGAAAAGAAGAATCCTACAAGTGAAAAACAAACCACCATAAATGTTATAGGCTAATCAAAACGGGTTTGCGACGAACGCCCGATTGTCCAGGTCCCCGATTACCCTTTCCCCGATACAAACTCCCGGATTACAAACTCCCCGACAGACCCAAGTCCCCGAATATGCAACTAATCCCAAGTCCCCGACAGGCCCAAGTCCCCGATTGGTGATTTAATCTACACGTAAGACCATTTAGTGTCAGTCTGTATAGGCTTCATAATGTCGTTCACGCAGGCCTATTGCATGTCACTTGTTTAATGAAGGCGTATTCGTTTCTATTTAATGAAACTTGGTAACTTAATCTACACTTAGGCCTATAGAGGGTGACACTAATAATCTGGGCCTTATCGGTTGACGGAAACTGAGCTGAATACAAGCAAAGCCGGTTATTCGAGCAGCCAGTGTTGTTGTCAAGACCTCAAACCTCAAGACCAAGACCAAGACTTTGAACCTCAAGACCAAGACCAAGACTTTGAACCTCAAGACCAAGACCAAGACTTTTGGGCTCAAGACCAAGACAAGACCAAGACTTTTGGTCTCAAGACCAAGACAAGACCTTGCGAAAATGCAGGTTCTGCTATCTTAATGAAAACGTATTTTATTCAAACAGAGCAACTCTATAACCAAACTGCAGAGAATTCCGAGTTCAGTTCGTGCCTACAAAACTCCTTAATGTGATTATGTGCAATGTTATTGCAAATGGCTGTTGCATTTTAACAGAACCAATTCATTTTCTGACCAAGGCGTGCCCGGTGTGGCCTCATGAAAATGCCACCATGTGAAAAAGCACAGCATCTTTTCAAGCACTGGATATAAATTTAGAAATCGTGAGTCTTTTTAAAATCCTGCCATGGCGTATGCCGCGTAGGCCTATCTGGACATTTCCAACGGAGAAAGCGCTCAGAAATAAAATAATTTTCCTCCGAAAATTTGAAAAAAATATAGTTTTTAGTTGCTGTTTATTATATTGTATTAGGCCTACATGATTTCATTTTCTACTATATAATTATAATTTTATTAGTTATTATTATAATATAATTATGATACTATCGTGAAGGCAGGTCTTGGTCTTGGTCTTGAAAAACCAAGACCAAGACTTTGAACCTCAAGACCAAGACCAAGACCAAGACTTTGGCCCTCAAGACCAAGACCAAGACCAAGACTTTTATTCTCAAGACCAAGACCAAGACCAAGACTTTTAAAACCGAACTCGAGCGCACTCGAGACCAAGACTTTAGTCTCGAGGACAACAAGTCTGCGAGCAGCACCGACATGGTGACCCGTCATAATAGCCCCGTCAAAACAGCCCCGTCAAAACAGCCCCGTCATAATCGCCCAGCGACAAAATAGCCCCGTCATAATCGCCCAAGGACAAAACAGCCCAGAAAAATTCAGTTCCCGACAAAATAGCCCCGTCAAAATAGCCCCGTCAAAATAGCCCCGTTAAAACAGCCCGTGTAAACAGTTCCGCGAAAACAGTTCAGTCAGACGACACGGACAACTATTTCAGATATATAAAAACATTCATCCAGCTTCCATTTCTTGAGCTTTTTATCATTCATCAACCTTATATCTAAGATCTATAAAACCTTCATCCAGCTACCATTAAATTTTCTGAAGCGTTTTATCTGGATCAATTTTTAAAGAAAGGATCTAATTATTAATCGGAGCTGGATGAAGGTTTTATGGATCCTAAATAGAAGCTGGAAGAATGATAAAACGCTTAAGAAATGGAAGCGGGATGAAGGTATTTATATTTTAAATAGAAGCTGGATGGATGATCAAACGCTTGAAAAATCGAAGCTGGACGAAGGTTTTATAGATCTTAAATAGAAACTGGATGGATGATAAAACGCTTGAGAAATCGAAGCTGGATGAAGATTTTACAGATCTTAAATAGAAGCTGAATGAATGGTAAAACGCTTAAGAAATGGAAGCGGGATGAAGGTATTTATATTTCAAATAAAAGCTGGATGGATGATCAAACGCTTGAGAAATCGAGGCTGGATGAAAGTTTTATAGATCTGAAATACAGGATCGATTGACGATTTTAAATAGAAGCTGAATGTATGATAAAACGCGAAGTTCGTTTACTAACGCGATCATTTCCGGAAGTCATCTTAAAACTTAACAAACATTATTTTCATCAATTCGGCGAAAGGACTGCTTCCTTAAAAAGACGTTAATTTCGTCGGTCTATTTTTTCACGAAAATTGTGTTTTTCCGCGACTTTGTCGGTTCCCGACAAAATAGCCCCGGTGTAAAGGTTTCAAATTACCCCCTCCTAAACATTACCCCCCGGTAACTTGAAACCGGTCTCAGATTACCCCCCGGAAACTAGATTTGAATCAATCATCGCATTGATTGCACTAATAAAATCGGAAAAATCATCCCGCTTCTTGTATTGGTATGCAGAATATCATCCGTCATCCCACTTCGTGGTTTGCTATCAATATTTTGATCGAAAAAAATAATTGCCTCGAAGCCATTTTCTCCATGTAAACTTCAGCGGCGATTAGTATTTTAGTTACAGATGAAAATATTGATAACAAACCACGAAGTGGGATGACGGATGAAAATCGTCAGACCAAAACAAGAAGCGGAATGATTTCTCTGATATTGTTAGTGCAATAAATGCGATGATTGATGCAATTTACACTTTGCAGGGGGGTAATGTTTAGGAGGGGGTAATCTGAAACCTTTACACCGGTGTAAAGGTTTCAGATTACCCCCTCCTAAACATTACCCCCCTGAAAACTGTAATTTGCATCAATCATCGCATTTATTGCACTAAAATAATCGGAAAAATCATTCCGCTTCTTGTTTTGGTCTGAAGATTTTCATCTGTCATCCCACTTCGTGGTTTGTTATCAATATTTTCATATGTAACTAAAATACTAATCGTCGCTGAAGTTACAATGGAGAAAATGTCTTCGAGGCTATTATTTTTTTCGGATCAAAATATTGATAACAAAACACGAAGTGGGATGACGGATGATATTCTGCATACCAATACAAGAAGCGGGATGATTTTTCCGATTTTATTAGTGCAATCAATGCGATGATTGATTCAAATCTAGTTTCCGGGGGGTAATCTGAGACCGGTTTCAAGTTACCGGGGGGTAATGTTTAGGAGGGGGTAATTTGAAACCTTTACACCGGGCTGTTCTGACGGGGCTATTTTGACGGGGCTGTTTTGTCGCTGGGCGATTTTGACGGGGCTTTTTTGTCGTTGGGCGATTATGACGGGGCTGTTTTGACGGGGCTGTTTTGACCGGGCTATTATGACGGGGTGCCAGACTGACACTAAATAGTCTTACGTGTAGATTAAATCACCAATCGGGGACTTGGGCCTGTCGGGGACTTGGGATTAGTTGCATATTCGGGGACTTGGGTCTGTCGGGGTGTTGGGCCTATCGGGGAGTTTGTAATCGGGGAGTTTGTATCGGGGAAAGGGTAATCGGGGACCTGGACAATCGGGCGTTCGTCGTGCTCCCATCAAAACATAGCCAAACTCTTTCGTAGTCATAGTCGTTGTCAATGTCATAGTCATAGCCATTGTTATTAGTCATTGCCAGAGTCATAGTAGGCGTAACAGTAATTGGTCATAGGTCAGTCTATCCGGAATGACTTCCTTGAAGAGCCGCGCAATGCGTGCATTATTATTATTATTAGGCCTACCAATCAAACATTGTTCCGTAAATCTCTTAAACCTGTTTTGTCTTGCCGTGGCTGTACTGAGAGCGCTCCCGGGTAGCCTAGTTGTCTGAAAGGCGGTATTATAAACGTCCATCGAACAAACGAGTGAATGAATGAATGAATGTACGAATTAATTAATTAATTAATTAATTAATGATATGATATGATATGATACAATAATTATGCTATGTTAGTGATACGAAATGATAATTCGTCGGTTGAGAATTATAAGGTTCTATGTCCAAAAAGTATTATTCCGAGATGTTGCAATTTGACAATCTAGCACACAAACAATAATGAAAATATTACAAATGTAAGTAACGAATTTAGTTCATTTGCCAATTAAGTAACATTGTACATTAAAAAATATCTGAATAAAACGTAAAAAAAAATTGGTTGAATTTTTTAAAGAAAGCCCCACGCCCCAAAATTGGACATAGAGCCTTATAAAATTAATACTCAATGCGAGGGCTGAACATTTTTATTCCAGTTTGAAAGTTCAGCATTGAAGCACACAAACAATACTGAAAATATTACAAATTTAACTAACGGATTTTGTTCATTTGTCAATAATTATTAAGTAACATTGTACATTAAAAAATATGTGAATAAAACGTAAAAAAATTTTTTTAAATTTTTTAAAGAAAGCCTCATGCCCAAAAATTGGACATAGAGCCTTATGAAAGTTATGACACTCAATGTACAGAATGCGTGGGTCCAATAATATTATTATTAATAGATTGAGATCACGTGACTTCTGTGCAGCGGTTTTATTTGCTGCATACGTAATTTTTTCAAATCACGTGACTTGAACGCAGTGGTCTTATTTGCTGTTGGACATAGAGCCTTATAATTCACAAAAAGATGAAAACTTTGCAGCGTCGACGTCTGTTGAAATGCATGGGACATAGCGCCTTTTAATTTAGTAAATATCTCTTTTACTATTGAAGGTCCAGCTTAGATCCTCACATGACAATCATGATAGCCCTGAACAAGATCTACGTCATGGTACCAATAACTTAAAAATTTCAAAAAATGGACATAGAGCCTTATAATTCTCAACCGACGAATTATATTATGTTAGTGATATTAGTCCAGGGTATTTACAGTTTCACCTGGGCAAAATTGCAACAGAAGCTTTTAAGACGGTTTCCTGCTCAGAATTTTCTGCTGAATAACATATCCAAAATCCGACAAAATCCGACCATGGGGTCACCCCCAAAATGGGGGTCAAAATATAATGGGTTTCCGTGCTTTTTTACATTGAATATCGGGCTGCTAGTGCTATTACAGCGGTCTGATTAAAAATTGTTCACTTTGGGATACAAGCATAAAATTTGGTACATTTTACGAACATGCCATAAGAAAAAGATTTCGCTATAGGGTCATCGCATATTTGACCCCTGGCCCCAATGGCAGCCATTTTTCAAAATGGCCCCCGGTTTACAGATTTTAAATTATCTCAGCTTCCAGTACACTTAGAATCGTCATCTTGGTGTCTAAACATACATAGTTAGGGACGAGGATTCCATCAGAGCCATTGCAAATGTTCCCACCGGCTTTAATGGCGGCCATTTTCCAAAATGGCCGACCGAAAATCGGAATAGTCAATATCTCAGCTTCCAGTACACCTAGAAACGTCATCTTGGTGTCTAAACACACATAGTTAGGGGCGAGGATTTCAACAGAGCCATTGATAATGTTCCCACCGGCTTTAATGGCGGCCATTTTCCAAAATGGCCGACCGAAAATCGGAATAGTCAATATCTCAGCTTCCAGTACACCTAGAAACGTCATCTTGGTGTCTAAACACACATAGTTAGGGGCGAGGATTTCAACAGAGCCATTGAAAATGTTCCCACCGGCTTTAATGGCGGCCATTTTCCAAAATGGCCGACCGAAAATCGGAATAGTCAATATCTCAGCTTCCAGTACACCTAGAAACGTCATCTTGGTGTCTAAACACACATAGTTAGGGGCAAGGATTTCAGCAGAGCAATTTAAAATGTTCCCCACGGCTTCATTGGCGGCCATTTTCCAAAATGGCCGACCAAAATACCGATTTTTCAATATCTCAGCTTCCAGTACACTTAGAATCGTCATGATGGGGTTTACACTATCATAATTAAATGCTCCAAATCCAGCGAAATTAAATACAAACGGTTCTGTTCACAAGGTTCGCAGCCAAAGACGTCAACGATGCAGCAAGGTAGAAATGTCCTGCTTATTAGAAACTTAGCTGTTTTGGGCCGGCTCATGTTGCATCAAGTATAAATATAGTATAACCCAAGCTATTTGTGGAATCACACAATTTCTGAAACTTCTGATTGTGTTCATGTTCATTAGGCAATAAAACAAGTTTTAGACTAAATACAATTCAAGGGATTATTGCTGTTCTCGTAAATGTGTATCATGACATATTTAAGTCGGCATTTGGGAACCTTTAACCAGACAAAGTACTGATCACAGAATCATACATCATCTATGTCATTCATGGTATCATATAGGCCTCTACTGAGACAGAGACCAGTACACTGAAGATAAGCTTTAACACACTTGCATTGACCCCTACATCCCTTCTCACGGCCACGTCTGAGCAGTTCACGACAGGCACGAGACGCTTCGGGAAGTTTTGTCCACTTCTTGTCCTAGCCACCTTCATTTCTTTGCAGCAACTCCCACTGACCAGGACATGGTAGTTTAGAATCAGCTATAAACATCTGTGCCCAAACGTGACCTGCCTGTTACAGTAGGCAGCTCTCGCTGTGTGTCCCACCAGAGCAGCTTGAGTTGGTGGAAAGCCACTATAGGGCTGTCTTTCTGTCCAAACAGTTGGTTCCTTGCCTCGTTCACCTTCTCCTCACCACTGGCACAGTCGTACAGCAGAACCACAAAACGCTCATTTGCATCTTTGGGCTGATCAAAAACAGAGCTGGGAGTTGATACTAAAGTTCAAAAGACGAGGTGCCTTTGCTGAATGTCTTCCAAATGTCCCAGACAGTCCTTTTTCAGCGGCCAGCAGAGGATGATACTGTGTCACATCCGCTGAATGCATGTAGGCAGGGCACGGCTACACACTTTTCTGCAGCTGATCAATGCTCAGCTGCTGTATGTCTTCAAGCTTCAACCCCCATATTCATTCCATGTAACATGTACTCTAGGCACATGCTCTAGCTGTATTGTGATGCATGGCAGGAAAATGTGGGGGCATACTCTGAAAAGGTGCATACATTGCCAGATTTCAGTATGTTGACTATGATGGCTCCATCCAGTATAAGAGCGTCAACAATTGGAACATCCAGAGAATGACCTGGTTGGATATCTCACGTAGCCTCATTTGTTGAATTAGGAATCAGTTCTTCTAGGCAACTCACAAGGTCTGACTTAGTTCCTATAGCCATAAGCAGCCCATAATTCGAGAGTGATGGTGGGCATGCCTGGTTCTCGTGCGCAAAATCTGTCCAGGTCTCCTTCTCGTGTCTGACAGGAAATGTACAATCTGGAGAATAGTGAACAGTCCTTCACAGATGACAAATGTTGTTTTGCTCGTGACTTGTCCCATACAGGTGGACGACTGACGAGAGGGGAATTATTTATTTTTATTGGATCATTGACAGGCCGAAATTGATAAATAAGACATTCCTTGACAGGTGTTTCGTGCTGCTCTTGTCCATTTTTATCGAGGTAACACATAATCTTTATGACTGCACGATCGACCAGATCCCTGGTATCCAAGACAAGTAGGTCTTGCTGACGATGGTAGATATATTGAAAATTCCGAATTTCGATCGGCCATTTTGGAAAATGGCCGCCATTGAAGCCGTGGGGAACATTTTCAATGGCTCTGTTGGAATCCTCGCCCTCTAACTATGCATGTTTATTGTTTATACACTATAGGATGACGTTTCTAGGTGTATGGCAATTGGCAACCGAGATATTGAAAAATCGGTATATTGGTCGGCCATTTTGGAAAATGGCCGCAAATGACGCCCTGGGAACATTTTCAATGGCTCTGTTGAAATCCTCGCCCCTAACTATGTGTGTTTAGACACCAAGATGACGTTTCTAGGTGTACTGGAAGCTGAGATATTGACTATTCCGATTTTCGGTCGGCCATTTTGGAAAATGGCCGCCATTAAAGCCGGTGGGAACATTTGCAATGGCTCTGATGGAATCCTCGTCCCTAACTATGTATGTTTAGACACCAAGATGACGATTCTAAGTGTACTGGAAGCTGAGATAATTTAAAATCTGTAAACCGGGGGCCATTTTGAAAAATGGCCGCCATTGGGGCCAGGGGTCAAATATGCGATGACCCTATAGCGAAATCTTTTTCTTATGGCATGTTCGTAAAATGTACCAAATTTTATGCTTGTATCCCAAAGTGAAAAATTTTTAATCAGACCGCTGTACTAGCAGCCCGATGTTCAATGTAAAAAAAGCACGGAAACCCATTATATTTTGACCCCCATTTTGGGGGTGACCCCATGGTCGGATTTTGTCGGATTTTGGATATGTTATTCAGCAGAAAATTCTGAGCAGGAAACCGTCTTAAAAGCTTCTGTTGCAATTTTGCCCAGGTTCACCACATATTTGAGCTAGATTTCCTGGACTATATGATATGATGCGATATGACAATCATGATATGACATGATATAGGCCTATGATAAATTATGATGTATAATATATGGTAACCTATGAAAAGAAATTATATAATTATGATATGATGAGATATGATAAGATATGATATGGTATGATATATGATATGATATACATGTATGATATGACATGATATATGATAAATGAAATGATACTATATGACATGATATGATATTGATTTGCCTTTTGTTGACCTATTGATCATAAAATGGATATATTTATATACAACTAGCTGTACCCGGCCACGCATTGCTGTGGCAGAAAAGACTCCCCCTCCCCCTCCCCCTCCCCCTCCCCCCCCCCCCCCCCCCCCCCCCCCCCCCCCCCCCCCCCCCCCCCCCCCCCCCCCCCCCCCCCCCCCCCCCCCCCCCCCCCCTCCCCCTCCCCCTCCCCCTCCCCCTCCCCCTCCCCCTCCCCCTCCCCCTCCCCCTCCCCCTCCCCCTCCCCCTCCCCCTCCCCCTCCCCCTCCCCCTCCCCCTCCCCCTCCCCCTCCCCCTCCCCCTCCCCCTCCCCCTCCCCCTCCCCCTCCCCCTCCCCCTCCCCCTCCCCCTCCCCCTCCCCCTCCCCCTCCCCCTCCCCCTCCCCCTCCCCCTCCCCCTCCCCCTCCCCCTCCCCCTCCCCCTCCCCCTCCCCCTCCCCCTCCCCCTCCCCCTCCCCCTCCCCCTCCCCCTCCCCCTCCCCCTCCCCCTCCCCCTCCCCCTCCCCCTCCCCCTCCCCCTCCCCCTCCCCCTCCCCCTCCCCCTCCCCCTCCCCCTCCCCCTCCCCCTCCCCCTCCACTTTTTCCGCCGGACGACTGAAAAATTTAAAAATTTCTTGACTTTTCGGCCGGACGACGGTCTGGGTTTTTCTGGGGTTTTTTCAAGCAAATCTGGGTTTGTTTTTATGAAACCTCAGTGGCAGCGCTGGTCGCAGTCACTGTCAAGGCGTTTGTGAATCTGGCAACGTGCGGTTTTAAATTTGCAAATGGCGGTGGAGCGGAATGCAAAGTTCACTTTTTGTGGAAAAAATTGCGTTCATTCGGAGAAAAAAAAAGTTGGAAACTCTCTGATATGAATGGAAGGTTTTGTGAAATTTTCAAAACAATCTGTGCGGTACGTTTCGAGAACACTTTACACAAACTATTGGAAAGTTTCATTTTTATATATATAGATTGCTTGTCGGATATACTTACAACCGTAGAACTGAGTTCTTTGATCCGAGCATCATGTCGAGAAATTCGCGATAGTTGATCGTTCCGGAATCTGTTTTATCAATCTCTTTGATCATCTTCTTACATTCGAGATGCGTCTTCGGTTGACCGATCTTCTCCAACATCTGCTTCAACTCCATGAAATCTACACACGATACAATCAATCAATCAATCGATCGATCAAACAATCAATCAAATCAATCAATCAATCGGTGAATCGATCCATTATCGATCCGATATAGAACAATCAACCATAAACCAGTCGATCTATAGGCTAATAAATACAATAAGCAGTCCATTAATCAATAGACCAATCAATCAGTCAATCAATCAACAAAATGGATCTGACAAATCAGACTCTTAACTAAATAAGTTGAAAGTATTCTATTATTGTTCGTGAGTGGTTTACTCAGGGTGAGAATTGCCGGGGGGTTGGGGGGGTTCAACCCCCCAGTCTTTTTTAGAGCCCCATGTTAAAGTATGTTTTTCATACCCCAATTTCAAGTTTATCATATGCCAACCCCCCCAGTTATTTTTCCACAATTCTCATACTGGGTTTACTGGACACACGCCATGATAGGCACTATGTCACAACACTTTGTTTCTATATCTGACTAAATGAGAGAGTAGAATTTTCTTAAGCAACGATAGCGATGGAGATTGTATGACTTCTTGAGAAATTTTATTCCAGATCGATGGACTAGTTACTGTAGCTCTAATAGAGAACAGCCGGGAGTTACATGACATTGTAGTACAAATCTACAATCAAAATTGAATCTGTAATAATTATGTCGAGTTACTTGTTGAATGAATCTACTTAGGCCTATGTCAAACAGTAGCCTAGGCTTGTTCGTAATGAAGTATACCTGAGGGATCCTAAATACCTCAGGCATAAAAAACAATAATAATATAAGCTTTGTCAGATTTATGGCCTATAGCCTTTAGCGCAATCTGCAGGTGGTTGTGAGAGTTATTCGGTCACCTATAAATACATTCTTTCAATTCGTCAGACATCAGCCAGAGGGTTGGTCATTAATAATAGATTAGTGTAGTCCCTGTAGGGCCTAAGCTATATAAATAGGCCAATAATTCATTCAGGCAGTCGTTCAGCCGGTCAGTTAGCCTATACTCAGTCAGTTACTCCGTCATTAAGTCGCTTACTAAGTCATTTATTCAGTCATTTATGCAGTCGTTTTTCTTCACCACTGCCTTGACTGACACGGAACAGGTTAGCCATGCAGCTCCTCCCTCCTATAAAGCTATAAGGACACTTCACTATAGGCTACCATGCGTTCCAGACCGCGGGACCGAATTGTTCCAAGGGCAGAAGACAACTTAATGAGAAAAAAGTTTTTAATAAGAATTCTTCATGATGCCGAATTTCCTGCAAACCAAACCTGCAGCCGTTGTAATGAAGAATATACTTACTTATTTATCACACCAGAGCTATACATTCAACCGTCTTGTAGGCCTAAGTGTTCAATTCAAGGAATGAAAACAGTATGTGTGAATCATGACAAAAGATATTATAATATGTTGATTGTGTTGCATGCTTACCAATGTCACCGGAATGATCAAGGTCGAATTCAATGAACTGCTCTGAAAATCAGAAATGAAGAATAGAGATAATTACATAGCATTCACTTTACAGTAGCAGTTTAATAACTAGCAATTGTTTCTTCATTCAAAAGTCTGATTCCACGAAAGACAGACAGACAGAAATACACACATAGACAGGCAGACATAGACAGGCAGATAGACAGGCAGTCATACATAGGCAGAGACAGACAGAAACAGACAGAAAAACAAAACAGACAGAAAAACAGACAGACAAAGACCGACGGAAAAACAGAATCTGATGGAGAACCAGATAGACAGATTGACAGAGGTAGGCTATAGCGGCCTATAGAAAGGCAAGAAGACACGACATCAGTGGATGAGGAGTAACTGTTGCTGGAGAGAAGAATGGACGGACGGACGGACAGACGGACGAATGGATAAATGCATGATTGTGTGGACAAAATAATGATTTGATTGATGGATAAACTGTAAAGTCGATG